>CM064530.1:39256139-39588639 GCA_032716605.1 Paralithodes platypus
GATCCTCTAACTCTACTATGGACTGAAAATCAGATGGAAACGCAGTCAATGGTTTCCCATATAGCAAGTGAGCTGGTGTTAATGGTAGTGGTTCTTGCAGGTCGGTGTACACATATGTAAGTGGGCGATCATTCACGACTGCCTCTATCTCTGTGAGGACTGTCGTCAACTCACTCTTCTTTAATAGAGCACATCATACAACCGCTCTGAGTCCTGACTTTACTATGCCGACACACCGTTCCCACATTCCACCAAACCAAGGTGCCTTAACTTGAATGAACCTCTATTCGCACTTCTTCTCTCCCAAAAAAGTGATGATAGTAGGATCACTACTCATATCCTTTAGATATTTTGATGCTTGGACATAAGTGGGAGCATTGTCGCTAAGAATGAGTTGAGGGAATGAACGACGGGCACAAAACCGTCTGAACGCCAGCATAAATTCTTCGCTAGACATATTATCACATAGTTCTAGGTGTACCGCTCGAGACGTCGCACAGGTAAACAATAATATATAAACCTTCTCATGCTCCCTCGTCTTCATTGCCCCTGTGTAATCTAATCCTACCGCTTGGAAAGGTTCTACGTGCTTTACACGGCATTCAGGTAGAGGTGGAGCTGGTCCAGTTACATACGGTTTACCCTTTAGTCTCTGGCATATTACACACTTTCTCACTACGCGTCGAGCTACTTGTCGAACTCTGGGTATCCACCATGTGAGACGTAAATTTGATATAATATGACATACCCCGTAGTGTTTTACTTCCCTATGTGCACGTATGATCAATAGATCAGTAACGTGATGTCTTGTTGGCATAAGTATAGGTCGGTTTGTGCCGTCTGGTACACCCGACCACTTCAGGCGACCCTCACACCTGATGAGGCCATTGTCTAGGTGCAACCTTAGTTGACGCACTATATTAGGCATTAATGTCTTATTCGAGCCTTTCAAGGATTCTAATTCATTGGAAAAGGTTTCTATTTGAACCCATTTGATCAAAGTTACTTCAGCTGCTTTAAATTCACGAGCATCAATGTTGTGACCCCTGTTGCAGAGTTGGCCCATTACTTTAAGCTTGAGATTGGATACATATCACAATACCCAAGCTACAACTCTGACTAGTTTATTATAGTCACCGAATCTTGCCCACTTTATGATAGGACCCGGTGGCTCATTTGGTTGGGCTGTAACTGCCACTGTTTCCAGTGGCAGAAGTCCCTCACCAACAGCATGCCATATAGTCCATTCACTTTCATGGAGCAGCCACTTTGGACCATGCCACCACAATTCGGACTTCATTAACTGGCTAGCCGTTATACCCCTAGTTATCAGATCACTAGGGTTTTCCTTTGTATTTACATAATGATAAGCAACATCTGGCAAAAGGGCTCTAATCTCATCTACCCTATTCCGCACATAAACTGGCAGAGACTTATTGCTATGTATCCAGTTGAGTGCGACCTGACTATCGCACCATACATGAACGATTTCAATATTTAATTCGCTCTCGTATGCTGCGCGTACATGTTGCACCAGACGTGCTAATAGCAGCATGGCAGTCAATTCCATTTTAGGGATAGTTACCTTTTTAACCGGGGCTACCTTGGCCCGGGCTGTAACTAAATGTGCCCCAAATGAAGTAACAACATATATGGCTACCCCGTATGCCGTGGCGCTAACATCGCAAAACGTGTGTAACGTAACGTCACCGAACGCCGCCACTTTACGAGGTATAGGTTTAGTACATAGGATGGCATATTCATTCAACAACAATGTCCCTTGGTCATTCAGGTCCTCGGGCAAACTGTCATCCCATCCTATTTTACGTCTCCAAACTTCCTGCATTAGAATCCTAGCTCTTATGGTAACAGGTAATGCTAGACCCAAAGGATCAAAAAATTGCGCAACTTTGCTCAACAGACTTCTTTTTGTGTGCGCTCCTGTCTGCTGAGCAAAAGACCTTGATTGAAAAGTTAGTATGTCATGTTTAGGTTGCCAGATCATCCCCAAATTTCTGGACTTTTCCTGGTTAAGAGATGCCGTACCATCCACCTGTATTAAACTCTGAAGATCTTCACTATTAGTAAAACCACTCGCGGAGAAATAGATGTGCATCCGCAAACAATCTGCGTGCTTGCCAGTATGCATACAACAAATCATCTTGACTATCGCTAGTACCCTGCAAATTGTCAATGTATAATCCGCGAGATAGTTTACTTGTGTCCTCATGAGTGTCAGCTAGATGTTTTCTGATTGTGGCATTTAACAAAAACTGCGAGCAAGTGGCCCCAAAGAGTACAACCCGAAAACGGTATATTATGATGGGACTTTCAGAGTCGCTAATGTCGCCGAACCAAAGAAAGCGGGTAACATCTCTATCTTCCTCCTTTAGCTTGACCATCAAGAATGCTTTCTCGATGTCACTGGTATAGGCGTACTTTCCCAGCCTAAACCGCAATAGATGTTAGGACAGGTCCGACACCATGGACGGACCTGTCAACAGGCAGTCATTTAGACTGGGTTGTTGTCCTTGGTGGGCAGAACAGTCATACACCACCCGTATTGGTCTGGTGACGCTGTCTTTCTTTACCCCATGATGGGCCAGATAGTGAACCCTACCCTTCTTACACGGTTCCTTGACATCGACTCTCTCTATAAAGCCCCTATTCTCATAACTCCGAAATACATCGTCATACGCCTGGCGCGTGCTCGGTTCGTTAGACAATTTCCGCTGCAATGCGCGCAAGCGACCTAATGCCAAACCATAGTTGGTAGGCAGGCTTATCTCACTGTTCTTCCAGGGTAAACTAACTTTATATTGCTTGTCTGAGGCACAGTAGCACACAGACTCGTCAAACCTTTGTAGCGCAACTTCCGAGTCATAATCAGTCTCCATAGGATTAATGCCTATGTGATCCAATCTCCACAGTCGTTCCAGGTCGAACTCGGCAGCCATCTTAGGGTCACTAGGTTGGGAATCCTCCCTTCCCAACTCCTCTGCCGCGGTTACATTGACTCTATATATCGAGACCGTGTCAACCAGGACCTTTGACTGTGTAGTATGCACCTTTCCGCTGATGCAGTATCCAAATTTAGTGGGGATTAAAATTACACCACACATCTTTTTAAATCCAGGGTATACTACTTCATAATAATGATCCACACCAAGTAGAACATGCACCTCACTCTGATTTCCCATGGGATCTGACAAGTTAACCCCTTTGCTACGTAATGCGTGTTCCACCTTCTTCACACCCACAGATACATATTCTGGTAGGGTGTCTACTACGATACAAGTCATAAAGTACCGGTTTTTACGATAGAAATATGAAATCTCCGCTATCTCGTAGTCTTGTTTATCAGTAACCCCTGTGAAGCCCTGTAATCGAAGAGTCTCAGCCCCTACGATTCGGTGCTTCAGTCCCACTAGTACGGACCTCTTTATAAAGGAACGTTGAGACCCTTGATCTAGAAGTACCCGACAAACTTTGTTACTGTCATTACCTTCCATGGGAATCTGTATTGTGGGCAATATAGTGGTGTCTTGCGTGCTACCTAGTGCCACAGTTGTAGTACCCTCATTTTTGACGTCTTTGACTTTATCTGCAGTAGGACACAACTTATCAAAGTGATGTCCTTTGCAGTGCCGACAGGGCCTTAAGTATGTAGCAGTACATTGTCCCTGCTTACCATGTTCCCCACTTAGACAACCTACACATAGCTTCAATCTTTTCGCCTGTGCTAGTTTTCTCTCATTTGTCGGGTATTTTATGCAGAAACTCCATTTGTTTGTTGTTACATAGCTTACATAGAATCTGAGCAGGTTTCTTATACACACCCTCTTTCTTTACTTTAGTCCCCACTGTCATGCTTACTGTTCCCCTCTTCTCCACATTCTCACTCCCTCCCGACACATACATTCTCCCTTTGTTCAACTGTAGATTATTGATCTCCTTACTGAACTGAGTTTTGAACTCCCCCAGCTCAAATGATCTTACCTTATCAAGTATTGCCATAGGAAGCTTCTGACGCAAGATAATGACTATCATTTCCTGCGTGGTAAGCCCTAGGGTGTCTAGCGATCGAGTATGGCACTCCATATTTGCCCTGAAGTTTGTCAACTCATCAACCTTATACTGTGGTTCTGCGAGCCCCAACAAGGCAACGACATGGGCCATCTTCAACTGCTCTCTATCCCCGTATGTGGACTCTAATAAGTGTACCGCTTCAAGATAACTACCACCCACTACTGCAAAACCCTCTATTAAATGTAAGGCCTCTCCTTCCATTTGTCCCTTCAGATAGTGAAACTTGCGGACATTATCCAAAGAGGATTCATGAACCGTAGATCGAAATACGTCCCAAAAAGCTAACCACTCGGTTAACTTGCCTCCAAATGTAGGAAGATTGAGCTTTGGGAGGTGTACAGTATGTTTTGGGTCAGCCCTTCTATGGGCCTCATTATCGCCTCCCTTCTTACTTGCGACAGCACGCTGTAATAGGTACTTCGCTCTAAAGACAGGTTCGTCATAGAGGGCGCGATTATCACACTCTGTAACTATCTCTTCCTCCTCTATCATGTCAGCCACAATCACCTCACTCAGAGCCGTAATACGACCGTGGGTAGCCTGGACGTTTTCTAATCTAGCCTCCAATTCCTCTAGTTCAGCAGTAGTGATGAAAGTGTTGACGTCCACAATTAGCCTACTTAATACTCCCCGAAGTCCCGCCCTTTGATTTTTAGGGGCTTTGATCAGCACCCCACTAGACGGTGTCTCTTTATCGTTTTTATCCATTTTGCATGTGAGCCTATAGGCTATGTATCTAAATGTTACGTTACAAAAACAACGGCCAAATAATAGTCTAATTAAGAGACGCCAACCGGCGGACTTCTATGTTATGGAGAAAAAATAGTACACTAAATAGCAATACCTACTAATGGATCATATTGAACAAGAAAAAAAATGTTAGGTCAGGTCATATGTCACAGGAAGTCTGAAACGGAAAAGAACATTATTGGGGAAAGATGATGGGTGGGATGCAGGACTTAGGCAGGCACAACGATGTGACCCTGCATTCCGGCTCTAACTATAGCTTGGCTAGCCTTGCCAGTTTATCATAGAGTTGTTCCTGCATCCTGTTATATGTCCCCTTGTTCATTGCCTTAAAATCCCTTACTGGTAGCTAATTTCCCGGGTCTGGGCACCAATGTGGTAAACTATCAATGGAAGTTAAATATTACTAAGCTATAATGAATCAAATAAAATCAATCTAAATGAAAACTACTCTATATCTAAATTGAATTCAATCTGAAACAAGCTAATTTATATCCAAAGGTCTCACATAATAAAAACATGTATATATAGTGTTACGTATCTTGATCCTCAAGTGGTTAACTTGATGTGAGGCAAGCACTTTCAGTTCGGATTTTGACAGACAGTCAATATCAGGGGCTGTGGGTTCTGATTCTATGAAAACTCGAGCATCTTCGTCATTAATTAGTTGAGGCATGATTAATATTTGTTTTTTAAGTAGTGAAACGTTAATGAAACTGAGTGAAACTGTATGAAACGAATCCTGGCAAGGTCGCCACTCTTCTGTTACGTATCTTGATCCTCAAGTGGTTAACTTGATGAATCTAGATAGCACAGAGATATATATTAAGGTATCAGTCAGCTGAAGGCAAAACAAAAGTAAAATCTAATAAAATAATTTCCTGTTGTTGCTTCCTTTCCTTTTGGATCTTAGGACTTAGTATCCTTTACTTACTGATACTCTTTAATTATGAAAAATACTGAAACTAATTAAAGTCATGTAGTATTTATAAAGAATTATTATTTAACCGAAGCTTAGTAGGCTATGGTTATGAACCGAATAAGTTATAGCTAAAGAAGGACTATTAATTTTATAAAAAGTCTTGAAAGATAAATATTAAAGTAAGAATATTTCTGTCTCTTACCCTTTTTGAAATGAATAGATAGTTTTATGATATGTCCTTTTATTTATATTTAAAGTAATTATTCTTGGTTCTTGTCTTACGTTAATAGTATTATATTATTATTATCATCAGGATTTATATCAAAGTCACATAAAAAGTTAGATATATATTTAATAATTAGTTAAATGTATTTCTTAACCACGTAACATTGAGGTTTGATTATGAGTAAATAAAGTTACAGGATCGTTTCATAGATTCGATTCAGGTCTCACTCAAATAATATGAAAAGCAAAATATAATATTTTGAAGCAAAAGAATTTTCTTCAGCTTAGGAAATCACTAGAAGTAATATTAACATAGCCATGTTAGTCTAAGGCGATATTACTAATACGAGACAATAGCATCACCGTACTAAGCACCATTAAGCAATGTAAGCTTAATTAAAAGAAAATGAAACAACTCGTAAGTATTAATATAAAACAATAGTATTACTTTCATCATAACCCAATTACTTAAAGAGTTGCTTTAGTCCACAAGTTAGTCAACTAAAATAGTTAAGTACATAATAATAGCGTTAACGTTAATTCCCAATCAAATAGTTAAGTACATAAATAGTAGCGTTAACGTTAATTCGCAATCAAATAGTTAAACACATAATAGTAGCGTTAACGTTAATTCCCAATCAAATAGTTAAGCACATAATAATAGTAGCGTTAACGTTAATTCGCAATCAAATAGTTAAATACACAATAATAGTAGCGTTAACGTTAATTCGCAATCAAATAGTTAAACACATAATAGTAGCGTTAACGTTAATTCCCAATCAAATAGTTAAGCACATAATAGTAGCGTTCACGTTAATTCCCAATCACATATCTCACTAACCAACATAACGTAAGTGTTTACACCGAACACACTTAACACACATTTATATAATCTGACTGACAGTCACAATCCCATTATAATACTTCACCCCGTCTTCCTCCAGCTGCAAGTTCACCTTCCCCAACTCCAAATGAGACTGATTTGAATGCCCACAACTCGGGTCTTATATACCAAACAATGATGGTGTAGGAACGAATCAGGAGGCGAGTGATGGTGCGCGCTCCAATCATAGCTCCTCGAGTTGCATAGCAGGTGCCTGGTCCACTCACAGCTCCTGGCGTCGATCATACGTCATAGCATCGGTCATCGAGGTAGTTTGCAGGGTCCCCTATGACGCACGCAGGTGTGAAGGCTAGTTTCCCCACTCGCTTGGTCGCTTGCTAGTCTGCTTCACCGTTTGGGTAGTTTGGCTCCTTCAACTCTAATTCTAACTCTTAAATTAACATACAGGGCTCCGTATGTCAGACCTCCCCCCTAGAAAAGAGTTTAAGGAGTATAGTACATAACATTAAAGAATAATACATAAATAGATTCACCACCAGATTGGCAACAGCAAGATTATAATGAGGATATAATAAGGATATAATAAGGATATCACCCAAAGTAGGCAACGTCTCCAGGTACCACATCAGAACATAGCCGGAACGTAGCTGGAGCGTTATTCGAACTGCAAGGCATCTCACAGCTGAAGGCTTAAAAGCGCACTACAAAAGCATGATATTTACCTCGCTACAAGGGAGAGCTAATTGCCAAAATCCTCTCATTAAATTAAACTTACTGCTGTATGAGGCCAAACTGGTAAATGCAATCTTTGATCCGTGGCAGTGGGTAGGTATCGTTCTTTGTGACAGCATTAACTTGCCTATAGTCCCTACAAAACCTATGGCTCCCGTCTGGCTTCGGCACAAGTATGACCGGACTACTCCACTGGCTTAAGGCCCTTGTGATCAGCTGGTTTGAAAAAATGAAGTCAAGCTCGACCTGCAGTATACTCCTGCGTTGTGGCGAGAAACGGTAGGGGGATAGTTTAATGGGAGTTGCATCCCCTACGTCGATGTCGTGCACGGCCAAAGAAGTGAGCCCTGGAGTATCACGGAACACACTGGGAGACTGAGATAAAACAGAGATTAGATGGTTCGCTTGCTCCGAGGGAAGATGACATAGTTTAGATGGTAATTCCCTCCAAGCCACTGAATCATACTGAAAGTTGGATAGGCTACATGACAAGTCAAAGTCTGCATGGATACCTTCAGGCTCTGGAACAGTCTGTTGCGGGTCAGTAAGAGAACTGAAGACTTCGTCCGCACCAGGCTGTCCACAGGTCCTGACATTCACTGCCACAGTGGGAGAATCTGGAGGAGAGGAATCAGGGGACCTATGGTAGGGCTTCAACATATTTATATGGAATACTTGCGTGGGCTTTCTCCTGTCTGGGGTAGTTACTAGATAATCGGTAATGCTCACCCTCCGAATGATCTTATATCGGCCCCTGAACTTGGCAGATAAAGGTTGGCCAAAAAGGGGGAGCAGGACCAAAACCTCATCACCGGGCTTAAACTCCCTCTCACGGGCTTTTCTGTCATACCATTTCTTCATGGAGCTTTTAGCCACTGTCAAGTTTTGAGCGGCAAACTCACATGAGGATCTCAGCCGGGTTTTGAAATCTGAAACATAATTGAGGAGGTTTTGGTTCCCCTCCTGGCCAACTAGGCTATCCTGCAATAGTTGCAAAGGACCTCTTACCTGGTGACCGAAAACTAGCTCATTAGGGGAAAAACCCAAGGATTCAGTTGGAACCTCACGAGTAGCAAATAAAAGAAAAGGTACCCCCTTATCCCACTCAACTCCGGTCTCTGTACAATACTTACGTAACATTCCCTTTAATGTCTGATGATATCGTTCGAGAACCCCTTGACTCTCTGGGTGGTAGGTGCTAGACTTTACATGCTCGATACCCAACTCCTTCAGGGACTGCTGGCAAATGTTAGAGGTAAAATTAGTTCCTTGATCACTTTGCACCTCATGGGGGAAACCCATTCTGGTGAAGAATTTGAGCAGTTCCTTGATAACAGTTGGAGCAGAGGTAGTCCTTAAGGGTATAGCCTCTGGGTAGCAAGTTGCCATGTCCATGATAGTTAATAAATAAATGTTACCTTGGGAAGTCTTAGGCAATGGGCCTACAATGTCCACTACCACCCGAGTAAAAGGATTCTCGAAAACGGTCAAGGGCACCAGAGGATGTACAGGCACCTTCTGATTGGGTTTTCCTGTCATCTGGCAAGTGTGACACACTCTACAACACTCCACTACATCTGCACGCATTCCTGGCCAGTAAAAGTGGGCTCTGATTCTGTCTAGAGTTTTTCTCACACCTAGGTGTCCTGCCAATGGTATACAATGTGCCATTTCCATGATATCTTTACGACAAGGTTTGGGGACTACTACTTGATGGACGTCCCAAGCCCCGTCATCGATTGGTCTGTGTGGCGGTCTCCATCTTCGCCACAATACTCCTCCTTTGAAGTAGAAACATTCACCACCCTCCTTCTCACATTCCTCTTCACTCACGGACCTGGCAGCTAACTCCTTGCATTCACTATCATCTCTCTGTAGCTCTACCAGGCCACTAGGACAATTTGGAGGGGTTTCATGGTCATCGTTAGGGTCAAGATGAGCCATAAAGGTGTCAGATAAATCCACCTCAGTCACATCATCAGGCACAGTTGGAGCGTCATTCACACTCTCATCATCCCTTTCATCAACTCTTACATTCGGTACATTTCTGTCTGAGGGAACTGCTACTCGAGACATTGAACGTGTGACAGCACACACAGGGAAAACTGTTGGCATCTCCTTTTCGAGCTCACCGGTTAGTGGCTCGTTAACAGGGGAAAGTGACAAAATGGGGTCTGGTCGGACCTTCTCACCTGCTACATCATTCCCCAAAAGGAGTGTTACCCCAGGCACAGGGATATTTTGGGACCTACACAAAGCTATGGTGGCCTCACCCTGTAGTAACTCATTTTCAATTTCGCCTTTTACCAAGTATGCATAAAACTGGCCTCCAGCACCTCTCATTACAACTGGTTCGCCAGGTGGGCACTCAGTGTAAGGATTCACCATGAGGGTGCTAGTAGAACCAGTGTCTCTCAGAATTTTTACCTCATGCATACAACCATTTAATCTCACGTTGCCAGATGAAATAAAGGGACGGTAACTGTCCTGCACTGATGGTGAAATTATTATTGGCTTAACCCTAGTGGGTTGCACCACACATGCTACTACACCCCTGTCTAGATGATTTACGTTAGCTGCTAGGTACTCCTTCTGTCGGGAGTCCTGCATTAAAGGAACTTTTGGTGCTAGGTACTCCTACTGTCGGGAGTCCTGCATTAAAGGAACTTTTGGTGCTAGGTACTCCTTCTGTCGGGAGCCCTGCATTAAAGGCACACATGGAATTTGAGATACGGCGGAAACTGTCTGCCCCGATCTCACGGTTTTTTCCTTGGCCCAGCACTGATAAGCTAGGTGGCCTCTCATGCCACAAAAAGTACATACTTTAGGGGATACGGGAACGTTCCCTCTTTGAGCATTACTATTTATTTGGGCCCCACCTCTGTTACCATTGCCCTGAGGCGCATTTTTAGTTGGGGGAACAATTCTATTTTGGCTAGCTGGGGAAGACGTTATAGGCTTGTGACTGGGTCTGTCAGATTTGTGATTGAGATACTTAAAATTAGAACTAGAATTATCGTAGGGCTTCTTTCCACGAAATTTGTTGTTGAGCACGTATGTGTCAGCCATGTCAGCGGCGTCAGCAAGACAATCTACCTTTTTCCCCTTTAAATGATAGGATACAGAAGAATCAATTTTCCATAGGAAATTTTCTAACAGGACCAACTCCTTCAGATCGTTGTAGCTTGTGACTTTCTTACTCTTGACCCAATGATTGAAAGTTTTAGTCATGGTCCTGGCAAATACCTTATGGGTTTCTTCTACTTTCTTCTGGTTTTTACGGAAAGATTGCCTGTAAGCCTCAGGCTGCAATTGATAGGTTTTAGGATAGCTTCTTTGAGATAGTCATAATCCTGCCTAACTTCTGCTACTTCTGACAAATACGTGGCTCGAGCCTGCCCTGTCAAAACAGTTTGTAACATAAAAGGCCATTGATCTCTTGTCCACTTCATACCTCCAGCAACTTCCTCAAACAAAACAAAGAAATCCTGCACATTATCCTCAGTGAAAGGTGGAATGACACTAGTCATAGTCAATCCCAGAGGGGGAGCAATTTCGGGAGCATTTGTATTGACATTTAGTTGAGCCGTACGATATTGATATTCACATTGTTCGGTCGTTGCACTGGCATTTATTCTGGCTAGTTCTATACTTAGTCTGGCTTTTTCGGTCTTTGCTTCGGCATTTATTTTCATTCTGGCTAGTTCTAGTTCGTATATTTGATCACCGGTCAAACCAGGTGGTAATTGTTCATCAAGTTGGCTAGGTTTACTAGGGATCCCACCAACTGCTCCGTCACCCTCCCCGCCTTTCTACAGGGAACAGGTGGGTTTTTATGGTCTGAGCCACCTCTACTTTAGACATGTTTGAGACAGTTAATTGGAGATGTGAGGCAAGCACTTTCAGTTCGGATTTTGACAGACAGTCAATATCAGGGGCTGTGGGTTCTGATTCTATGAAAACTCGAGCATCTTCGTCATTAATTAGTTGAGGCATGATTAATATTGTTTTTAAGTAGTGAAACGTTAATGAAACTGAGTGAAACTGTATGAAACGAATCCTGGCAAGGTCGCCACTCTTCTGTTACGTATCTTGATCCTCAAGTGGTTTACTTGATGAATCTAGATAGCACAGAGATATATATTAAGGTATCAGTCAGCTGAAGGCAAAACAAAAGTAAAATCTAATAAAATAATTTCCTGTTGTTGCTTCCTTTCCTTTTGGATCTTAGGACTTAGTATCCTTTATTGACTGATACTCTTTAATTATGAAAAATACTGAAACTAATTAAAGTCATGTAGTATTTATAAAGAATTATTATTTAACCGCAGCTTAGTAGGCTATGGTTATGAACCGAATAAGTTATAGCTAAAGAAGGACTATTAATTTTATAAAAAGTCTTGAAAGATAAATATTAAAGTCAGAATATTTCTGTCTCTTACCCTTTTTGAAATGAATAGATAGTTTTCTTATATGTCCTTTTATTTATATTTAAAGTAATTATTCTTGGTTCTTGTCTTACGTTAATAGTATTATATTATTATTATCATCAGGATTTATATCAAAGTCACATAAAAAGTTAGATATATATTTAATAATTAGTTAAATGTATTTCTTAACCACGTAACATTGAGGTTTGATTATGAGTAAATAAAGTTACAGGATCGCTTCATAGATTCGATTCAGGTCTCACTCAAATAATATGAAAAGCAAAAATAATATTTTGAAGCTAAAATAATTTTCTTCAGCTTAAGAAATCACTATAAGTAATATTAACACAGCCATGTTAGTCTAAGGCGATATTACTAACATGAGACAGTAGCATCACCGTACTATGCACCATTAAGCAATGTAAGCTTAATTAAAAGAAAATGAAAGAACTCGTAAGTATTAATATAAAACAATAGTATTACTTTCATCATAACCCAATTACTTAAAGAGTTGCTTTAGTCCACAAGTTAGTCAACTAAAATAGTTAAGTACATAATAATAGCGTTAACGTTAATTCCCAATCAAATAGTTAAGCACATAATAGTAGCATTAACGTTAATTAGCAATCAAATAGTTAAACACATAATAGTAGCGTTCACGTTAATTCCCAATCAAATAGTTAAGCACATAATAATAGTAGCGTTAACGTTAATTCGCAATCAAATAGTTAAATACACAATAATAGTAGCGGTAACGTTAATTCGCAATCAAATAGTTAAACCACATAATAGTAGCGTTAACGTTAATTCCCAATCAAATAGTTAAGAGCACATAATAGTAGCGTTCACGTTAATTCCCAATCACATATCTCACTAACCAACATAACGTAAGTGTTTACACCGAACACACTTAACACACATTTATATAATATGACTGACAGTCACAATCCCATTATAATACTTCACCCCATCTTCCTCCAGCTGCAAGTTCACCTTCCCCAACTCCAAATGAGACTGATTTGAATGCCCACAACTCGGGTCTTATATACTAAACAATGATGGTGTAGGAACGAATCAGGAGGCGGGGGGTGGTGCCTGCTCCAATCACAGCTCCTCGAGTTGCATAACAGGTGCCTGGTCCATTCACAGCTCCTGGCGTCGATCATACGTCATAGCATCGGTCATCGGGGTAGTTTGCAGGGTCCCCTATGACGCACGCAGGTGTGAAGGCGAGCTGGTTTCCCACTCGCTAGTTCGCTCGCTAGTTTGCTTCGCCGTTTGGGTAGTTTGGCTCCTTCAACTCTAATTCTAACTCTTAAATTAACATACAGGGCTCCGTATGTCAGACCTCCCCCCTAGAAAAGAGTTTAAGGAGTATAGTACATAATATTAAACATAATACATAAATAGATTCACCACCAGATTGGCAACAGCAAGATTATAATGAGGATATAATAAGGATATCACCCAAAGTAGGCAACGTCTCCAGGTACCACATCAGAACATAGCCGGAACGTAGCTGGAGCGTTATTCGAACTGCAAGGCATTATCTCACAGCTGAAGGCTTGAAAGCGCACTACAAAAGCATGACATTTACCTCGCTACAAGGGAGAGCTAATTGCCAAAATCCTCTCATTAAATTAAACTTACTGCTGCATGAGGCCAAACTGGTAAATGCAATCTTTGATCCGTGGCAGTGGGTAGGTATCGTTCTTTGTGACAGCATTAACTTGCCTATAGTCCCTACAAAACCTATGGCTCCCGTCTGGCTTTGGCACAAGTATGACCGGACTACTCCACTGGCTTAAGGCCCTTTTGATCAGCTTGTTTGAAAACATGTAGTCAAGCTCGACCTGCAGTATACTCATGCGTTGTGGCGAGACACGGTAGGGGGATAGTTTAATGGGAGTTGCATCCCCTACGTCGATGTCGTGCACGGCCAAAGAAGTGAGCCCTGGAGTATCACGGAACACACTGGGAGACTGAGATAAAACAGAGATTAGTTGGTTCGCTTGATCAGAGGGAAGATGACATAGTTTAGATGGTAATTCCCTCCAAGCCACTGAATTATACTGAAAGTTGGATAGGCTACATGACAAGTCAAAGTCTGCATGGATACCTTCAGGCTCTGGAACAGTCTGTTGCGGGTCAGTAAGAGAACTGAAGACTTCGTCCGCACCAGGCTGTCCACAGGTCCTGACATTCACTGCCACAGTGGGAGAATCTGGAGGAGAGGAATCAGGGGACCTATGGTAGAGTTTAAACATATTTATATGGACTACTTGCATGGGCTTTCTCCTGTCTGGGGTAGTTACTAGATAATCGGTAATGCTCACCCTCTGAATGATCTTATATGGGCCCCAGAACTTGGCAGATAAAGGTTGGCCAAAAAGGGGGAGCAGGACCAAAACCTCATCACCGGGCTGAAACTCCCTCTCACGGGCTTTTCTGTCATACCATTTCTTCATGGAGCTTTTAGCCACTGTCAAGTTTTGAGCGGCAAACTCATATGAGGATCTCAGCCGGGTTTTGAAATCTGAAACATACTTGAGGAGGTTTTGGTTCCCCTCCTGGCCAACTAGGCTATCCTGCAATAGTTGCAAAGGACCTCTTACCTGGTGACCGAAAACTAGCTCATTAGGGGAAAAACCCAGGGATTCAGTTGGAACCTCACGAGTAGCAAATAAAAGAAAAGGTACCCCCTTATCCCACTCAACTCCGGTCTCTGTACAATACTTACGTAACATTCCCTTTAATGTCTGATGATATCGTTCGAGAACCCCTTGACTCTCTGGGTGGTAGGTACTAGACTTAACATGCTCGATACCCAACTCCTTCAGGGACTGCTGGAAAATGTTAGAGGTAAAATTAGTTCCTTGATCACTTTGCACCTCATGGGGGAAACCCATTCTGGTGAAGAATTTGAGCAGTTCCTTGATGACAGTTGGAGCAGAAGTAGTCCTTAAGGGCTAGCCTCTGGGTAGCGAGTTGCCATGTCAATGATAGTTAATAAATAAATGTTACCTTGGGAAGTCTTAGGCAATGGGCCTACAATGTCCACTACCACCCGAGTAAAAGGATTCTCGAAAACGGGCAAGGGCACCAGAGGATGTACAGGCACCTTCTGATTGGGTTTTCCTGTCATCTGGCAAGTGTGACACACTCTACAAAACTCCACTACATCTGCACGCATTCCTGGCCAGTAAAAGTGGGCTCTGATTCTGTCTAGAGTTTTTCTCACACCTAGGTGTCCTGCCAATGGTATACAATGTGCCATTTCCATGATATCTCTACGACAAGGTTTGGGGACTACTACTTGATGGACGTCCCAAGCCCCGTCATCGATTGGTCTGTGTGGCGGTCTCCATCTTCGCCACAATACTCCTCCTTTGAGGTAGAAACATTCACCACCCTCCTTCTCACATTCCTCTTCACTCACGGACCTGGCAGCTAACTCCTTGCATTCACTATCATCTCTCTGTAGCTCTACCAGGCCACTAGGACAATTTGGAGGGGTTTCATGGTCATCGTTAGGGTCAAGATGAGCCATAAAGGTGTCAGATAAATCCACCTCAGTCACATCATCAGGCACAGTTGGAGCGTCATTCACACTCTCATCATCCCTTTCATCAACTCTTACATTCGGTACATTTCTGTCGGAGGGAACTGCTACTTGAGACATTGAACGTGTGACAGCACACACAGGGAAAACTGTTGGCATCTCCTTTTCGAGCTCACCGGTTAGTGGCTCTTTAACAGGGGAAAGTGACAAAATGGGGTCTGGTCGGACCTTCTCACCTGCTACATCATTCCCCAAAAGGAGCGTTACCCCAGGCACAGGGATATCTTGGGACCTACACAAAGCTATGGTGGCCTCACCCTGTAGTAACTCACATTCAATTTCGCCTTTTACCAAGTATGCATAAAACTGGCCTCCAGCACCTCTCATTACAACTGGTTCGCCAGGTGGGCACTCAGTGTAAGGATTCACCATGAGGGTGCTAGTAGAACCTGTGTCTCTCAGAATTTTTACCTCATGCATACAACCATTTAATCTCACGTTGCCAGATGAAATAAAGGGACGGTAACTGTCCTGCACTGATGGTGAAATTATTATTGGCTTAACCCTAGTGGGTTGCACCACACATGCTACTACACCCCTGTCTAGATGATTTACGTTAGCTGATAGGTACTCCTTCTGTCGGGAGTCCTGCATTAAAGGAACTTTTGGTGCTAGGTACTCCTTCTGTCGGGAGTCCTGCATTAAAGGAACTTTTGGTGCTAGGTACTCCTTCTGTCGGGAGTCCTGCATTACAGGCACATATGGAATTTGAGATACGGCGGCAACTGTCTGCCCCGATCTCTCGGTTTTCTCCTTGGCCCAGCACTGATAAGCTAGGTGGCTTCTCTTGCCACAAAAAGTACATACTTTAGGGGATACGGGAACGTTCCCTCTTTGAGCATTACTATTAGTTTGGGGCCCACCTCTGTTACCATTGCCCTGAGTCGCATTTTTAGTTGGGGGAACAATTCTGTTTTGGCTAGCTGGGGAAGACGTTATAGGCTTGTGACTGGGTCTGTCAGATTTGTGATTGGGATACTTAAAATTAGAACTAGAATTATCGTAGGGCTTCTTTCCACGAAATTTGTTGTTGAGCACGTATGTGTCAGCAGCGTCGGCAAGACAATATACCTTTTTCCCCTTTAAATGATAGGATACAGAAGAATCAATTTTCCATAGGAAATTTTCTAACAGGACCAACTCCTTCAGATCGTTGTAGCTTGTGACTTTCTTACTCTTGACCCAATGATTGAAAGTTTTAGTCATGGTCCTGGCAAATACCTTATGGGTTTCTTCTACTTTCTTCTGGTTTTTACGGAAAGATTGCCTGTAAGCCTCAGGCTGCAATTGATAGGTTTTTAGGATAGCTTCTTTGATATTGTCATAATCCTGCCTAACTTCTGCTACTTCTGACAAATACGTGGCTCGAGCCTGCCCTGTCAAAACAGTTTGTAACATAAAAGGCCATTGATCTCTTGTCCACTTCATACCTCCAGCAACTTCCTCAAACAAAACAAAGAAATCCTGCACATTATCCTCAGTGAAAGGTGGAATGACACTAGTCATAGTTAATCCCAGAGGGGGAGCAATTACGGGAGCATTTGTATTGACATTTAGTTGAGCCGTTTGATATTGATATTGATAATGTTCGGTCTTTATTCTGGCTTCTTCGATATTTGATCTGGCTTGTTCGGCATTTATTCTGGCTAGTTCTATATTTGCGTTGCCTTGTTCAGTGGTTGCTTTGGCCTTTATGCTGGCTTCTTCGGTATTTATTCTGGCTAGTTCTATTTTTAGTTTGGCTAGTTCGAATATTTGATCACCGGTCAAACCAGGTGGCAATTGTATATCAAGTTGGCTAGGTTTACTCGGGATCCCACCAACTGCTCCGTCACCCTCCTCACCTTCTACAGGGAACAGGTGGGTTTTTATGGTCTGAGCCACCTCTACTTTAGACATGTTTGAGACAGATAATTGGAGATGTGAGGCAAGCACTTTCAGCACTTTCCTGGCAAGGTCGCCACTCTTCTGTTACGTATCTTGATCCTCAAGTGGTTTACTTGATGAATCTAGATAGCACAGAGATATATATTAAGGTACCAGTCAGCTGAAGGCAAAACAAAAGTAAAATCTAATAAAATTATTTCCTGTTGTTGCTTCCTTTCCTTTTGGATCTTAGGACTTAGTATCCTTTATTGACTGATACTCTTTAATTATGAAAAATACTGAAACTAATTAAAGTCGTGTAGTATTTATAAAGAATTATTATTTAACCGCAGCTTAGTAGGCTATGGTTATGAACCGAATAAGTTATAGCTAAAGAAGGACTATTAATTTTATAAAAAGTCTTGAAAGATAAATATTAAAGTAAGAATATTTCTGTCTCTTACCCTTTTTGAAATGAATAGATAGTTTTCTTATATGTCCTTTTATTTATATTTAATGTAATTATTCTTGGTTCTTGTCTTACGTTAACAGTATTATATTATTATTATCATCAGGATTTATATCAAAGTCACATAAAAAGTTAGATAATATTTAATAATTAGTTAAATGTATTTCTTAACCACGTAACATTGAGGTTTGATTATGAGTAAATAAAGTTACAGGATCGCTTCATAGATTCGATTCAGGTCTCACTCAAATAATATGAAAAGCAAAAATAATATTTTGAAGCTAAAATAATTGTCTTCAGCTTAAGAAATCACTATAAGTAATATTAACACAGCCATGTTAGTCTAAGGCGATATTACTAATATGAGACAATAGCATCACCGTACTATGCACCATTAAGCAATGTAAGCTTAATTAAAAGAAAATGAAAGAACTCGTAAGTATTAATATAAAACAATAGTATTACTTTCATCATAACCCAATTACTTAAAGAGTTGCTTTAGTCCACAAGTTAGTCAACTAAAATAGTTAAGTACATAATAATAGCGTTAACGTTAATTCGCAATCAAATAGTTAAGCACATAATAGTAGCATTAACGTTAATTCGCAACCAAATAGTTAAACACATAATAGTAGCGTTCACGTTAATTCCCAATCACATATCTCACTAACCAACATAACGTAAGTGTTTACACCGAACACACTTAACACACATTTATATAATATGACTGACAGTCACAATCCCATTATAATACTTCACCCCGTCTTCCTCCAGCTGCAAGTTCACCTTCCCCAACTCCAAATGAGACTGATTTGAATGCCCACAACTCGGGTCTTATATACTAAACAATGATGGTGTAGGAACGAATCAGGAGGCGGGGGTGGTGCCTGCTCCAATCACAGCTCCTCGAGTTGCATAACAGGTGCCTGGTCCATTCACAGCTCCTGGCGTCGATCATACGTCATAGCGTCGGGTAGTTTGCAGGGTCCCCTATGACGCACGCAGGTGTGAAGGCTTGTTTGCTGGTATGCGGCGAGCTAGTTTCCCCACTCGCTAGTTCGCTCGCTAGTTTGCTTCGCCGCTTGGGTAGTTTGGCTCCTTCAACTCTAATTCTAACTCTTAAATTAACATACAGGGCTCCGTATGTCAGAATATATATATATATATATATATATATACTGTTAATCATTAACACTACTATTACTGAAGGTTTGATAAGTACTTTTAATTTAGCCATAATTATACATTCTACCTTGTAAACTCCATTTACTATTATGTTCTACCTTATTCAATCATCCACTAAGTAATATTCACTGTCTTTCCCTCATACTTTCTTGTTACTGTATAATACAGTTATGCATTAATTCTCTCCAACCAAGTAGAGATTTAGTAAATATATCCAACAAATTAATTAATGTTTAAAGAAACAGGCACACATCTTACAATAATGGCACGTGATATTCATTAGTTTTGTGTATTCATGCAGGGTAGCTCTTAGTATCCATACATTATATAGATTTTCGGACTGGAACAAATAAACCCGCAGAATTTACAAACCAGGCATTAATGTTTGTGCAAAAAATAATTATTTCAATAGCGAACATATTATTTATAGTTAACGAGTATTGAAGAAATATTATTTATTGATTAGCCTCGAATTATCAGGCTAATAATACAATCATTGATGACATTATGTAACCTTCGTGATGACTCCAACACGTTATTGGTTATCTGGTTGGTCTAATGAACCACATAAGCCAGTTAATTGATGCAGACTAATGATTGTAAATTACATGATGATAACATATGACAAATCCAACGGTTGGAACTATTATTTGTTTGATCAAGGTCTACATTGCCATGCTTGTTTTATCCTACCTATAAATCAATATATCTATATATCTATTTATCAATCGATCTTTATATCTATGTATCTCTTATATAGTTGTATTATGTTTCTAACGTTTACCATATTCCAATGTTGTGTGTAAACTATCATTGTCAGGTATATTCATGATATTTGTATTTTGAAAGGAAAATCATAATTTTACCTATATATGATTTTGCTTTTTGTTTCTTCATTTAAATACAAAAATATTGTGTGTAACAAAGTATTTCAGTAGAGATCAGG
This sequence comes from Paralithodes platypus, assembly GCA_032716605.1. Lineage (NCBI taxonomy): Eukaryota > Metazoa > Arthropoda > Malacostraca > Decapoda > Lithodidae > Paralithodes > Paralithodes platypus. The sequence goes on from CM064530.1 coordinate 39,276,217, forward strand.
GACATATCTACAGTAGTGTTATATATACAATAATTAGTTATAGAGGATAAGTCTTGTTTCCTATGAGTATTAACGTTCATGTGAAGATAATGAATGATCAGAGCTGGGTGAGGAAATGCCGAACTGTGAACGTGGGTGTAGCTGCGCGCAGGGGTAGACATAAAATGACATGGGATCAGGTAATCCTGTCCACTTGCCAAATAACTTGACAAGATAGGCAGCCCTTGACAGGGCCGCCTGGAAAGCCTCCATTTAAAACGTGGGACTGTAACCACCTTCCCTGTGGACATAGCGGTCTTTAAACTTGTATGTATGTATGCATGTAGAGATGTCGGTACCCATATTGCAATTGTTCACAAATTAGAATATACACAATTGTGTAGTCATGATCATTGTGCTTAGCTATTATATTTGTGTCTATAGCATATTGTTATGGAATATAAACTGTATGTTCTCCATAGTATGAGTGCCAGGAATTCTCCACTCATGGCCCCAGTAACTAACTCTACAACATATCCTGTAACTTTAATTGTTTAGTGTTTGTGAGCAGTCCTATTAGTAGTCATTTTCAGAGCTTCCGTGACCGTGTTTAGGATACCAAAGTTTCTCAGTGAATTTAACAAGGGCAACTGATGCTAAAAAAAATAAGCCCCCATACACCTCACCAAAATGACGGGAAAGTTGTTATTTTAGACGTTTTTCAAAATGGCCGCCGCCGTCATCTTAATTTTTTTATAAAGTTCTATTTCTTGAAGTGAATGGCCAAAAATGACAATTTTGGTGTCTATTCCCACTAATTTTGGTGTCAGAAAACCAATGGGATGGCATAATTAAAAAATAATTAATAACTAATTACCAAATAATTAAGAAAATAAGAAAATAATTAAGAAAATCAATGGGATGGCATAATTCATGATTTAGAGTCCCATTAACCTCAACATCTAAGACAAATATAATGTTGTTAAATCCGCTGAGAAATTTGGTATCCTAAACACGGTCACGGATCCTCTGAAACTTACTGAAATAATATAATATATAATTTAAAATGTAAACCAATAATGTTGACTGATCAATTCCTTCTTTTTCAGGTTTGTTGCCTCGAATTTGGCGTGAAGAACCATAAGCATGGAATGTAGAGGAGTTAGTGATGTGCCTGACCCAGGACCTGGATTAAAATGCATATTATGTCAACATCCCTGTATAGCTGATGATAGTACGGACAAGACATCTGATACAAAGTGGGAGAATCTAAGGAGCAAGTGTTTTCGGTGGAAGGAACTTGATAAATTTCAGCATGCCTATGCAGCAGTGGAGTGGGACAAGGGGCCTAAAGGCCTGTACATGCATAGTAAATGTTACACCCAGATCAGTAGTAATCGCTATATTCAGCAAGCACAGAATCGTAACCGGAAATCTGAACAGGAAGAAGTTCAAGCATCAATTTCAAGTCAACAACTCCCAGGAAATGTGCCTAAAAAGCTTCGTTCTAGTACTGGAGTGGTTCATGATAAGAATCTCTGTGTGTGGTGTATGAAAGGACCACAAAAAACCAGTAATCCTGGCAAGTCCAAACTTTTGCTGCTGTCAACAGTAGACGCATGGAACCGGTTCAAGTTGCATACAGTTTGTCTGTCAGATGAGCCTATAAGAGAAAGATTGAATACCCTACTTGCATCTATCCCAGACAGTCGAACGGCGTTTGGATTGGAAATTCGTTATCATCGTGAATGTTGGCGCAATTATGTCAGCAACCCTCTGAAGGAGTCTTTTCCTGATGAAAAAACAAGAGCATCTGCAACATGTTAATCTTCGAGAGGCCCAAAATATCTTCTTTCATCATGTCCGTCAAGTTATCTTTGAAGATCATGAAATCCGTACACTGCAAGGTCTTGTAAAGGATTACAAAGGCATTACTTCAAATTATGGTTACTATTCCACAGCAAAGTCCAGTTTCGTGAAGGAAATTTTGATCAAGGAATTTGGAGATGACATAGCATTTCATGAACGAGGTCAGAAGAATGTGCGTGAACTGGTATATGATGCAAGAGCTGCAGGTTCATATCTTGAGGCTGCAATATCCTCTCTAGGTGTAAGTGACGATCAGCTGGTGAAGAATGTAGCTGGGCGACTCAGAGATCAGATCATCAAAACAAAAACTGTTCCTTGGCCTCCATACATACATGAGCTAGAAGAATATGAAGACCTGAATGATCTCCTATTGAAGCTCATCACTTGGTTAAAGCACCCCACAAAATCTGAAGTCGATGACAAGCCCCAAGTCAGATCAATTGCATCTATTTTGACCAGCTACATCACTGGAAGACGTACTGCATTTGAGACAAACCTCGGTGTACTGCTACATGGTATGACAAAGAGCAGAGAAATGGTAGACATATTACATAAGGATGGCCTGGGAATCAGTTACAATGATGTGCTTTTGCTTAGAGATTTCTGGGCAGTTACTGACCTGAAGCATTCAACTGAGTGTCCTTTTGAACTTTCTGAAGGAACACCGGCAATATGTATGGTCGACATCGATGACTTCAAAAGTGACACTTTGACTGGAAGTGGCCAATCACATCGTACAAATGTCATGTTTGTTCAGCCAGACCTACCTAAGCTAAATCTACCTACCCTAGATGATGATAGACCAGTTGCAAATAGCACCTTGCCTTCGTACCTCTCTGATAGCCTCAAAGAACTTGGGAGCCAGATGCAGAGAATTGAACCATACAAAACAGTCAAGCGTGGTGAACCACCCATCAGACCAAGGATAACGGATGAACAACATCTGGACACAGTTCCTCAAAGAATGAGAGGTGTCATCCATGCAATGGCCCGAGCTAAGGCTGACGGAACAAGACCAAAGCCTGAAGACCAGACTGTACCAGCCTTTTCTGGCTTCCAGGCCACGCTATCAATGCAAATGGTACTATGCGCAAAATGCAGAAGAGTAAGCTACAGGAAAAACTGACAATGACATCCATACCGTACCCTGATATTTACACATCAATAGTAGACATGGGACTAATCTGGCGTCTAACAACGCCTACTACTGAAGACAGAGAAAAAGCAGATGGAACCAAGTTAACGTGGGGAGACTATGGTGAGAAACTTGTGAACTTTGTCCTGAATAGACAGTCGAATGCAGAATGTGTTATCTTCGTTAATGACTCGTACGAGCAAGACTTCTCCATCAAAGATAGTGAACGACGACACCGTCAAAAAAATCAGTCCATTTGCAATGTGTTTATGAAGTCAGGGGACAAATGTCCTTCTAATAGAGACTTTCATGCTCTTCTTGGTAAGCCAGAGAATAAAGTTCGCCTTCAAGCATTTATCAAGCCTGCTTTCAAAAGAAAGGCATCTACAACCACTATTCAGCTCATACACTGTGTTGTTGGCAAACCAGCAAGGAATCTCACCACAGATGAAGTTTTGCAGAATCTCACATACGCCCATGCAGAAGCAGACACAGCTCTGTTCACTCTTTATGGTAAGCTGCGGTCAGAAGGGTATACAGAAGCAGTTGTCATAGACACTGAAGATACTGATAACTACGTTCAGGCAGCCTATGTGGCTCGGCAAATATCAGGACTCTTGTGCTTGAAACGCAAATCTCAGCTGATAAATGCTCGGTGTTTGTGTAGTGAGGCAATGGCGGAGTCTTTGATCCCACTTTATGTTCTTACCGGATGCGACCATAACTCCGGCTTTTATGGAATAGGCAAGAAAACTATTGTTGACCGTGTAGAAAAATCATCAGAAGCTCGCAACCTCCTTAAAAGTTGTGGCACAATCATCCCAGTCACACAGGAAATCATCAATGACTTACAGAAATTTGTTATCCGGTACATCTATTGTGACACCAAACACAAGACCCTAGCAGAGGTGAGAGCAGAAAAGTGGTCAGTACTCAAGAAAAAGAAGATCATCAGACTGGTACCTGATTCTGACAGTCTACGACCACACTTAGAGTGCACCAATTACCTCACATATCTGCAGAAGAATTTCCAGCTTCAGAATCATCCATCACCAATTGGCCATGGATGGCACCTTGTAAATGGCTTATGCCTCCCAGTACGCTATACCCAACCTGCACTTCCATCATTCCTGGATCTTCTAAAAACTCCAAGTCATCCACAAATGGAGAGCAGCGATGATGACAGCGGAAGTGATTCTGACAGTTGTGCATCATATTTGTCCTGCAGTGATAGTGCATCTTAATGCAGTAGGTCTCATGTTTTATTAATTTAGGATACCAAAGTTTCTCAGTGGATTTAACAACATCATATTTGTCTTAGATGTTGAGGTTAATGGGACTCTAAATCATGAATTATGCCATCCCATTGATTTTCTTAATTATTTTCTTATTTACTTAATTATTTGGTAATTATTTATTAATTATTTTTTAATTGTGCCATGCCATTGATCTTCTGACACCAAAATTAGTGGGAATAGACACCAAAATTGTCATTTTTGGCCATTCACTTCAAGAAATAGAACTTTATCAATTTTTTAAGATGACGGCGGCAGCCATTTTGAAAAACGTCTAAAATAACAACTTTCCCGTCATTTTGGTGAGGTGTATGGGGGCTTATTTTGTTTAGTATCAGTTGCCCTTGTTAAATTCACTGAGAAACTTTGGTATCCTAAACACGGTCACGGAAGCTCTGAAAATGACTCTACTACTATATACTGGCTGTGTAACTGAGGTGCAGGAAACTGATACAAAGGAATATTTTACAAAGAGTCATGAGGGAGCCACATCCTCACCATTTATCATATATATTGAAACGGGGAGAGGAGTGCAACCCAAGCCCTCTCAGATGGTGTGTGTGTGCATATATGTGTGTGTGTGTAAAAGAGACAGGGAGATATATATTAGGGCTTTATGAATAAGATAGAAAGATATACAGATAAATGTGATCAAAACTGTATGTGTATGAGGCTGAGAGAGATTCTGAAGGGAAAACTTCCATGTAAGTTAAATACGGTGTTAATGCATGAGTAGTGTGGACAGAGAGAGAGAGAGAGACTGAATGCGGCTGTCTTGTTTTAGAGAGCCTTCTATTTTCTTGTCCTATTGTTCTACTATAAACTGTTCCTGCCTCTAGTAATATTAAGGTCATACCACTTAGTACAGACCGCAAGGTACGTGCGGTCTGAGTATCTGTGTACCACGAAGAAAGCCGGTATCACACGAAGGCTTTTATAGTCAACATTCGATAATCAAAACATTTCTGGCAACACTTCTGGACTATTTTGCACTGGTATCGGAAACTAGACTGATGATAGATGAATATAGGTAGCAGAAATATTATAAATGTTGACCTCAAAAGCTGTCAGACCTGTGTTAACCCTTCAAGTACCAGCGACATGTGTTATATTTTATTCTAGCTCGATTTTGACGATCTTATGCAGCTTAGGAAGGATCGATGGTTGTTAAAAGTGGTCGGTTGAGACATATTGAAGCCTTATTATGGCTAGAGGTCCTTCCTAAGCTGCATAAAATCGTCTAATAGTTGCCAGAATACGATAACACGGATGTCGGATGTCGCTGGTATTGTACGGGTAAATTAAAATGTTGAGGGGAAAAGCGCTCGTGTGATACCGGCTTAAGTCTGAAGGTCATATTCCAGATGACGAGTAGGACGAACAGAAGTAAATTTAGTATTCAAATTTAACATACGTTGAAAGATACATTTATATTTTATATGCATTATATTATATAAATAAAATGTAGTACAGTATATTTATCAGTATCTTGCCTGTCAAAATATAATCATTTAAGGAGAGATTGGCGTATCAATTTGCTTATAGTTTTATTTGTTTTATATTTTCCTCCCTAGATCTCCACCAAACTGTACAAAACACCCCTTAGACCCCCCCTTGTACATTTTTCGGTAGACAATTGTCCTGGCCGAAGGTCGGTTACTCTTTAAGGGGACCCCAGACCTTCATTTTACTTTTTTCAAGGAATGTTCACATTTAGTTTGTGTTGCATTAAAAGCTTCTTATGACACTGTACAATCATAAGAAACATAAAATTTCCACATCTGACACCCATTACTCACCCCACGGGGGCTCCCCCCCCCCCCCCCAGTCTAAAATCACCCTCCCTATTTCTGAAATATTTGAGTTACTCAAGTAACTACATTTTCTATAATGCAGAAGGCCTAGCTACCTAAAAAAAAAAATAGAAGAATAGGGGTAACTATTCTATAACCAAACCTTTCACACCAGGAAAATGAGTTATGAAATGTCAACGTATAAAGGCGCTTATGTCGAATCTTGCTTTTTCAACGTCTAAGGCTATCTATTGATCTGATTACTGTCCAATTGCCCCCATTTTGTTCACAGAATTAGACCAAGCATAAATGACAAGTCATACGCTCTTAGAATGGGGTTTTGGCAACATTTTCGAAGCTCAAATCTATATATATGATTGGAAATAGGGCCAAAATTGTATCATTGATATTTACCTGCAGTTTTCAACATATCATGTATCAAATTGGGGTAAATAATAGCGTAGATCTATAGCCTATATACCTAAGTTACCTCATACAAAAAATAAACGAAATCTGCGGAGAAAAGAAGTTTCTGATATGTTTTGTCTATAGTAAACTGAAAAATGCACGCACACGCATGCACATAGAGCTATGAAATTTTCTGCTAGCCTTACTATTACCATGTACACATACATAGCAAAACGCCAGAAATATTTTTTTTATAGAGGGTGGAATAAGGTTTTGAGGTCTAGTCTCCCCGTAAATTACAGGCTCGCTTTTGCTCGCCAGGAAAAAAATTGACACCTAAATGGCACGAAAGGTCTATTGACAAAGAAATAGGGCTTACAGACTTAAAAATCGCCAAACTAGTGGGCTGAACATCTTAAAGTCTAAACACAAATGGGGCTAAACACGAGGGAGAAGGGGGGGGGGGCAGAAAAAAACACCGGCTCATCTCCCCTTAATACAGTTTGGTACCTATGTTTGTATAACAAAATGAACAACTTAGGAGGTTCGTGATCTGTACTATTTTCGGAGCCACTATGATTAGGATTTAATCAGTTGTGTTAATGGAAATTAGTTTCAGGAAATATACAATTATGTTGAACTTGTGAAGCTTGGGCACGTGTTTTGAGCTTGACAATACACCATTTGCTCGGGTCGAGTTTGATGTTTGTCTATCATACTCGTCGCATAAAGGGAATCTGTCCACGTTTTCCAGGGATTTCGGCTTTCTACACAAAGACGATGTGAGTAGACAGGAGATATGATGATTGTTGAGAGAAAACATTTACAGCACAGGAAAAGTGAGCAGAAAAAGACATGATACGGTGGTAGTTGCAGAAAGAGATGCAGAGACCAAGAAAGGGAAGGAGTATAGAGTCCAATCAAATAAAGAGCCTCTCAGACTTTTATATATATATATATATATATATATATATATATATATATATATATATATATATATATATATACAGTATATATACCGGTATATATATATATATATACTGTATATAGATATAGATATATATATATATATACCGGTATATATATATATATATATATATATATATATATACCGGTATATATATAATATATATATATATATATATATATATATATCTTATATTATATATATATATATATATATATATATATATACTGTATATATATTCATATATATATATTGATATGCTGTATATTCAGGTCAACCAAGGAACTCTGGACAAATTTGAACCTCCCCCTCCACTCCCGTCAACTTTGAAGCCTCTCTCCCCCCAGCTGACTACACTTGACAAAACTCCCGATAATTGACCTACAACTGGACTACCCTCTCTGAAAAGTTGGTCGCTGTTCTTGGTGCTGGCAAGGAAATGGATGAAAGTCTCGAGGTTGGTTTAGTAAAATGTTGTTTTTTATATTTCCTGGTACAGTCACTCATAAACACTCGAGAACTTCATATTTGTATATTATGTATACTACATAATATTATATCCATTGATATTTATTGTATTAACTTAAAATTAAAATTAAAAAAACGTTTGATTAAAATCCTCCACCAACGACTCATTGAAAAACTAAAATGTCATTGCATAGTGGGTTATGTACTCTGATGGCTCGAGGGCTGGCTTACAGAGCGAAGGCATACACACAAATATATGGTAGTTTTTTGTGTTAGTTCAATGTCACAAGTGGTGTACCACAGTCCTCGGACCTGTTCTGTTCCTCATCTACATTTACGACATTGCTATTAGGATTTCATGCAGGATTTCAAAGCAATTTAGATAATTTTAAAATGAGCCACATCTGTCCAATTAATTGTGTGAAGGTAAGTGTGTTTGTATGTGTGAGAGAGACTGAGTAGTTGGGTGGGTGGACTAGATCTTAACACAATTGGGTCAGTAGCAGTATTTGGTTGCCTGTAGGACGAATTATCTTTTTGAGTATATTCTGAGTGCTCGTGGAGCTGCGCTCAGTGAAACCTATACATAATCATATGGATGCTTAGCTTAATGTTCTCTGTATAAACTCTCCTACTTACTGATAGCAATACTACTACACATACAGTACAACATTTGGTGATGATTGTATGATCTCAGTGGGGGTGACTACCGTCATCTCCTGAACATAACATAATATTACATCCAAACATTATGAGTGTAATAACATTAAATGTGGTGACTACGACCACTACATAACTCATATAATATACCGTGTGAGAGTGCGTGTAGGCTACTGAATATCGCAATATAAATGATCGAAAAGCATGTCTGCACCATGTAAATATATTTGTGTTGGCGTGGGTGTAAGAGCGAGACGGGAAAGCTACGGCTAATATCATTGTTTATGTGTGTGTAGGTGTGTGCCATGTAGGTCAATGAGTTGTGTGGACGATTTATAATATTTGATTTTATGTATTTATGTTTTTTATTCGTGAATGTTTTTTTTGCAAAGTATATATTTATATACACCCCTTCGGCGATCACGGCGTCAGGCAATAGATATATATAATTTTATATATGAGTGACTGGAAATCCACAGAAGAGTACAGAACAAATACCTGACTCTGGAGCCAGCCACTCTTGCAAATTTTTATAATAACTGAAGATCTACGAAAGCAGAGAAATGTATTTTAACACTTTTACATAAACATTATTTTAATATGTACACAACAGTCCGAGCCTTCTAATAAGATACTCGGACATATTTTTTAAACCCTTATTTTGTGCATGCAATATATTTTAGATGCAATTTAATTTTAGCACTAACATTTTTTAAACTTTGTGCAGTGAACCTACCCTTTTCTACACACCTTTAGTGTGGAAGCATATTCGCATATATTTTTACCACAAGAATCAATATTTTTCATGTTTTATATATATATATATATATATATATATATATATATATATATATAATTATATATACAGTATATATATATATATATATATATATATATATATATATATATATATATACAGTATATATATATTTATAGTGGGTGTTTGTAGCAGTCTGAGTGGGAGGAGGGAGAGGAGAGGGGGGGGGGGGGGGGCCCCCGAGGGGTAACTGTGTGAACGTCTAAATCAAATGTTAATGGTGATTATCAAAGAGGGAAGAGCCAGTTTGTGTGTCATGTACTGTATATGTATATGGATCAAATATGTCTGGAGAGTGCTTGTGTGTGTACTGTATGTGGTTGTGGGTGTACAAAGGAGTACAAAGGAAATCAAGCAACAACAGTCCTAGTGACCCTTCTAGGCTGCTTGTCCTCCAAAACACTGAGGATCAAGTGTCCAAACTGTGGTTTAGAGTGGGTAAGGGAACATTGGAAAGGGAACTACTGCCCTGGAACTAATGTCCGTGGCAGGACTAGGAAGTTAGTAGGGGACATAGGGGTTAGTAACTGAGGGGAGGATAAAATAAAGTTATTCATTTACAAACGCAGTCAGTCGCGGGTTTGATGCGAGATATTTGTCTAGGCGGAGTTTAAATGAATCAACGGTGCTGCAGTCTATACCGTCTCGGGGAAGACCATTCCACAAGTTGACAACTCGATTGAAGAAGATATTCTTAGATTCGTGTGAGTTAAAAGATTTACCAATAATTTTGCAACCGTTTCCCCGCGTGTAGGCTAATTAGATTGGTCGATAGTGAAGTACTTACTACAGTTTATATTGTCGATACCTTTGATGATTTTGAACACTTGAATTAAGTCACCTCTTAACCCTTAATTAGCGGCTCACATAAGAGTTAAATAAAGCTGGACTATGTGGCGGCGCTCGACATAGGTCGAGGCAATTTCAGCACGTAGGCTGAGAGAGAGACAAGTGGTGGCAGGAGACTAGCGAGCGTATGACTGCTCCAGACCACCGCGGCGAACCTACTGACACGAATCTCAGCTCCCTCCTCCCTCTCTCACTCGCTACATACTGAATTATATGGGGAAAGTACCGAATTACATGCTTTTTGCACTCGCGTTGCACGGTTATTGCAAGAAAACTAGCCATCATAAAAGGATCGTTATGGTGTCATTCGAAAGCTCTGTTTATGCCCTTTCAGGGATAGGTACTTGTTTTACGTTCTGGGTCTTATTTAGGCATGAAAATGATCACGTAAACAGCCCTATTTTGGAATCTGCGCTGGGTTAAAGGAAATAAATTTAATTCTCTAAGACGCTGTTCGTATGGTTTGTTCTTTAGGCTAGGTATCATTTTGGTAACTCTACGTTGAACTCGTTCTAGCTTGTTTATGTCTTTTTGGTAATATGGGCACCAGCATTTAACGCAGTATTCCAGAAGAGGGCGGACTAAGGAATTGTAAAGGGTTAGGATAACGTCTTTGGATTTATGCTCAAATGACCTGCCTATAAAGCCAATTATGTTGTTTGCCTTCTTAACAATTTCTGAACATTGTTGACTCGGTTTTAGGTTACTCGATATTGTTACTCCCAGATCGGTTTCTCTGTTTACATTCTTAAGCTGAGTGCCATTCATCGAATAGTTTGCTTTCTCATTTAGGTATCCGATATGTAGTACTTTACATTTATCCGCATTGAAACTCACTTGCCAAATTTGGGCCCAATGTGACAATTTATCTAGATTGTGTTGCATATCGTCAACTTGATCTTTTGAGAGTACGCTATTTGCAATTTTTGTATCGTCAGCAAATTTTGAGATTGTACAGGTGAGACCCTCATCTATGTCGTTGATGTAAATTAGAAAGAGAATTGGTCCTAGTACCGATCCCTGGGGTACCCCGCTACTTACATTGGTCCATTTAGATGCCTTACCATTTATGACTACTCTTTTCTTTCTGTCGCTGAGCCACTTTTCTATCCATTTCAACACACCGTCTTGTATTCCATGTACTTTTAGTTTTAGCAGTAAACGTTTGTGGGGAACTTTGTCAAAGGCCTTTTGAAAATCAAGGTATATAATATCTACAGCTTTACTCTCATCGTAGAGGTTGAGGATATCGTGGAAGAAGTCTAAGAGGTTTGTTAAACAGGAACGTTTTTTACGAAAGCCGTGTTGAGTATCTTTAAGTATGTTATTTTCCTCTAAGTGATTTACGAGTCTGTCTCTTATGACCGTTTCTAGCATTTTACATACAACTGAGGTTAAGCTAATTGGATGATAGTTACTGGGTAGGGATTTGCTGCCTTTTTTGAATATCGGTGTTACGTTGGCTATCTTCCACTGATCAGGCATAGTTCCAGACTGCAAGGATTTATTGAATAGTAATGTCAGTGGTTTGGAGAGCTGATCCTTAGCTTCCTTTAGAACTCTAGGCGAGATAAGGTGTGTACTGTATGTGGTTGTGTGTGTGGGGGTGTGTACTGTATGCGGTTGAGTTTGTATTTTTTTTTTTTTTTTTTTTTTTTAAGAGACAATGAACGGAGGAAGGAAAAACACAGATAAAACAAAAAGGTCCATGTGCCTAAAGGCATCCTCCATTCAGAAAATGTGTGTAACAACTGGATTTAAACACATGTTGATTGTAAGTTTGTGGAAAGCAATTCGAGGGAAGTGAATTCCAAAGAGTAGTAGCTCTGGGGATAAATGAATTCTGATAAGCAGAAGTTCTGCATTGTGGAGGAGAAAGTGTAAATTCATGGGCGCTCTCAGCTGCCCTAGTTCTACGGGGAAAGATGTGGAGAGGCGGCACAATTGAAGCAAGTTCCTCGGAACAATTGCTGTGAAAATATCTGTAGAATAATGCAAGGGATGCAACGTTTCTTCGTATGGCTAATGTAGGAAGGTCCTGTGTGATTGCAGGGTTATTGATTAATCTAATAGCTTTATTTTGAATTTTGTCCAACTGCCTCAATGCAACCACTCCACTTCCACCCCACAGAGGTGAACAGTAATCCATCTGAGAGCGCACATGACTTTTATATATTACGGCCAACTGCTCGTCAGTGAAGAATTCTCGAACTCTGTACAGGAGTCCCAGTTTTTTAGAGGCATTCTTATCAATGCTTCTAACATAATGTGTCCAGCTCAAGTTAGTAGTTAATGTTACACTGAGAATGTCAATACTAGGGGAAGTGGGAATATTTACATCATTAAAAAATATATGGGAGTCAGTGAGATTCTGTCGGTTAGAAAATTGAATGTACTTGGTTTTCTGTGCATTAAAGGAAACTAGATTCTCTTGTCCCCATTCATTAATTCTAGAAAGGTCCTGGTTCAGAGAAATTGCAGTGTTTATTTTTGAATTTATAAGATCGGGTTGGGTGAAAGAATTGGTAAATGTGAAGGAACTGTGGAGTGTTGAGTCATCTGCGTAGGAATGTATTGGATTATGAGTGGTAGATATGAGATCATTGATATGAATGAGGAACAGAGTTGGGGCCAAAACTGATCCCTGGGGAACACCAGCATTTATTGAGTGAAATTGAGAATAAAGGCCATCTACCATTACACGTATTTTTCTGTTATGAAGATAAGAAGATATTAGTAGAACTAATGATGCAAGGCCGTAGTGTGACATCTTCGACAATAAGGATTGATGCCAGACTCTATCAAATGCCTTTGATATATCCAGTGCTATTGTATGTGTTTCACCATGTTGGTCTGTAGCTTGGTTGATTTGATGCGTAAGAAGGCAAAGAATGTCTGCAGTTGATCGACATCGTCTAAAACCATATTGCCTATCACTGATTAATTTATTATTCTCCAGATGCTTAATTATGTGATTATTTAATATAATTTCAAAAACTTTGCCAAGAGTGGAAATTATAGCTATTGGTCTGTAGTTTGATGGATCTGAAGAGGCACCTTTTTTAGGAACTGGATGGATGTTTGCTTCTTTCCAGGGTACTGGGAAGCATGAGGTATGAGTACACGGACGGAAAAATTTTGCCAATACAGGAGCGAGCACCAAGGAGCAATTCTTAAGTACTATTGGAGGAATTTCATCTGGACCAGGAGCCTTATCTACTGAGAGATTCTGCAAAATAGTTTTGACATGTCTGGTGTGGATCTTAAGTGAGGGAATTTCAGGTGAATTAAAATTAAGTACAGGGACATCTTGATTTATTTCATCTAAGGTTGAGTTGGTGGAGAAAATATCTGCAAGAAGGTTAGCTTTACCTCGTGGGTCACTTACAAGATTGCCAGTCGGAGATTTTAATGGTGGAATGGATGAAGCAGTAGTGAAGTTGGATTTGAATGAGTTAAGAGTAGACCAAAATATTTTGTTATCATTTGGATTATTTAGAAGTTTATTTGCCTGCTTATGGAGAAAGTTTGATTTAGTTAGGTTTAATACAGTTTTGGCATGATTTCTGATGTTTCTAAAGTAATTAAAGGCTTCATGTGTTTTTGATCTTGTGTATGCATTGTAGGCTATTGCTTTTTGTTCAGTTACTCTAGCACAATTATGGTCAAACCATTTAGGTGAATTAGATCTTTTACTGTACTTTTGATGAGGAATAAAAGTTTCCATTCCAATTTTTACAAAATCTTGTATGTGGCTCAAGGGGGAGTGTGCATCATTAGAAAAGAAAGAGGTCCAGGGAATATCAATAAAGAAACCTTGAAGACCCTCCCAGTCTGCCCTATCGTAATGCCATTTAGTCACCAAAACAGGTTCAGAGTGGGAAGGTGTGGTAGGTGATAGACAGGTGGCCTGTATCAGACAGTGATCAGAAGATCCAAGGGGGACCTCACTGTAACATCATAATTTTCTGAATTGGTTGTTAAAAATAAGTCCAGTAGGTGGGAATTATGATTAGGATTATCTGGTACACGGGTGGGTTGGTTGACTAGTTGAATGAGATTAAATGAGTCTGCAAATAGCTCACATTCAAGACCAGCATCATCAGTCCTGGCTGAATGAGTGAGCCATTCAACATTATGGACATTAAAATTACCCAACACAGTGATTTCAGAAGAAGCATTTAAGTTGAGGACACTGAGTTGTGAGGACAGAGAATCAAAAAGACTTTGCTCTGGAGGAGTAGTTGGGGAATGGTAGATGCAACATATGTATTTAAATTTACCAGCAGAAATTAATTTGTATATAGAATAATCAAAATAGGGACAATTGAAACTAGTAACCTCCTCCAGGGCAATTTCAGATTTTGCGAAGCAACATACACCACCTTTAGGTCTGAAATTTTGGAGCAGTTGATAACCTGGAAAATTAAATCTAGATGTGTCAGATGTGGATGTTACTTGAGTCTCTGTCAAAAAAAGGAGAGTAGGGATTCTGCTTGAAGAAATTGGTGTACAGAATTGATGTTAGAGTGAAGTCCCCTTATATTACTAAAGAAATAGCTGTACTGACAAGCAGCTTTGGGACGTTGCAATGCTCTTGACACAGTCGCATGATGACGACCGGGAGGGCCCTGTGTCAATAACCCAACCCTGCCGGGGGTGGATATCCGAGGGACCACCAGGTTTGCTCTTAACAATTGTACTGCCATATTTATAAGGTAAGTGTATGGTGTTACATGTATGATATGTAGTGGGATGAGTAGTATTTTATGGATAGAGGATAGCGATGTAGGGCAATGTCGTGAAGTTGGATGTGTATGTTATATAAAGAGGGTTTTCCTGATACCCCTGATGTGTGAGGCAGAAAGATATGTATCCAGCTACCAAGGCCTGGGAGAGAAAATGGAATTCAGGCTATTCCCTGAGTCTCCCGAAACCTTGGCGGTAGTACTTCCCTGGGCGGGGCTGCCTACCCCTACTACCTACATGTAGTATGTGTATGTGATTGTGTTGTTTAGTCAGTATGTTGGTGTGTCTTTAAGGTGGTATGTTTCATTATGTCGTGTGTGTGTATGTGTGTGTGTCTGGTTCACGCGCACGCGGTGCGTGTAAGTATGTGTTTGTCTATGTAGGCTATGTGTGGGTGTGTGTAACTATGTATTGGGGTGTGTACATGAGTACTTAGGTCAGTTAGTTACAGTTATCAGAGTCATGTAACAAGGTCCCAGTAACACCTGCAGTACAACAGATCTAGAGGAATATCTGACCAAATTACCTCAAAGTAATTGCGAACATATCTTCTTCTTTTGTGTTAGAACCCCCATTTGTTTAGCGTTCGATTTTAACATTCTGTTTGTATTGTTAGGGATCACTCTTTTTAAGCTTCACTTTGTGTTTGTTTAACATCGATTTTTTTGTAATCATGCGCATTTTAGTGAACATATTTTATGTGTTTTGTTTTAGTTTTTTTTTTAGTTTTTCTTCGCATCTTTTAATTTTCTTTTAAGGTGGCTCAGTGTGTAATATATATTTGAGAGTGTTTAGGGTTGTGGTATTATTTATTTGTATTTGTTATTGCTTCGTATCTTTTGCGTTCTTAAGCGTTTACTTACTCTTTCTAAATTTAGTCACACACTATGGCTCACCCGGATTTGAGTGTGTGTTCTTACAATTGTTGTTTATTTGTAAGAAACATTGATGTTATTCGAGATTCAACAATAAACAACTATGATTTCATTTTTCTACAAGAGACGTTCCTAATAGATGAACAATTATGGATGTTTGATTATATATATGAGAATTATGATAGTATAGGAGCACCTGCATTGTTTTCCGAGAGAGCCAAGGTAGCTATGGCAGGCCGTCCTGAGGGAGGGTTAGCGGTAATATACAAGAAAGATTCAAGTTAAAGATGTTACCTTCCGGGATAATTTTATCTCGTTATGCATAAATTACAATGGTATGGATATTAGGTTGGTGAATTTATATTTGAATAGTGATAACTGGAAGGCAGTTACACTTCAGAAGTATCTCGAGACATTGTCTTGCTTGGAGTTCATCATCACCGAAAATTATTACGATCTCATATATTTTGTGGGAGATTTTAATGTTGACCCTCACTTGGGGCGAGCCTGGCGTACCTTGACTACGTTTATGCAGAATAATGTTTTAAATTTTTTTGAGTTGTATATAATCAACAGGGACACTTATACTTGTTTAGGATACGGTCATTCATATGGTAGATGGTTGGATCATGTTGTTGGGAGAGTACATGAAAATGTAAAGGTAAACAATGTTGAAGTTTTATTAGATAAGTTTAGCTCCGATCTCTTTGCTTTATGTCTTGACCTATCATTTCAGCGTAACATAAGACCATGCATAGATAATGTTGGAGTTGCGTCTATTGATGAGGATATACATAACTGTATGTGGATAAACTGGAATAGACGATATTGACAATACTGCATGTGGGGTAGATGGTATTTTACACAAGTTTAACCAGCACCCCGTTGTTCTATGGTCTAGTGTAGGGTGTAGAAATAAAGTTCATCTGTACAGTATCGACATATTGTATACACAATTATGTAAAACAGTTAATGAGGCTTCAGAGGATTACACAATTAAGCAGGTTAAAGTAAATACATTTAAAGTAGTTCCTGGCTGGAACAGACAGGTAAAGCATTTGCCTGCCAAAGCTAAATAACCCTAATTAAGATGAGTATCTTTAGGGAAGATTATTGGTACCTCTGAACACAATGAGATGATTAACAATAGAACGAAATTTAAGAGTGTCCTGAAGCTATGTAAACTAAATGAACACAAAGAAATATGTAATTCCATTGTGGATAAGTTTGCTCACATGAGACAAACGCCAATTTTGGAAAGAAGTTAAACGTAAAAAGGGAAAGGTTAAGAAATCAAGTATTTTAGACGGTAAGACCAAAGATGGAGAAATGGTTGATATTGTTAATGATAAATACTTAACCCCTTATTGGCGGCGCACGACATATGTCGAGTGAAATCAATTTGGACTATGTGGCGGTGCACGACATCTGTCGACCGCCATTTTCAGCACGTAATGTTGCTGAGAGAGAGAGCTGAGCGGTGGGACGAGCGTAGTAACCCTATGACCGCTCCGTACGACCACCGTGGACCAACTGAACTGTATCCCACCTTCTTCCCCCCTTTCTCACTCGCTACACAGGGAATTATGTAAGGATATTACCTAATTATAGGGTTTTTGCACTCGTGTTGCATGATCGTTGCAAGAGAACCAGTGGTCGTACAAGGATGGTTCGGATGTCATTGGAAAGCTCTGTTTATGCCCTTTCAGGGATAGATACTTGTTGTACGCTCTGGGTCTTATTTAGGCATAAAAATGATCACGTAAACAACCCTATTTAGGGTTAAAAAAAAAACGCTGTGCAGTACGGTCAAATAGACCGCCTAGGCCGCCAATAAGGTGTTAATAAACCAACACGCTCAGGATGAAGAAAGTAAGCGTGTTTTTATGAATAGTTTTAAGCAAACATGATAATAATAATAATAATAATATTTATTCAGTTAGCAATTTACAGAGTTGGTACCACATAGTATGTTACAAATATGACATGTACCAGCTTTGCATAATTCCAACTAAGGATAGCCCAATAAGGCCGTTAGGTGTATTTCTATTGGGGTCCTTGTGGGATTAGGTTAGCTGGGGAAAAGGGGAGGATAAAAGAAATAGATACTTTAGAGAAAGTATTTCTAGGAGGTTATTTTAAGATACCTTACATCCTATGGTAAATATCAGTAATCCGTAATCAGTAATCATTTCTGTTTGGTTTGCCTATCTCTTATGTCGTATTTAGTAGTAGACATAAGCTTGGTGCTCCCTTCTCGCAGCTGTCCGGTTCAGGTGTTCCTTCAGGCTACGTCTGAAGGAATACAGTGTTCTCTTTTCACGGACTGACTGGGGTAGGTCGTTCCAGTCTTTGATGGCAGTGAAGAAGAATGTTTGCTTACCCTGTCCTTGGATTCTTGGGACCTTAAAATTAAACATCCTGTTTCTTGTATTATGTCCACTCCTCTCATTTGCTTTAACAAAATCACTCTTAAGATACTCCGGAGCTCTGTCATAGAAAATGTTGAAGGCATTAGTGAGCCTGATTTGTTTGGCCCTGTCAGAGACATTGAGCATACCTAGTGACTGAAGTTGTTCCTGGCCAACATGTGATCTGGGTCCTAGGTTCAGCATGAACCTAACCATTTTATTTTGAGTGACCTGAAGTTTGTGCTGTGCTGATTTAGATGATGCAGAGTACCAGGATGACACAGAATAGTCAAAATGACATTGAACAAGCGCTTGGCAAAGGGTCTTTTTGGTCGCCGCTGGCAAGCATCCCACCTGTCTATACAGGTAATTTATACGTGCTCTATACTTACACAGGATAGATTCCAAAATTGTTTCACCTGACAAACTCGAGTCCAGTTTTAGTCCGAGATATTTAACTTGTGACGCTGTTGTTATATGAATATCATTACAGTTGACCGAGAAGCCCACAATGTCTTTCAGTTTGCGTTTTGTCCCACATAAGATGGCTTCCGTCTTGCCCAGGTGAAAAGATAGTCTATTGTCCACTAGCCATTCACTACATGTTTTCTAGTTTGGAAAGTGAAGCGGCAATACTTATTGGGTCTTTTCCTGAAACCAGAAGCATGCTGTCGTCAGCATACAGTAATAATTTACACGAGACGCTCAGTTCCATGTCGTTCACATAACAGAGAAAGAGTAAGGGACCAAGGAAGCTTCCCTGCAGGACCCCACAGTTAATTGGCATAGGATCAGATATATTATCATAAATTTTGACTCTGTGTTCTACCACTAAGATAAGATTTAAACCAGTTCACAGACCCAATGCCCATTGCTTGTAGTTTATTACATTGGATATCATGGTCTACTGTGTCAAACGCTTTTTGTAGATCAAGAAGAACCATACCGGTGTAGTTACCTTTAGACATTTCTTTACGAATGCGATCTGTTAAGTAGATGAGACAGGAGTCAGTCGAGTACATGCATCTGACACCTGATTGAAACTTATAAAATATATCATTTTCTTTGAGGTAGTGTTCAGTTTGGGTGTATACCGCTCTTTCAAGGATTTTAGATACAATACATAATATGCTAACTGGTCTGTAGTTGCCAACTTCTTGTTTATTTCCTTTCTTGAATAGAGGGGTTACAATAGCTTCCTTCAGTTCAGCAGGTACAGTGTTGGTGTTAATTGACAGGTTGATGATGTGGGTTACGGGACCTGCTATATCAATGGCTCCATCTCATAGAAATTTGGCAGGAATTTGGTCTGGTCCTGTGCTTTTATGTACATTTAGGTTAGAGAGCTCGTCAAAAGTGTATTTTGGTGTAACATTTTGCAATCCAAATGTGTTCGGGTGTATGCCTTTATCTCTGTAGAAATTTCGAAAGGTGGTCGTTGTTGTCGTGTATTTATTGAGAGGTTGCGGTAGGTTCTGTGCAAGTGTGTTTGCTATGGAGGTGAAGAAGGTGTTGAAGTAGGTTGAAATTTCTCGTTTATCGTGGCAAACCTGATCATTAATGTTGAGAGCAATATTAGTGTTAGACGAATCCCTTGCCTTGTTGCTGTAGCCTGTTGTTTTTAGGTGCCTCCATAGTTTCCTTGGGTTATTCTGATATTCCTCTGCCTTAGTGTGGAAATAATTAGTTTTCGCTGATTTGATTTTTCTACTTAGTTTATTCCTGGCCCTGTTGAACTCATGTTTCAGACCTTGATCCTGTCTATGTTTCACTAGCCTTTTTAACAGATTGTCTCTGTGTTCCAGATGGTGTAGTATGTCATTGTTGATCCATGGGTCTGACCTTGCTTTAATTCGTATGTCTTTCAGAGGAGCTATTTCGTCTAGGATGTTTGTGATGATGGTTCTGAAGCCAACCCCTGCGTCATTAACGTTTGTACTTCCAAACACTGGAGGTATCAAGGCAGGAGAATGTACCTCCAAACTTCGATGACATCATTAAGGAAATATATTGTTCGGTTGAACCACGGTGTTTGTCATGTCTTTTTGAAATGCACTTCCGAGAAGTTCCTGGAACATTTATCCCGGTTTTATAATATTTGCCTTTCACATTGTTATTTACCACCTGATCTATTAAAAGGCTCCATCACTCCAATAGTAAAAAATGCCACTACAAATATTTCTGACTCAAATAAGTACCGCCCTGTGATGCAGTCATCATGCCTGTTAAAATTATTCGAAATGATAATGTTGGATGTTCTTGAGGAAAAAGTTGTGCTAAATGAAAGACAGTTTGGATTTCGGAGGGGTTTGTCCACGACCAATGCACTTTTTTTGATGAAAGAAGTTGTGCACAGGAACTCAAAAGTAAAGCATACAAGTTTTCTTACTTTCATAGATTTGTCCAAAGCATTTGTAATGGTAAATAATTTTATTTTGGGAAATAAACTTATAGATATAGGAATTCCATCTGATCTTATATATATTATTATGCAATATTTGCGTAATCAAAAGGCTAGCATTAAATGGCAGGGAGCACAGAGAAATTACGAATACATAGAGCATGGTGCAAGGCAGGGTGGTGTTCTGTCACCGTTTCGTTTTAAGCTGAATATAGATTCTCTTATAACATATCTGCAATATGAAAGAAGGTTCCAATTTTGGCACAAACAAGTTAAACATTTTGGCATATGCAGATGCCATTGTATTACTTGCCAATTCCACCTCTAGTATGAATATACTTTAGAATACATTTTGCTCTTCAATTGACAAGATTAAACTGAAAATAAATAAAGGAAAAACCAAATGCATGGTTAGTGGTAATTCACATTTTCTAAAGGAACACAATCACATGAAACTAGGGGATGATGAACTGGAATTGGTTAAAAGTTATGAGTACCTTGGACACAGCATTAATCATGATTTGAAAGATAAAGATGATATTGAAAAGAGACTAAGTAAATGTTATGCAAGTTTTAATAGTGTTCTAAGAAACTTTAGTCAGGTAGATAACAATACCCAAAATTGTTTATTCAATTCATATTGTAAACCAGATTATGGTCTGTGTCTATGGAATCAAAAAACTACATTGACATGCAGTTATGTTAAGGCATTTGAAGTAGCATATGCTAAATCACTAAAACGGATGATAGGTGCGCTACCCTTCGTCAGTAATCATCATGTAGCCGATATTTGTAATCAACTGCTATTGAAACATAATGTAGCTCTATCTTACTCAAGTTAACTTCACAGAATATTGAGATAAAAAAAACTATTAGTAAAATCTAACCTATCAGCAAATACAAATTTATATTTTTATTCATTTACTTATAGACCAGGATCCCGGCGACTTCAGGGTAGACGAACTAGGTACCAATATTTGAGGGTGGGAGTATGTAGGGGGTCACTTGGGATGTACAGATATGGTAGCCTGCCGGGGACCCCCCGTTGCGTGTGGGCCTGGGGGCCTACCTGAAGGGCCCAACAATGGGTCTACCATAGATGACTGAGGTACCACTTAGAAATGCTACCATTATGGGCACACTTCATAACATATATCAACAATACAAACAACAGATCATTTTTTCGCTGCTAAAGACCTACCATACCCCTCGAAAGTGGCCTAGAAATGGGCTAGCCTAGATGAGCCGATACCAAATAAAGCTAATGCCAAATTATCAAGTTGTATCTATAGAATGTAAAACAGGTAACTCCAGACATGTAGGTCGTTGCCATATTGGTGCCAGACACCCCCCAAAGTTGTGGACCCCTTGGCCTGTGGTACTTATAGACTACATTCAATATTTTTATCTATCGCCTGAAAACAGGTATACAAGTTTAAGCGCATCTTAGGGTTTACACAATAAGACATAACACACAGTTTATCCTTTGTACTAACTCTACCAGACATAAATTGTCTGCAAGGGTATATCAGTCCTTCATCCTCCACCTGGCCACCTCCCTCGGAGAAAATGTCAACAACAAAACTGGTCTTACACATTATGTGTGATTAATACATTTTAAATATATGTTGTTTTATCGGTAAATATATACTAAGACACCTAAATTGAAATTACACAGGTAAAGTATAAATATAATAATCATGAACTCATAACTTGAGCAATCAAGAGGTATTCATGAAGTTTTGAAAAAGGAATCTGCAAATTACATATCGGGTAACTATTGCTAGGGAGATTCAATACCACATTTAAGTGTAAATGAGTTGGATTGTACCAAGTGAAAATCTTTTCTTATTGGGATGTATGGAGTATCAGTTTTGTATATTATAATACAAAGAGCAAATTATGGCACAACATGAAATTTCACTGCATTTCCCCCATAAACTCTAACATATCTACCAAATTATTAGCATCATAATTATAGCAATTTATAATTGATACAGATAATTAAATTGTGAAAAAACGAATAATATTGCATACAGGAAGATTGTCACCACCAGCTAAAAAACAAACGAATATCTAAACCTCAATTATTTCGCTATATGAGTCATCCATCAATCATGGCTCAGAATGGGTGTCATTATTGCTAAAAAACAAATTCATACTCCATGTTTCTGACCCATATATAACTGTTGGCACTATTATCTCTTGATAGTACTTTCTATAAATAGCAGTACTTACCTGATATGTAATTTGCAGATTCTTTTTTTCAAAACTTCATCAACACCTCTTGATTGCTCAGTTATGAGTTCATGATTGTTATATTTATATAGTATTGTTATATTTATATAGTATTTTGAATACTTTACCTGTGTAATTTCAATTTAGGTGTGTTAGCTTATATTTACCGATAAAATAACATACATTTAAAATGTATAAATCACACATAATGTGTAAGACCAGTTTTGTTGTTGACATATTCTCCGAGGGAGGTGGCCAGGTGGTGGATGAAGGACTGATATACCCTTGCAGACAATTTATGTCTGGTAGAGTTAGTACAAAGGATAAACTGTGTGTTATGTCCTATTGTGTATTCTCTAAGATGCGCTTAAACTTTTATACCTGTTTTCAGGCGGTAGCTATAATATCTAATGTAGTCTGTAAGTACCACAGGGCCAAGGGATCCAACTTTGGGGGGTGTCTGGCACCAATATGGCAACGACATGAATGTCTAAAGTTACCTGTTTTACATTCTATAGATACAACTTGATAATTTGGCATTAATTTTATTTGGTATCGGCTCATCTAGGCTAGCCCATTTTTTAGGTCTGGTGGGTCTTTAGCAGCGAAAAAAATATCTGTTGATTGTATTGTTGATATAGGTTATGTAGTGTGCCCATAATGGTAGCATTTCTAAGTGGTACCTCAGTCATCTATGGTAGACCCATTTTTGGGCCCTTCAGGTAGGCCCCCAGGCCCACACGCAATGGGGGGTCCCCGGCAGACTACCATATCTGTACTTCCCAAGTGACCCCCTACATACTCCCACACTCAAATATTGGGACCTAGTTCGTCTACCTTGAAGTCGCCGGGATCCTGGTTTATAAGCCCATGACGAATTGTAAACAGATTTAAAATATTTTACTCAATAATATTTTCACCAATGATAATTTACCTGACCTAGTTGCCGATACCAGTGTTAAATAGTGTAAACATATTGACTATATAATGTTGTAGATCAAACATTGCCTCAAAAGTAATCGTGTAAATCCACTTTCAACAAACAGGCAAAGACGAATTGGATACGCAAGATAAACAAACCAGGAAGAGCTAATATAAAGTTTGTACCGACAGAATATTATGGTTCCGGTGGACAGTGTTCCAGGTAAGTGTTTAGTTCCTTGAGGGATCCGCAGAAGGACGGTCCTCGTAGTCTTAGATCGGGGGGAAATTAACTCGTACTTCTTGAACATAACACCTTCCTTATGAATGCGTAATTTGAATGTTATTCCGAATATCATTACACGATTTTAGGAAGGATCTCTGTGAATCTTAGAAACAAAACAATTTTAATTAATCCTCTATTTCTAGTATTAGTTTGTAAATTTATTAAAGCTTTATAAATTGTAATGGTACAATATTACAACTTCTACTGTATATATTATACAGATCTAAAGCAAGTACCACAAGTGCTAACAAAACGTCAAGAAGTCGTGTGACGGCTACATTATTCACTGGGTAATGGAATGTAAACCAAACTTCTCCCTGAATAGGTTCGAGTCCTTGGAGTGCCACATGTATGTGTTAATTTCATTAAGTAAGTTTATAAGTAAAGCTGGTTGGTGAAAAAATATAAAATATATTAGAATATCAACACACACTCCCTCTTACCCTCACTCCTTCGTCTTCCTTCTAAGTGTTCTATTAATATCCCCTCCTCTCCCTTCCAACTTGCTCCCCTCTTCCTCCTCCTTTTACTTCTCAATTTTCCTTCTGCTCCCCAGCTTTAATATTCCACGTTTGAAACGACAAAATGTTAAAACTAATTTAACTGCAGCAGCTGTGGTACCAGGTGAGATGAGGTACTGCTGTGACGGTTCACGGTCACCTCAGGCTACACATATCAACGGTAGGGGGGATATATGAGGCACCGCTGTGACGTGTGACGGTTCACGGTCACCTCAGGCTACACATATCAACGGTAGGGGGGATAGATGAGGCACCGCTGTGCCGTGTGACGGTTCACGGTCACCTCAGGCTTCACATATCAACGGTAGGGGGGATAGATGAGGCACCGCTGTGACGTGTGACGGTTCACGGTCACCTCAGGCTTCACATATCAACGGTAGGGGGGATAGATGAGGCACCGCTGTGACGTGTGACGGTTCACGGTCACCTCAGGTTACACATATTAACGGTACGGGGGATAGATGAGGCACCGCTGTGACGTGTGACGGTTCACGTTCACCTCACGCTACACATATCAATGGTAGGGGGGATAGATGAGGCACCCGTGTGACGTTTCACGGTCATTTCAGGCTACACATATTAACCCTCTTTGGCGGCGCGCAACTTATGTCGTGTGAAATAAATATGGACTAAGTGGCGGTTCACAACTTATGTCTTGTGCCATTTTCACCACGTAATGTTGCTGAGAGAGAGAGATAAGTGGTGGGAGGAGAGTAGCAAGCGTATGACTGCTCCAGACCACCGCGGCTGACCTACTGACATGAATTCCACCCTCACGCACTCGCTACACAGGGAATAATGTAGGGAAACTACCTAATTACGTGGTTTTTGAACTCGTGTTGTGCGATCGTTGCAAGTAAACTAGTGGTCGTACAAGGATGGTTGGGGTGTCATTGGAAACCTCTGTTTATGCCCTTTCAGGGATAGATACTTGTTTTACGCTCTGGGTCTTATTTAGGCATGAAAATGATCACGTAAACAACCAGATTTAGGGTAAAAACACCCCGCTGGGTGGTACATATAAATTACCGCCTAGGCCGCTCGTAAGGTGTTAGCAGTAAGGGGGATAGATGAGGCATCGCTGTGACGTATGACGGTTCACGTTCACCTCACGCTACACATATCAACGGTAGGGGGGATAGATGGGGCACCGCTGTAACGTGTGACGGTTCACGGTCACCTCAGGCTACACATATTAACTGTAGGGGGGATATAAACAATTAACAGGGAAAGGGAAATGTGAAATTCAGCATGTAAATGGCATACGATATACTGTATCTTAACACTCAAAGAGCGGGTGGTGGAGTATATTTGACTGTGCCACCCAATGGGGAGTTTTACTGTAAACGAGCTTCTTTCCGTGCTGTTTTCATGCATAAATAATAGTCAGAGCGTAATACAAGTATGTATCCCTGAAAGGCCATTAAATTAGCTTTCCAATGACACCAGAAACATCCTTCTATGATCACTGGTTGTCTTGCAACGATCGTGCAGCCGAAGGGCAAAATCGGTAAAATACGGTCATTTCCTTACATTATTACGTGTGAAACGAGTGAGGGAGGGTGGAGTAGGGCGGAGTACATTTCAGTAGCTCCACGGCCACCGTGGCGAGCGGTCATGAGGTAACCTACGCTCCTCCCACCGCTCCGCTCTCTCTCAGAGCACATTACGTGCTCAAAATAGCATGCGACTATAGCCGGACCCCGCCACATAGGCCACATTTATTTCACTCGACTATAGCCGGGCGCCGCCAAAGAAGGGTTAAAGACAACGATGAACCAAGATAACAAGAATAAAAGGAACTTCTCAAGGAAAATAGCTATTAGGACGTTCCAAGCGCAAGCTATCAAAAGAGACAAAAGAGACTATTCGTAGCGCAATGGATAAATGCACTGAATTTCGGTGTGACCATCCTAGGTTCGAATCCCTGGACTGCCACATGTATTTGTTAAATTCATTAATTGAGTTTAGGAGTAAAGTCGGTTGGTGGATGTAACATAATAAGTTAATTCAAAATATATATTTTCTTATAAGCCATTATTACTGGATATTCAAAGTATACAATATTGCTTTACAGTTGTTATTATCTGTTTGGAAAATAAATAATAACCAAATTAATGCAGTTTGATTTAAAATAGATACTAATAACGAAGAATGTTTAAAATATACTGTACAACATAATTATAAGCTTATCCAACTAAGAAAAAATATCACATAAAGAGGGTTCCATTCACTTTCATTAGACAATATAAAGTTTGTTTTGGCTAGCACTAACCAATCGTACTCAATATACATACAATACTTCTCCCTATCAGAGGGTTGATGAGTTTAAATCCTCATTACCATTCTGTATCCTAACGTTCAAAATAGCGCACTGGAGGGACGGGCAGACATAAGCAGAATATATTTAAAACACAAAACAAAACAGTGCAGGGAAAGAGTAATGAGGAAGATAAAGTGAAGGGTGAAGGACGGCCGGAAAGTGATGAAGATAAATATTCAAGGTGCTTGGTTTATAACACTATTTTTTGACTTGTGTACTTGACACCATATCGTTAGGCTCTTCCGGGAACCAGGAGTAGAAGGTTACAAAATATTCATGAAATATCTGAGGTTATCAATCTTGGAGAGTGACGTAGTGACCAACATTTTCTTACTTTTTTAGCATCACAAATTTACGTACAAGAGTAATATAATGCCACCCAGTAATTTACTATACCCTTTAACCTCTCCACCCATCCTCATAAACAAACACACAAACACACACACAGCCACCCCCCAAAACGTATTCAATAGGTTGCTGTTGCAGAGACTTGCGAAATGCATATGGAAGTATACAGTATATAGCAAACTAAAATATGGTTTAATATAAGCATATACAAACACTAAATCATTATCAGTTGAACAATAAATGAAAACAAAACATGCTGGATATTATAACACCCTAAAACTAAATCGGACATGAGAGAGAGAGAGAGAGAGAGAGAGAGCGAGAGAGAGTGAGAATAAGAGAACGAGGTAGACGGCGTCTATTAGAACTACTTAAAACATAAAATGCCCAGACGGGAATAGTTAAAATTCACCATAATCTGAATTTAGGAAAAGTTTGTAAAATGCCAAGAACATGTTTGACAAGGAAAAGAAGATACGTCAATAAGGGAAAGTAAGACTCGGGGGATAGGAGGCTTAATGGCTGTAATTTGAGGGAAAGTAAGACTCGGGGGGGGGGGGGGGGACAGGAGGCTTAATGGCTGTAATTTGAGGGAAAGTAAGACTCAGGGGACAGGAGGCTTAATGGCTGTAATTTTAGGGACAGTAAGTCTCGGGGGACAGGAGGCTTAATGGCTGTAATTTGAGGGAAACTACGACTCGGGGGACAGAAAGCTTAATGGCTGTAATTTGAGGGAAAGTAAGACTCGGGGACAGGAGGCTTAATGGCTGTAATTTGAGGGAAAGTAACACTCGGGGGACAGACGGCTTAATGGCTGTAATTTGAGGGAAAGTAAGACTCGGGGGACAGGAGGCTTAATGGCTGTAATTTGAGGGAAACTAATACTCGGGGGACAGGAGGCTTAACCCACTGAGCCCCAGCGACGCAGCGTTTGCGTCCACAATGTATGTAACGCTAAACCCCAGCGACTCATACATTGCGTCCTGTCTGGTCCGGTCCCAATTACTCCGGTCCTATGGCACCTAGAGGGCTCAGATTTGTATGGTAACTGTGTAAGTAGCCCACGCAACAATGCCAATGGCTGAAGACTCTCAAAGTCCAACCACGTGCGCGTGAGCGTGCAAAACCCGGTATTTTGGGTGTTATTGCCTTCAATTGTTTACTCTTGTAAAATCCGTTTTCGGGGGCTCTGTAGAACAATTTTTGGAGCTTTTTGATTGGTTTTTCGTGGTTTTTCCTTCATTCCTAACCCATTCGCTATTGTTTCTGGAATAAAAAAATTATTCAGAATCAGCCAGTCCTGGGTGGTACATGTATAAATATTTAGCTGGTACTCAGCGGGTTAATGGCTGTAATTTGAGGAAAAGTAAGACTCGGGGGACAGGAGGCTTAATGGCTGTAATTTTGCCTTTGCCAGAAGTTGTATGATAAAAATAACACTGGAATTATAGACAATACACTTTAATGACCAGAGTCGAGGAGTGGGATGACCGAGCAACTCAACCAGTAGGATATTTCAACCAAAAGCTATCAACCAGTACCAACTCAACCAATACTGGTAGATAAGGTTGGGTTAGGTCAAGTTAGGTTAGTTGACAATGCGGCCTTGGTTGATTTGGCACTGGTTGAGAGCTACTGGTTGTGGCCATGCTGTTGGAAATATTCGGGAACTGAGAAGTGAGGAGGTTAGAGGTGACACAGGTGTGGTGAGAATAATTCCTTCCATTGGTCTGGTGAGAATAGGTCGTTTTCTGATTGTTGAATAATTTGCCATGACGGTGACTGTGATTAATAAATATGGAAATGAGAGGGAAAAAGGTTGGTACACATACTCATGTAAGGTACAGTATATCAGACAGAGAGAGTGAGAGAAAACAGAGCGAGAGAGATGGAGAAAGAGAGCGAGTGGGCAGATGTGTTGCATGTTGGTGCCCTCCCCCTAGCGACCAACAAACTCCCTGGATCATGGTCATCACGGCTAAATACCAACCAGGACCAAATTATGTTCATGATTTCCCTCCATAGTTATTTCACCATTCCTTAACCCTTGTCTAGCGGGGGGTTTTGGGCTTATTTGGTCATATTCAGGCCCTCCTGAATGATAAATCAAGTATCTGCATGAAAAGAAATGTATTCAGCAAAAAACTAGGCGCTAAAAGCTTCAAAATGAGACCAGAACGAGCTACGTAGCACTCGTGGTTCTCATACAGTGATACCAGTAACATGGGAGTTTAGCGTATAGTGGCATATTTTTCCCAGCTATGCTCACTACTGGCTACACTGCCGGCCTCTCGAGAACACAGGGAACATGAGTTAATGGGCGGCGGTAAGCCCTGGGAGTAGGCTGTCTGGCCTGCTGCGCTCCCGGCCATTTGCACTCGATTTTAAACCTTTAACCCTTAAAAAGAGGCTCACCACATAAGTCGAGTTGAAAAAACTGGCAAAAAAAGGGTGAAAAAAGGGTTGAAATAGAGTGAAAATGGGTGGGATAGTAATGATCCATACGTCCGACATCTGTGGCCTCCCGGCCCACACTAACTCCAGTTCCCCCACCGCGCGTGAGGATGACAGTGTAACCAATAGTTCGCTAAAAGTGAGCAAGGTAGCAAAATCAGCTAAACTTCCATCTTCGAGGTAACACTGTCAGTGCTCCACGAGTACTACGTAGCTGTATGTGCCGTCATTGTGTAGCGATTTCCACCTAGTTTTCGGCGCAATACAGTTCCTTTCATACTGATGGTTGATATAGCAGTCAGAACGGCCCAGAAAGGCCCAAAACGGCCACAGAGCACCCGCTAGAGGAGGGTTAAAAGCCTTAATAATGCTCCTAACTTGCTGCAAATTGGAGGCGGACTTTTTAAGGGTTAAAGATACTATGACATCTCAGAACCATCCTAAATTCATTAAATAACAGCGGTAACAAAGCAGCACTGCATATTAGTGGAACAGATAACTGCAAATTTCAGGAGAATCGTTCATTTCCGGAAACAAGCACCAAATTTGGCACACATACTCCTTTGGGATTGCTCTTTTGATAAAACCCGTTAGCCACCTAAAAATTCAAGATAGCGGCCATTTTTCAAGATGGCCGCCATTGAATATACAGAAATATTGCATTTCGCAATAAAATCGCAAAGATTTGTCCTATTTGAATGATATTGGTGTCAAATCATACATTTTTCACTATGTAGAATCCGAATTTGGAACCATGGACTTACTCTCTAGCTTCCTTGTACCATAATATCAGTCCCGGAATCCTAATATTCTGCTAAATTATAGGTTCATGTTACGTCTGACTCGGCTAAAATGCATGGTAGTGTATATCGTAGTAGTGTTAGAGGTTTAGTATGTGTAGCATCTTCCTGTACAAGGCTTCCAAACTGGACATGACACGATGCGGTGGGGGGGGGGGGGGACGTTGAGAGACTTGCAGCGGAAGGTGTAGAGTAGTAGCTCAACAGAGTGGATGTCAACGCACAGCCAGGGCACACTGGTGGCACCGCTGCTGTGAAACTCAGCATGGGGTTCAGTATCAGCTGAATAATTAGTTTAGTGTAGCTAAATAATTAGTTTAGTGTCCCAAATGCTGTCTAATAAGCTCCACATCAGTTAGCTACTGTAGATTACATGTAGTTTAACATAGATGTTTAGTTAGATATCCGCGCCTGAATTGACAGGGTGTGCCAGCGCGGGAGAGCGGAGCCAAGGGTAACGGGGCTTTACATTGCTTTGCATGTAGTTACCTGGATGGTGTACAGATCGCACAGGACTTAAAAGATACTGGATGAACGATCGGGATAGGTGTAGGTCATATATTTTTATACCCGAACCTAGTCGTATCCCATATTTTATTGTGCATGATTGTGATCAAGGTGGTAAAAGGATAACCCCTCGGCCTTGATTCACTGAATGCAGA
Organism: Paralithodes platypus; assembly: GCA_032716605.1. Taxonomy (NCBI): domain Eukaryota; kingdom Metazoa; phylum Arthropoda; class Malacostraca; order Decapoda; family Lithodidae; genus Paralithodes; species Paralithodes platypus. The sequence continues at coordinate 39,307,446 of CM064530.1, forward strand.
TAATTATCATACTGTGATTATCTGTTATATCTGTTATCATATAATACTGTGATTATCTGTTATATACTGTGATAATCTGTTATCTATTATATCTGTGTTACAGATAATTATGATACTGTATTCACCAAGATGCCAAATACAGATCCAGGACCGTCTAAATTCCGGACTGACTGGAGCAAGTGTTGTCTTTGCCAGAAGAAGAAGAGTGAAGAGCTCAAGTCACCACGTGCACAACAACCACAAGAACATGATGGCTACACTATGATTGCGACTACTATTCCCCTCTTTCACGCAATTAATGAGATGCCTATTGTTCTGGATCCAGCCAGACTTGATGATGGTGGTGGCATTGAAGAAACTCTGAGGAGGAACAAGGCACAGTATCACCAAAGTTGTCGCCTTATGTTCAACAACACGAAACTGGAGAGAGCCAGAAAAAGAAGAGCAGAGTGTGCTCAGCCAGTAGAATGCCAGACCAAGCTGCGTAGAACCAGCCTTGAAGGCCAAACGTGTTGCATATGTGACAAAGAAGCCCCATCCTCTGAACTCAGACAAGTTATGACGATGAACCTCAATAACAGACTTAATGAATGTGCCCAAACTTTAAATGACGGAAAACTTCTTGCAAGACTCAGCGGTGGAGATGCTATTACACAGGAGCTCAAATACCATTTTGCATGCTTGACAGACCTGTACAATAGAGAGAGGACGTACCTCAGAGCCACCAAGAGACTGGAACAGGAACGTGCACCCGAAGAGGATGCCCACCCACAGGCATTCTCAGAGCTAGTCACATATCTAGTGGAGACCACCAGATCTGGCGAGGGTCCTGCAATCTTCTGACTTGCAGACATAGTTCACCTGTATGCCCAGCGCCTGGAACAGCTGGATGTTCATGCACCTGCTGTCAACTCCACAAGACTAAAGGAAAAATTGTTGTCAGAAATACCTAAGTTGGAAGTGCACAAGCAGGGAAGGGATGTTCTTCTGGCTTTCCAGAAAGATGTGGGCTTTGTCTTGCCTCTGACTATTATAGTGAAGCTATTTTCCTTGGCAAAGCAGCTAACATCTTGCGAAGACATATGCTGGACCACAAGTCCACATTTGATGGAACCTTCCATGAGGGGTGCATCGAGCAGGCCATTCCACTCACTCTTCTTCAGTTTGTGGCCATGCTTGAACACGGAGCGGACATCAAATCTCAACTGAGGTTTGGCGCATCAAAGACAGATCTAGCAATTGCTCAGCTGCTTCAGTACAACTGCTATGAAAGGTACAAAGAAGGAGCAGCAACTCACTAACACTCCAAAGACAGAGAGACCCCATTCCCTGTTTACATGGGGATGTCCGTCTACACAAAGGCCAGAAAGGGAAAGATGGTGGAAATGCTTAACGAGCATGGCATCAGCATTTCATACGACAGGGTGCTACAGATATCTGCACAGCTGGGAGATGCAACAGTCAGCAAGTACGTGGAGGATGGGGTGGTCTGTCCACCAGTTCTGCGAAAAGGGCTGTTCACCACATCAGCCATGGACAACATAGACCACAATTCCACTGCAATGACAGCGACCACTTCTTTCCATGGAACCAGCGTCTCTGTTTTCCAGCACCCAACCAAAGAAGACAAAGGTGAAGAGCATAGACAGCTGAAGTTCGGAGAGGAGAAAGTGAAGACAGTTCCAGAACTTCCAGACTCCTTCACCAATGTCTGGCCCGCCTTCTTCACCAAGAAGAAACCGTCTCCTCCCCAGAGTGGTGTGACACACCCAGACACCAGTCTGCTGAGGCCACAACTGGCAATGGAGTATGAGTGGCTGGAGAAGGTCATGATGTATGACAGATCCAGCACAGCTGAAGGTGTCGATGATGCGAGGTTGGACATGTTTGCTCGGAAGCAGAGGCCGTACGAAGCCATTTCACCAACCCGAGCAGCACTGAAGCAGCATGTGAAGCGTGCTGCCTACCAGGCGGGCTGCATCTGGAGTCAGTCAACAGTACGTCAACCAGAAACGCAGACTCCTGCCAACTGGGGCTGGACCAAGAAAGGAGATTTGTGGCAGATCGTTTGGACAGAGCTCCCACCCATTGCAGAGAGTTGCCAGCAGCTGACCAAGTGTGGATGCAAGTCGGAATGCTGCGGTCGATGCAAATGCTACTGCTTTGGTCTGACCTGTGCAGCTGCAGATGTGAGGTTTAGAAGCGTTGTAGTATACTCATCCAGGCAGCAAGACAATAAGTGACAAACAAGTATAGGCCTACTGCCTACATGTACATCCAATAATATATCGGACTGATGGTGCCTATGATATGGGCACTTTTTACCCTAATTATGATTCCGGGACTGATATTATGGTACAAGAAAGCTAGTGAGTAAGTCCATGGTTCCAAATTCGGATTCTACATAGTGAAAAATTTATGGTTTGACACCAAGATCATTCAAATAGGACAAGTCTTTGCGATTTTATTGCGAAATGCAATGTTTCTGTATATTCAATGGCGGCCATCTTGAAAAATGGCCGCCGTCTTGAATTTTTAGGTGGCTAACGGGTTTTATCAAAAGAGCAATCCCCAAGGAGTATGTGTGCCAATTTTGGTGCTTGTTTCCAGAAATGAACGATTATTCCAGTTATCTGCCCCACTATATACAGTATAACTTGATGAAAGATTTATGTATTGTACGTGGTGAATACCGGGGAACATGTTCTAAAATAACGTCTTCTTATATTACTGTTAATATAGTGGAACATTTGGAATCCTTGATATCTTACCACCAGAAACCAACTACATACAATCTGTGAAATGTAATATGTGTGACGTCTACCAGCGTTGGCAGAATCGCCTCTCGTTGGCCACTAGCGCTCGCCAGGGACATCGAAATGGGCTACAGTTATCAGAGAATGTTGTTCTTTCTTCCTTAGTAATCACATTGTCACAGACAGTCCAGTGGTGGTCTTTGTTTTCGTCTGTGACAACGGGTTATAGTTTATATCAACAGTAGTGATAATAGTACCAGCATGTGAATGAGAAAGACTTTCAGAGCGAGGAGGTAATAAGTGTCTGTATGTACGGGTGCATTCCTGCCTCTCGCTCGCCATTGGACGGCGTGTCTGGCTGTGTCCTATGACGCCTGCTGTCTTGTGACGTCTCGGCCCGTGATTGGCCGACCATCGCGCCTTTGCGGTCTCCTGTGTAACTTACCTCCTCCATGAGGCTCCCCAGGAGCTGTCCTCGTCAGGACGCTTGGCGCACGTGCTTCTAACATCCCTTTGCATACTCTCTCCCGATCACCACCTTTTCACTGTTTCTCTCACTCGATTCTCTCTTTCCATACTCTAACCTTTATTAACTGCACAACACTCGCCTTTGGGTTCTGCATACGGTTTTCATAGCCGGCCCATTGTATTGCATGCGCCGTCCTCAGAGATATTTACATGTACTTAGAATAGGTTTGAGGGTTCTTAGTTAGTATAGGTTAAGAACTTAGTGTGTCTCCATTATTGATTTAGTGTTTCTGCTCTTTTATTTAATGCTAGACTGGGATAAGGTAACTGTAGTCGTTGTCTCCGATGTGTGTACGGTTTGCTTATACCTACACGACTTCGACCGGTCATGTGGTAGCCTGGGTTGTTTTTTCGGTTGCGTCCTTTGCGAGTGCAGCATTGTGTTGACTGAGGGTTTTGGCCTGTACCAGTTCCACACTTTGCTGCCTCTTTGCTTGTCTTTAGAGGGTCGCCAGGATAGAACCAGATACTTGTGATCTGGATCTATCGAGAGAGCCCCCTAGTCAATTAACGTAACTTAAAGGATGCAGTCTTAAGGACATCGCTAGGCTACGAGCCTGTCTTGCTCAACTCCAGTTCCTTACCTAGAGTATCCCAGCTAGACATTATTAATCGAGTAGACACTTGTTAGTATTTGATATAAGCTCTTTGATAAGGCACATTATTATTCACAGCATTTATTAGTCTAGGTTGTTGCTGAGCCGCACAACCATAGCAGACTGTTTCGTTGATGAGGAAGTACTTCTTTTAGTGTCGAGCATTGCTACCGTTGCGCATTTATAGTATTCTCGTGTCAGTTAACATTATATGTCCTATCTTTTAGTGCATCAACAGTAGTGATAATAGTACCAGCGTGTGAATGAGAAAGACTTTCAGAGCGAGGAGGTAATAAGTGTCTGTATGTACGGGTGCATTCCTGCCTCTCGCTCGCCATTGGACGGCGTGTCTGGCTGTGTCCTATGATATCTGCTGTCTTGTGACGTCTCGGCCCGCGATTGGCCGACCATCGCGCCTTTGCGGTCTCCTGTGTAACTTACCTCCTCCATGAGGCTCCCCAGGAGCTGTCCTCGTCAGGACGCTTGGCGCGCGTGCTTCTAACATCCCTTTGCATACTCTCTCCCGATCACCACCTTTTCACTGTTTCTCTCACTCGATTCTCTCTTTCCATACTCTAACCTTTATTAACTGCACAACACTCCCCTTTGGGTTCTGCATACGGTTTTCATAGCCGGCCCATTGTATTGCATGCGCCGTCCTCAGAGATATTTGCATGTACTTAGAATAGGTTTGAGGGTTCTTAGTTAGTATAGGTTAAGAACTTAGTGTGTCTCCATCATTGATTTAGTGTTTCTGCTCTTTTATTTAATGCTAGACTGGGATAAGGTAACGACTATCGTTGTCTCCGATGTGTGTACGGTTTGCTTATACCTACACGACTTCGACCGGTCCTGTGGTAGCCTGGGTTGTTTTTTCGGTTGCGTCCTTTGCGAGTGCAGCATTGTGTTGACTGAGGGTTTTGGCCTGTACCAGTTCCACACTTTGCTGCCTCTTTGCTTGTCTTTAGAGGGTCGCCAGGATAGAACCAGATACTTGTGATCTGGATCTATCGAGAGAGCCCCCTAGTCAATTAACGTAACTTAAAGGATGCAGTCTTAAGGACATCGCTAGGCTACGAGCCTGTCTTGCTCAACTCCAGTTCCTTACCTAGAGTATCCCAGCTAGACATTATTAATCGAGTAGACACTTGTTAGTATTTGATATAAGCTCTTTGATAAGGCGCATTATTATTCACAGCATTTATTAGTCTAGGTTGTTGCTGAGCCGCACAACCATAGAAGACTGTTTCGTTGATGAGGAAGTACTTCTTTTAGTGTCGAGCATTGCTACCGTTGCGCATTTATAGTATTCTCGTGTCAGTTAACATTATATGTCCTATCTTTTAGTGTATTCGATTTACACGTGTGGTGTTCTGCCTATTGCCTTTATATAGTTCTAAATCAGTACGAGCATCTTATGAGCATCAGACTTGCTTCAGAAGTTTCCAGGTCTATGCTGTAGGAGTATACTTCACTTTCTTTCAGATAGGAGTGAAGACTGATGATGAAGGGCACATCTCTGAAGACTCTGGCCATGATTACATAGGTCCACCGTCAGGACAAGATGACCACTCTGACGATGACTATATGGACATTGACGACCCTCGACCCATCCGCTTGGCCCGGCGTCATGCTGCCCGTCGTGCTGGCCGCCGCCCTGGCCGACGCCCTCGCCGTCCTAGGGCGCGCGCCTCCCCGAGTTGGCCGTGGGCGTGCTGGGCCACCAGCTGGAGCTCCTCGTCAGCGTAGACAAAACCCATTCTACGTTTTTCAGTGGCAAGACGTAGTTGATGGGGATGGATACAACCCTGATATGCCAGCTTTTGATGAGGTACTGGAGGGTTCAGGCATTACCCCCAATTTTCCTGCAGGCCCCAATGCTCCAGCACACGAACTATTTGAGGCCTTCTTTGATGAGGAGGTGGTAGGCTATGTTATCAAAGAGACAAATAAGCAGCACCAATTCCAGGTCCACTTTTTGGGCAAGGTGACCAAGGGCCACATGAGGCAGTGGACCCCAGTGACTCATAAAGAGTTCATGGTGTTCCTGGCACTCACCATGCTAATGCCTCATGTCAATAAGCATAGGTTGCCTGACTATTGGATCACCAATGATCTCATATCCACCCCTGCCTTCGGAAAATATATGTCTCGCGACTGGTACCTTGATATCCTCGCAGCGCTCCATCTTGTCACCAACCTTGACGTCCACCTCCCAGACAAGCTATGGAAGATTAGGACGTTGTACGAGATGATGCGAGAACGCTTCACCTCCTACTTCAAGCCCTTCCGCAAGGTCGTCATTGATGAGTCTCTTGTGCTGTTCCGGGGAAAACTCAGCTTCCGGCAGTACATCCCCTCAAAAAGACATCGCTTTGGCATAAAATTCTTTGTGCTGTGCGACTGCCAAACTGGCTATGTCCTGGACTTCCTGGTCTACAGTGGGAAGGAAGGGGACGGGCTTGTGGACCCCTCATTGGCTTTGGCGGAGCAGTGGTGCAAGCCATGATGGACCGCTACTTTCACAAGAATCACGTCCTCTACACGGACAATTTCTACACGTCCCCCACTCTCTCAAAGTACCTGCATGAGCGCAAGACGGGGACTGTAGGCACAGTACGAGGGAAAAGGAAGGGCATGCCACCTTTCCCTCCAAAGACCAAAAAAGGTGATATGTTCAGGAAGAAGTCGGGGCCCATTCTGGCTATCCACTGGCACGACCAGCGGAAGGTCAACCTCCTGAGCACCATCCACAAGGGGGAAATGGTGGAGACTGGCAAGGTGGATCGCCGCACCCAGGCCAGGGTGACCAAGCCCGATGCTGTCCTGGACTACAACATCAACATGAGGCTGGTGGACAAGTCCGACATGCAGATAGGCTTCATTGACTGCCTGCGTACCTCGTGCAGATGGTACAAAAAGTTATTTCTGCATATGGTGGACATGTCAGTTCTGTTGCAATATATACAAGCTTCGGAATGTGAACACACCCATGAAGTTCAATAGCCTGCGGAGGTTCCAAAAGCAGGTGTTGACGGAGCTCCTGGAGAAGTATGGTACGCCACAGAGGGCAGTGGCACATCCTGGGCCCGCCGTTACTGACCGCTTGCAGTGTGCATATTACATGAATAGGCACAGGCTTGGTTCCCTGCCTCAGAATGAATCAGGAAGAATGCAGCAGAAGCGGTGCCATGTCTGCTACAACAGCAGGCTGAGGGCGAGGTCAGGTAAAAAGTCCACCATGGAGTGTGTGGAGTGCAAGGTGGCACTCTGTGCTATAGGGTGCTTCTTTGATTACCACTCCAAGCAGGAGTTCTAATAATCATAGTGAAAGTGACAAAATAAAGGTCAATATGTACAGTAGATATATATAGGCAAAAAGTGGAAGTAGACCAATTTATTGTTAGACAAACGTAATGTATTATGCAGACATTGATAGAAATACAATTACACCATAATAATATGTGAAAGTGACACATATGTATATAATAAGTGACATTCATATGATTAGAACCTATAGAAATATATAAATCAGTGAAAAAATACACAATAAATTGTATATAAAACGTTTACAAAGCATATAACTAAGTGAAAGTGACACAAGACCTAATATTTGATGGCCAAAGTATAATAAACACCTGTGATAACGAATAATCAGTGCCTAATATAACAATAACCTACCTCAATTACTAATAAAATGTAAGGTATCGAGTGAAAATGAGCATTAGCAGTGACAGTGACACTCTCTAAAGCATATTTATCAAAGTGACACAAGACACAATATTTGATGGCCAAAGTATAATAAACACCTGTGATAACGAATAATCAGTGCCTAATATAACAATAACCTACCTCAATTACTAATAAAATGTACGGTATCGAGTGAAAATTAGCATTATCAGTGACAGTGACACTCTAAAGCATATTTATCAAACTGAAAGTGACACAAGACACAATACTTGATGGCCAAAGTATAATAAACACCTGTAATAACTAATAATCAGTGCCTAATATAACAATAACCTACCTCAATTACTAATAAAATGTACGGTATCGAGTGAAAATGAGCAATATTAGTGACAGTGATACCCTAATAAACATACTTTATATAATTGGCCTCAAAATAACTATAAAAATATCAAATAAACATCACATTCTCAATATCAAACACTAAAATCGTCTAAGGGAGATAAACACTTTGGCGCGACGAGCGGCTAGGTGCATCGCAGCCGTGGCCGGGGCGACGCATCCGAACGCGGGAAGAATTTGCCACCGAAAAGCACTCGTCTTCCCGCGCTCACCATTATGCAACCAGAGGGGCTAGAGACCTCTACTCAACGCCATTCTACAGAGGAAGGTTTGTGGAACTTTTTTTTTTTTTTATTCATAACATTACATGCCAAATTCATTGAATTACAGAGGAGTTAACATAGCCCAAAGCTCGTCAAAACACCCGGTACCGCAGCACAGTCGCGAGCTATAGTGCCCGGGGCTGGAGGGTTAATCTAATCATGTTCATATTCCCAACTGCACTATGGTAGCCTACTGTTTAAGTGAGAGGAAAGCATATTCATGGGGCACAGATCATATAGACCGGCCTCTCGACTATGTATGTCACTATGTAAATCATATTGGTTATGAACATGATAAATCCCGCTGTGCTTCTGTGACTGATTCCATGTTCCCTCATGTATGTTACATTAACACGCACATGCACACATATTTACACACACGCGTGCACACACAAACATATATACAGATCTATATACATAATACATATACACAAACATATACAGAACACTTTACATATTAACACGAAACCTGAATCCATACTTTGAATCAGTTTAACCACCCATCCAAAAACAATGGTAGCTATTTAGCCCCAAGATTTATCATTTCATTTGTAAACATCTGGAGATTATACAAGACCAATAAAACATGTTGAATATTGTGAGTTGCGTGAAGAGAAAGAGAGGCGGGGGGAATTTATGACAAATATAATGTGACACTAAGAGATGGATGGAGGCAAACGTCTTGACTACGGGGGTATTTAACTGCTAATGTTGTATGTTGTGTTATGTTAGTTAGTCCTATGTTATGCTGTATTTTTTATATATACGTTGTCTTGTGTATCCTCTTGTTTTATTATGTATCTTAATTTATTTTGTACTTGGAGTTTGAGTGACTGTGCTGCATCCGTTTAGAGGGATAATATACAGTATATAGTTTTCATTCTGGGTTTACTTCATTTGTTTTATGATATACTGTAGGTCTAATGTGTTTTCAAGTTACCTACTTTAATTATTTCCAATACCACTTCAACACCATCCTCGTTTTTAACTCTTTAATTTGAATTTTAAATATTATCTGTAGCATTAATTCGTCGTGTAGAGCATCCTTTTTTACCATGATTATCTTTAACATCATAATGCAAATATTCATGTATAATTATATTATCCGGATGAGCCTGGATGAACTAGGGACTTACAACATTCAATTATGGAAAATAAGCAAGGCAAACCACCCTCCCAGGATATATTGGCTATCAGGGCTGATAACGTTGTAAGATTGGTTTGAGGACTTGTTCCGGTTACAATGTTCTTGTTTATTGCAATGAACTTTCGCATTTGGTATATTGCAATATTCTTTCAGTTCCGTTAACGAACACACACACACACACACAAACATACACTCACACACATACATACACGCACAAATCCACCTTTGTGTGTGTGTGTGTGGGTGAGTGCGCGTGTGTGTGTGTGCGTGCGCGCTTGTGTGTGTGTGTGTGTGTGTGTGTGTGTGTGTACACAAAGGGACGGATATTATTAACACTTTACTGAAAGAGGTTGACACTGTCGTAGGCCTAACCTGCTAGCTTATTCAGGTTGTATGTTGATACAACCTCCACCGCCTCCACTAGCCTAAATGTGATATGTATACTAGAGAGAGAGAGAGAGATATGCAACGATACACTCTGGGATTTGAACATAATGCATAAATACTGTATGGAAATAGTACCAAATAAGCTATATTATTCAATTATTGTATAGTAATTAACTACTTTACAGGAATCCCAATAATTTCATTTACATCATAGAAAACATAAGCATTGTCAATACTTTTTCTGAGCGATAGAACTTTGTATAAGAACTTTCGTTTCACAAGATTCATTCAACAATTCTAAACTGTTGCAGGTATTCCGTTGCCAAATATTTCCGTCACTCAAAGAGTAAAACATATTGATGCGAACCCTTCAACACTGTGAGAGTGAGGGAAACTTTGGACATAAGAGTTGCAAAGTAAGTGAAAAGTTTCTAAAATGTAAGTTTGAGAGGGCAAAGTGGAGCTGCATGAGGTACAGATATAGTGAGGAGGAATGAATGACGTTAGCCAATGGATTGTGGCATTAATGGCATGATTATGTGCTCAGGCCTATTTCTTGAGTATCCTTGTCACATTGCATGGAAAATCAGTAGGGTTATTCGGCTCTGGGGGAGACTCTTCTAATGAAACACGTGTTTGATGTTATCACTTATATATTTTATTCACATAGTTGCCGAATTTTCTTCTGAAATATTATATACAAATAGATTAATTTGACATAAAGTATATGTGTCTCTGAAGATAGTGAACGACTGTATTTAGACTTAATTTTCTGAAATATAAAACAAATATACTATAATATTATGGACAAACACACTAAACATAATTATAATCTGACAACAATGTACTGCTTTAACCTCTGAAGTGTGCATGGGGGTAATTAGACACCTCTGCCTGTGCGCATGTATTTGAGCTGTTTCCATCACTAAAATATTCATTTTACCATAAATAGCATTAATACTTATCCATATGCGCCTATTATAGGTTGATTATAAAGGTATTAACCTGTTACAACAATAAAACAAGTGAAAACAGCGTTTGGATGGTCAAAATCGGCGATACAGGGCGGGAGTTGCATAATGTATGGGTGAGGCAACCTCCTTTCCCGCCAATTTCCCCCAAGGCTGGAGAGACACTGTCGATCGATACTCTCTCTCTCTCTCTCTCTTGCACTCGCTTGCTAACAGTGATGACAATGCCCTGCTTGCAACTCGCTAATGTTAGCACGAAAATATACCTCAGAATAAGGGAATAACAGGAGAAAATAGGTGATAACTGAAGGAGGGGAGGAAAGTGGGGAAGGAGAGGACTGATATTTTGCATGGCCCAAGGGAAAACAAATAAAAATAAAATAAAAACAATTTTTTTTTTTCGATGTTTAAAATTGATTTTTTTTTCTCCGACTCTTAAGAGTCTTCCCGCAGTTCCCAGGTTAAGTGACCTCCTTTACCACAATACGATACCTCTTAATATCCCATCAAATTATTTACCCCTTCAAAATATTGGTGTAACTTTAATTTTTTCAGGCAACCATTGGACGATTTTCTTCAGATTAGAGGCCATGAGCTAATCATATTTTATTAATTCCACTCTCAAACTTAAACACCTTCTAATGATATTGATGAAATTGAAATTGTTTAGCTATTTAATTCCAAAGCGAATAAAACGACTTTATGTTAGCCAGAATAATATGGGACTTACACCATTGTGTAGAAGAGGTTAACACTCGTCATATATCCTTTACCTAGACTCGATCATTAATTCTGTCCTCCATTTACTTACTTTCTAGCTTACTTCCTCCTCCTTCCTTCTTCAAGTTACAGTGATCCATTCCCCTCCGCTTGGGTGGCCTTCCCTTCTTTCCTCTTATCTTCTCATCATTCGGGTTTTCTCTAATTCTTTTTCCTCTTTGTCTATCTACTATTATCTTATATATCTATAATATTATGTGCTCTCTTCCACTTCCCCTCGTTCTCCATTCTACCTTTCCTCATCTCTTCTCCTTTCACATCTTCTGTTTGCTCTGCTCACCACTCCGTTCACCTCTTTTCTTCTCCTTTCCTCTCCTCTCTCTATAGTTCCTCTCCTCTCTTCCCCTACCCCCTTTGCATCCAATTTACTTTGTATTTACTACTGTCCTCTTCTCTCCTCACCTCTTCTCTCCATCCCCTCTTCCTTCCCCAGTGTACCATCCCATCCACCTGGCTGACCTTCCCTTCATCCACTCTTACTGTATCTTCCACCTTGTGACCCTTTTTTGCACATTTAGTCAACCATTTCTCCTTTACCGTCAACCTATCATAGTATAACCTGAGCTGATCATATACTAAGCTCGTCAATTATGTTTTTGTTACAACTACTGCTACTAATAATAGTACAATCAATGCTACTACAATACGTATATAACAATGTATTTAGTTATGTCTATCAATTAACTCATTCCAACATTCCAACTTTGACAGTTGCTATATAATTTACTTAACTTGTCTTATTCCACCTCCATCCATCCACGTCATAATCAACAACTCTATCAACTCCCTTTTATAATTCCTCCTTTCCTATCTTTTCTCTACCTTTCTATCCGGTATATTTGTTCCTTGCCTTGGACGTCAATTTCCACACAATTTCCTTTCCCACAGCCTGGTTCCTTCCCCTTACCGATCCCCATGACATCTCTCACCCAGCATCTCTCGGGTTATTACCTTTTACCTTAATACCTTCCTTTATTACCCCTCTTTACCCCATGACAATTTCCGTTGCCCGTTAAATTGAATGTGATTTTATGCTATGTCACATTATATTGAATCACTCACCATAGAAAGTCCGTCTCGTACTTATGAAATTAAAATAAACTTTAATATGCATTGAAAATATTAAGTGATATTAAGAAACCTTTTGTTCTCCATGTCATTAATCTAAGTTTTCTTTAGCATGTAGATCTTGTTTCTAGTGGACAACAAAATCTAGAAAGGAATTAACAGAAGGGGCCGGTAAGATCATCGTAGCTTCCTAAAGTTCCTGTAGATGGTGATATCTAAAATGAAACCGTGAGCATATTGATATCACTGAAAGCAATAACAGGTTTCATAACCATTAATTGTCCTGCTTTCTCCCATGTCGAATTTTAACATGTTCTCCCTCTCTCTCCATGGACCATATCTTCCACAATAAAGGTTTTCCGCTTCCCTTGTTCCCCCCTCACGTTATCTTCTCCATAACCTCATTATTTCCCCTACTATCAGATCAGCCAGTCTTCCCCTCGGCCACACAGCCATATGACAGTCGGCCACAGCCACCTTCAATATACCGCACCACCAGTTGGACGCTCAATATTTTAATATTGAATCATATTAGCAATATTTGAATGAATGAATGAATTAATATAGATAACAAAGGGGGTAACAGTGGATTATTTAGTATGTTCTACTAGAAGTAACAGGAATTAAAATTAAAATTAGAGAAGGGCAATCTTTAAGGAATCTACGGTATTTGTAGTTGTTCCACTTCACTCCTACATGAACAGTTGCCCACATAAGTACTGTTCATCGGTGTGACCTTATGTAGGAAAGTAAAATAGTATGAATTAAATGTGAGTGTGGTTTATTTTAATTATCAGATGACTACTCAGATGAGTTACCACTGCATAACAAACTATGCACGTAATTGAATCATGCGCATTATACTTCCACAGGAGGAACAGAACTTATGTGGGCTCCTAGCCACCCGCTCCGCCCCCATAATATCTCTACATATATATCTCTGCCCCCCGTTCAAAGAAACGACAGATAACGGATAATGTTGGGGTATGTGGAGGGATAAAGTTTGGCGGTTGTTATACTTTCTACTTAATTTCATCTTCCAAATAGGCTTAACATACATCCGTGAAGTGAAAATGGTAATAGATAAACTATTACATTATTACAGGTCTGAACCATGGAATATGATAAATAAACTTGATTTGTGAATCAAAGGAAAACATTTTGAATCGATGTTACTGGATTAATAGACAGGTTTAGGATCTTTCACTTAAAAAAAAAAATCGATCAACGTAGTCTTGATATACTGTAGATGCCTTATTATATTGATACACGTTGTATTTAAAGAGTGACCATTAACAATTGTTAACGAATAAGTTAATAAGAGTGAAAAAGCAATAACATATAAATAATACAGTTATTATTTTCGATTACATTAGTAACGTAACACTCACAGTTTTATGGATACATAGTCATTGAAGAACAATGCTGAATATAGCTGGTAAGTTAACAACAACACTATAAACACGCAGCAAATATAAAGATGACGAAACAGAACAGAACACATCCACTGTGGCCGAGATAGCAGTAATAACTGTACATATTATTCAACATTCAATGTAAGTCCTAGTCAGGCAACTAGGATTAATTTATATTTAGAAAACTAAGACAACTTGCCAGTAAGTGGTCTATTGCTACCCTCTTTGAGTATCTGAAAGAAAATACATAACCAATTCACTCAAATTCATATTAATGTGCAACAAACAATACAACGTAGTTTGCATTATAAACAAATATAATATAGCATTCCTAATAGACGAGTTAGGAGTAACTGAACCTTATTTCGATAACTGTGGGATTGAACTGCAGTAGTGACCCTCAAGTGTGAGAGTGTACCTTAGTAAGAGTGAGTTGTGTCATTTATGAGAGAGAGAGAGAGTACAGAGATAGTACAAAGGAAATCAAGCAACATCAGATATAGTTACCCCTCTAGGCAGCTTGTCCTCCTAATCACTGAGGATCAAGTGTCCAAACAGTGGTTTGGAGTTGGTAAGGGGAAATTGGAAAGGGAACTACTGCCCTGGAACTAATGTCCGTGGCAGGTTTAGGAAGTTGGTAGAGAACAGATGGGTTAGTAACATAACGTAGTTATAAGTGATATTTCGTATATCTGGGAAAAAGAGAGTAACGTCTTAGTAATATGTATACGCAATACTCCTTGATGAATCTGAGGGAAGAATATAATACAGTTACTCATTTACAAACGCAGTCAGTCGAAGGTTTGATGCAAGATATTTGTCTATGCGAAATTTAAAAGAATCAACGGTGCTGCAGTCTATAACGTCTTCGGGGAAGCCCATTCCACAAGTTGCCGAATTGAAGAAGAAATTCTTAGATTCGTGAGAGCTAAAAGATTTACCAATAATTATGCAACCGTTTCCCCGCGTTTAATTAGATTGGTCGATAGTGAAGTACTTACTACAGTTCATATTGTCGATGCCATTGATGATTTTGAACACTTGAATTAAGTCAAATCCTAATCTGTGTTGGGGTAAAGGAAATATATTTAATTATCTAAGATGCTCCTCGCATGCTTTGTTCTTTAGGCTAGGTATCATTTTGGTAACTCTACGTTCAACTCGTTCTAGCTTGTCTATATCTTTTTGGTAATATGGGCACCAGGACTGAACGCAGTATTCCAGAAGAGGGCGGACTAAGGAATTGTAAAGAGGTAGGATAACTTCTTTAGATTTATGCTCAAATAACCTGCCTATAAAGCCAATTATTTTGTTTGCCTTCTTAACAACTTCTGAACATTGTTGACTGGGTTTTAGGTTACTCGATATTGTTACTCCCTGATCGGTTACTCTGTCTACACTCTTCAGCTGAGTGCCATTCATCTAATAGTTTGCTTTCTCATTTCGGTATCCGATGTGTAGTACTTTACATTTATCCGCATTGAAACTCATTGGCTAAATTTGTGCCCAACATGACAACTTATCTAGATTGTGTTGCATATCGTCAACTTTTTCTTTTAAGAGTACGCTTTTTGCAATATTTGTATCGTCAGCAAACTTTGAGATTGTACAGGTGAGACCCTAATCTATGTCGTTGATGTAAATTAGAAAGATAATTAATTGGTCTTAGTACCAATCCCTGGGGTACCCCGCCACTTACATTGGTTCATTTAGAGGCGTTACTGTTTATGACTACTCTTTGCTTTTTGTCGCTGAGCCAATTTTCTATCCATTTCAACACACCGTCTTGTATTCCATGCGCTTTTAGTTTTAGCAGTAAACGTTTGTGGGGAACTTTGTCAAAGGCCTTTTGAAAATCAAGGTATATAAAATCTTCAGCTTTACTCTCATCATAGAGGTTGAGGATATCGTGAAAGAAGTCTAATAGGTTTGGCAGGAGCGTTTGTTCCGAAAGCCGTGTTGGGTATCTTTAAGTATGTTGTTTTCCTTTAAGTGATTTACGAGTCTGTTTCATATATGAGTGTTTCCAGCATTTTACATACAACTGAGGTAAAGCCAATTGGACGATAGTTACTGGGTAGGGATTTGCTGTTTTTTTGTAATATCGGTGTTACGTTGGCTAGCTTCCAGTGATATCTCAAAATATATTGATTTTTGGTAATGAAAACATAACCTCTGTGTAACACCACCGCCTTTATTTTGTTTACACAATGGCTCTTGTGACACCACCGCCTTTATTTTGTTTACACAATGGCTTTTTATCGGCAATCTTTTTGTGTTATGTATTGTTCATTGTCACGAGTTCCAAAGAAGCGGCCATTATATGCCTCATAAACATCCCCAAGGCACCTTAGGATAATATCAAGGCTCTAGGACTCAGGGTATTGCAGCAAAATCGTTTTAATCGAGACGGTAAAAAAGGATTTCGCCGGAGTTTACCTGGGTGTTGAGAATTAGTGTGCATTCCCCTATATCACCGGAATGCTCGTCTAATCTACGTCACAGTTGGTGTAATATGTGTTGGGATATGTATTCCATTAGTGTCTTCTAAACTACGTACACGACTAGACTCTTAACTCTAATACGTCCAGGTTTGAGAGCTAGTTTAGATATTTTCAACTTCTTGTGCAGGGAATGTTATCTTCACCTCAGTGTCAAGGAATAACTACTATTAAATATTGTCCGTAAGACAGTATTTCTGTTACGTAGTAAGAGGTTACTACTGTTCCCTTAACCGTCCTGGTGGTGTAATGGTTAAGGTGGCAAAAATCTGTGTGTGATAACCCGGGTTCGAATCCCGGCGGATCATATATACATTGATTAATTTCATTGGGGGTGTTTGGTGTTGTGGTGAAATTAATAAAATATAGATTAGTATAATAGATGATAGCATTAACTTTCAGAAGGTACTAATTTAATTTGCTTTGCTTATGTTAATTCTTTGTGTTTTCATTGACATGCTTTTACCATGATTATTCCACAAGTAGCATCTTGGGTTCGTAAACGAAGTTATACACTATCATCTTATTCGCATATTTAGACGTGTTTAATATCTCATAGTATCATCAGAAATAAAATCATATATAATGAACACCAGTTAGTTGCTGATAAGAAACATCTGAAGACTGGCAAGACAAAGCTCTACATCTTCAAAGTACAGTGGTCATTATTAGTTCACAGAAGCGTTTGATAATATTTTGTGAGAATTCCAGAGAGAGGGACCTTAACTCGACGTTTTACGACTTGAAACAAAGGATGTTTGTTAAGGGCTAGTGTTGTATACAGACATACAATCACGGGAGGACCTTGAACTATCCACTGAGAGAGACAGGCAAAGGAGGAGCCATGTATACCCTTACAAGATAATATACATAATGTTACGACTGAGGTTTAAATATATCAGGGCTCTTATTCATTGGACTAGTAATGGCATAAATGCTACAACGGAAAGCGCTAGATCCAACCTCTGATGTATATTCCCAGTGAACAAAGAACACAAATACTCTACAGAGTTCTATATGCAATAATAGGTTATTAAACTCTCAATAAATGTGCGTCTACTCTAGGCTTAATGTTATGTGAAAACAGCCTATTACTACCTATAACCGAAGGTGCTTAGTTATGGTATGCAAAGTAAGGTGGTAAGAGAAGTTACAGCTTACGTTACTTTAATCAATAAATGTCAGGCACTCCTGCATGAAAGAAAGTGCACTAAAGTCCTTCAACACCAACAAGGAATCTTCTTTAACACCTTATTAGCGGGCTAGCGGTCTATTTATATGTACCGCCCAGCGGAGTGTTTTTAGCCAAAATAGGGCTGTTTACGTATCATTTTCATGCCTAAATAAGACCCAGAGCGTAAAACAAGTATCTATCCCTGAAAAGGCATAAACAGAGCTTTCCAATGACACCATAAGGATCCTTTTATGACGGCTAGTTTTCTTGCAACAACCGCGCAAGACGAGTGCAAAAAGCATGTAATTCGGTACTTTCCCCATACAATTCAGTATGTAGCGAGTGAGAGAGGGAGGGAGGAGGTGGGATTCGTGTCAGTAGGTTCGCCGCGGTGGTCTGGAGCAGTCATACGCTCGCTACTCTCCTGCCACCACTTGTCTCTCTCTCTCTCAGCAACATTACGTGCTGAAATTGCCACACGACCTATGTCGCGCGCCGCCAGATAGTCCAGATTTATTATACTCGACTTATGTTGCGCGCCGCTAGTTAAGGGTTAAATGTTAGATGCTATAAAGATGCTCGTATCGGAAATGGAACCCAAAAAGGCAGGCAGCGGAACAATGCTCGTGCAGGCTATGCACACAAAAAGGCAGAATATATAATGCCGTCGGAGCCAAGAATATCCTAAACACTACAACAATAATAATGATCGCCACAACAATGCAGTATTCCTCTCAACATAAAGAGCCTAAGTCGTTTGTGTCTCAATACATCAAACTAGGCTGCGAAATGCTTGTGTAATCATAAATGGGTATGCATAAAAAGAGTAATTAGGTTAATATACTTAATGTCTACTATGACTGATAAAGTCTAGCTAGAGTCAATAATACGAGATACTGGTGCGCATGGCATGCCGCATAGCCTAGTGCAAATCTCAAGTCTGTGCGTCAAATATTACGTTATAGGGAAGGGTATCTCTCTTGAGAAACCTTAATACCGAAGTATTAATCGTTCTCCTGGCGTACCTCAAAGACAAACAACGAGCTTAGAACAATGCAGAATGGTATAGACAAAAAGCCCTCATTCGTGCATGCTCTACTCTCGATGGCACACAGACTAGAATTTACTCAATCAACTCCAGTTCTCAGGTATGTCGTGCAGCTTTTAACTAAAACCAGCACTCATAGGAAACAATACCTTATAATATCAGACTCCTAGTCTAGCATTATCTAATCCAGCAGAACACTAATAATTATAGGAAGCGGTACTAAACAATATGACTGCCAACCAATGCTTCGTGATCAACTTATCTTAACAACTAAACATACATGGGTTATATCAGACCTTAACGCACAATACAACTGGCCAGCATGAAGCTGATTTTGCAGAGTTAACCAGAGGGGATATAGTATTAATATAGTATTAATAGTGGTGAAAGATATGGAAAAAGAGAGAGGTAGGCAGAGGAAAAGATTCTCAGGTGCAGCATGGGGAACAGGTATCAAGGGATAAGAGGGATGCGTTCTAGAAACAAGATCTAAGGGAGAAAGTGGCGAGAGGGCTGTATATATACTCGCACTAGCTCGAGCCGCGTGGGAAAAAAGCCGTAACAAGTCCTCTAACCACTAACAAAGTAGCTAACAAAACATTACGTCACCAAGCATGGTAAAGAACTCCCTCAACCAATCCACACGAGGCAGCCAGCCGTGACGTCATCGAGCGGGGCAAAAACACTGCGCGCCCCCTCTCACTCTTTTCTACTCTCTCTCTCTCTCTGATCCTATCATTACTAGTTAAGGATAAAACATATACTTTACAATTAAATATATAAAGCCTTGACATGGGTGAAAACAAAGAGCCTTTCTGGACTGCCCATGACACAAGCTTTCATATGAAATAAAGCACACAACAATGCACAAACTGTAGCCACATCCACTGCCCTGGCGATCCTAGCGAGTCACTGTAGGACAAGCCATGCGGTTCTAACGGAGTGGTTAACGTCACAATAACCTACCATTTGGACCTCAGAATCTATAAATCCTAACTGATGAATCATATTTGATACTACAGTATACAGTATAGCACTCTATTATCTCCATTGTATTCCAAATAGATTCAAATGAGTGTATTTAGTGAAACGATATTCTCAATCTTTCTTCTATTTAACAGCTGAGCTCTGGAACTCTCTCCCAGAATCAATCTTTCCTTCACCCTATGACTTAAATTGCTTCAAACTCCGTGTGTCCAGGCATTTTGGCTCGAACGTCCCTTGGTCACTCTTTAAACTCTGGGGGAGGCACTCGTCACAAGCAGTTCTGCCCTTTGTCTCCCTCATTAAAAAAAAGAGAAAACAAAAAATTGAAGACATAAATCCCGTCACAAATATGAACCCTCGAACAGCACAAACGAACCTCCGAAATGTAAATACTATGTAAATAATCAATGATAAGTTTCGATTCAGATTAGTGTAGCTTCGGACACTGAAAATCACACGTTACATCTTAAAATGTATATGAATTATGGCTCATGAACATACAACCACGGCCATTAATGTAGCCGCTACATGTTGGAAACTATCTTAAAATAAATCGAATCTCGTAAATAATTCCTAAACTGAAAATTGCCTTGAATGAGTTGAGCCTAAACAGTGCAAGGAATATAACATAACTATTGTCCAGGAGTGTTCGAACTGCCTCACCTGGGCTGCATAAAACCTACAGTGGTCCACCAGCCGTCCGTGTATATATATTGAAGCGATACATTACAGCGAACGGCCACCTACCTGTCCTCCGTCACTCCTTTGCAAATTATCTTGGCGGAGGGAGGGAAGGGGGGAAATATATATGGAGAGGGGGAAAATTGCAATGAGAGATAAAATGAGTGAGACAAGGAGAGATAGAGAGATGAATGGAGAGAGATAAGCGGGATGTTGTGGAAGAAAGGGTGTTTTGATTAATTTACAGACACTATCGTTTTCCATTCTAACAAAAATATGGATGGCTTGAATTAATAGTGTATGATATACAGTATAAAGGGGGACGCATAATTCGGTTACTCACCTGGCAGGTATTGGCAACGCTACTTTTATATATATCTTATACATTTGTGTAGTCAAGCAGTAAGATGCGTGGATCGTCCTTTGGATATATTGATTTAACAAATTGTATCTCCACAACCGTTATATACATTCCTTTTATATATACATACCCCATTAAATGCAGAATAGGTAGTAGAAGCTACTGGTAATTGTTTGAGTTGAACAACAAATAATCATATATGAATACTGATGATAATAAAATACGAAGTACGCACAATAGTAGTTAATTGTCTATATATTTTAAGAGTGTTGTTCTATTATGTTTCGATCTTTTCTCTAATTAATAACACTTGCATTTAGTAGATACATACGTCAAGAATTCGATATAACAGTCATTTATAACGGATAGATACAAGAACAGATAAACTAATAAATGTAATACTCCCAAATCCACATCCCACAGGTGTGGTAACTCTATGGCCATCCTGAGCCTTACGACGTATACAGACTAATAACACACATAACAAAGCCACTACACCAGATTCCTCTCTCTCTAACACCCCTTCTTCCCTCTCTACACTCTACAGACAATAGTAAAAGTAGAAAGTAGCTACGAAGTGCCATTGTAAAAGCTTATCCCTCAATACCTTCACCTGACCTGACTCCATCCGGGGCTTAGCTGGTCCACAAGGGGGTGTGACATGAACCCCATAGAACATATATTTTGTGGGCCATCATGCCATGGAGTGAAATGTGGGCCAGGTTAGGAGAGGAAAGAAGGGCGGGAGGCGTGGGGGGGGGGGGGGGGGTATCCGTCGCGCCCTATTATAGGTTGGACATGGTTTAAATCTGTTCCAACGAGAATACAGGAGGTATAGTTGATGAAGCTGGTGGGTGATCATAATTATGGATTGAATAAATCTAAATTGTAAATGTTTTGTTTACCTTTAAGAACCCTTTATATATATTATATAGTGTGTGTGTGTGTTTCCAATGTTCACCATAACATATTGATGGTGAAATAATAAATATTAAATACAATTCAAGGTAACATCCACAAAGCTATAGTATACTTTTAATTATGTTTGAAGGATAATATAAACAATTACAAGTAAACATATAAAAGCCTAAACAATTTATATCAACTTTAAAATACATCTCGCGAGTGCAACACAATGTCGGATTTACCACGCCGTTACCCACGCATGGGAATATCCCTGGCCGATGCCATGGCCATACTTGACGAAAGTGATGAGCCTGATAGTGACACTGGATCATCGAATGACGATTCAGAGGACGAATATGGTCCCACTGTGGCCGAGTATGATGAAATGCATGAGAAGGAACCCTATCTCCCCATCGCTGAACGGTACGCCAGGTTACAACAAAGGGAGGCGAGTAGCTATCGTTCCCCTGCTCCCCCCGTGACATAGTGAGAGTCCCCTGCAAGTGGGGAAGAGTATAATGAGGAACAGGAAGATGACCCAGACCCCATGGCCTTCATCAACATTCCACTTTCTCATCGTAGGGCTGACAAGAGAAGAGGTGAGGAGGAGGAGGACGGAGAGGAGGAGGAGGTAGGTCAAGCTCAGACACCACACGTGCCTCGCCGTGGTGGTGCTCCCCGCGTTTGCCTTCCCCACCACCCCCCATTCCCTCTCCACTAAAAGCACCAACCCCTCACACTTTCTATGGCTTGCGCAGGGGTGCAGCCATATTAGCAGCGCAGCCATTGATTTCTTCAGAAGCGACAGATAAGGATAATTATGCCTGCTCTAGAATCATCTCCACCACGCCACCCTGACAGTGAGTGTATACAGCATAGTTGTGTATGGGGAACGGGATTTAGGTCCATTTATATGCAAACCTCACCCTGAAGGTATTTATAATTTACTGAATACAATATAAATTTATTTTGAGTGTACCATTACAACTGCCCTTATAATGGTGTATGGACTACTGAAATAATAAGCTCACCTCTCCCTGATTAAATGAAGCCACTATGATTGTCTACGGCATATATAGGACTGTTCCACTACATATTTCCAAATCAACAATATTAGAGTGATACTGGATAATTGGTAAAGTTAAATAATTAATAAAAGTTAAGAATATAATTCAAATTAGGCATTGTCGTGGGATTTTTTTTTTCTTCCTAAACATATATAATTATTATCTACGATATTTCCTTTTTTATATAGTCTTCCTGTTGGTCCGATTGTATTTATGTCTGTCCGTCAGTAGAGAACACATAAATAATTGACATATACTGTAATTATGATTATTGCTATGGTAGTGTTCACAATCACTTCCATCTATGAACCTCTGTCTACTGTACTAATTTGTAAAGAACTAAATATTTAGTCTGAAATAATGTTAGTATGGAAGTTATAATACAATTTAGCAAAAAGAACAAATCTATTCTATGAATTACTTACTGTAGAAAATAAATTCCCTTGTATCAAAATATGCCTACTAAGTAAACAATCACTTAAAGCCTTCGGCCTTAATATAAGTATTTATACAGTTTGTTTGGTAGTTAAAATCCCTGTACTACAAAAAATAAACAAAATCAGGTCTTTATTCGAGTTTCAGTACAAACCATCAGCAATAATGAGGCTCTTTAATTTGATGTTGAGAGATGTGATGTTAACACATTTCCTTGTGGTACTATCAGTACAATCCTAAACCCAAACTGCCAGAACGCGTGAACAATAATTGTATATAAATCACCAAGGGAGGTGGTGGCGTATATGGTGTAACAGCTTCCTTCTAGTGCATATTGTATTTATAATTCGTTTATCATACTCTAAGCGTACTGAATTATATGAAACAATCATTATTGAATATAATATAGTCCTTAGATATCAACCAATCAGATACTGGGAGAGTACAAATTTGTGCATGTTTACAGTGTAAAGGATCAGCGAATGCCTAGTCATAACTCAGGAAGGTGGTAAACATACACTTAAGACATGGTTAACAACTTTATTAATAAAGAAAGAATATATATTTCAAATAGTTGAATAATAAGTTTTCCGTTGAAGATTTAATTAAATAAATAAGTTAAATATAAATAAGTCTAATAAGAAAAGATTTAAGTGACAAAGAAGGAAGTTAAATATAAATAAGTCTAATAAGAAAAGATTTAAGTGATAAAGAAGAAAGTTAAATATAAATAAGTCTAATAACAAAAGATTTAAGTGATAAAGAAGAAAGTTAAATATAAATAAGTCTAATAAGAAAAGATAGAAGAATTATAAGTCTTCATGTACAAAAATGTTGGTGCACCAGCGTAAGGGTGGCTCGGAACTTTATCTACAGTATATTCCGACCACTTCTGGTGCGGTGGCAACAGCTCAGGCCACCAAGAAGCTTTAACCCCACACGACCAGCAGCCCAGAACACCGGGCCCACGCCCCTCTCCACAACACAAAGAGTCCGACGATGATGGCTCGCGGTGCTGTAGCCCACTGCTGACGTGAGGACGCCTCCCTGTCCGGCCCTTGACAGTGGTAGGGTCAGAGTCCTCTCCCGATCTGATTAAATACCAGGAAACTCCAGGACTATCAAACAACAACTTGATACCCCATTTATGTACTTAAAGTTTGAAGCAAGTAACCCACTCGTAGATAGTCAAATTGAACCAATCGAATAAGGTAACAAAGTTAATACCACCAAGATCATACAACTATCACAAAATCAAAGTTAATCCCATCAAGATAATGCAACTAACACGAAATCAAAGGTAATCCCATCAAGATAATGCAACGATCACAAACAAAGTTAATCCCCTCAAAATGTGTAGGCACCGTACTTCACTCAGCTAACCTCCTCAGCGACGTGAATACGACTGACTTCCCTGGCAAATCACATAGACCACTTTAGCTATGATCGCCCGAAGCACTAAGCAATGAGCGAAACTTTAAACAAGGAGCAGCTACTAACGAAACATTTAATTCACAATACTCTACTGGTTCGAAGCAATAGGCTAAACTTTAAACAATGAGCAGCTACTAATGAAACATTTAATTCACAATACTCTACTGGTTCGAAAAAACTATTACGAACTGAAACAATAACGATACACTAACATTTCAAACATATGGGACAATAGTAAACTTGGTAATAGAAAGGAATATTTAAATGCATTACAGATTTACGAAGCACTATTATTCAGCATAGCAAAGGTCTTTAGTTACTTTAACATTATAACCTTAAGAAAGACTAATCCCTTACATACAGTATATAAAATAAAGTATGGCTACTAACAATGAAGCTACAATTTTGAATTCACGAGAAGATTGCCTTTGTTTACAAGTAAATATTTGGTTTACAGATCTTTGTGCAGCTACGGAGAGGGAAATATATAGAGTTTTAGATAAACACGAACAGATTGCTACAGAAATGTAAACATAAACGAAAATAATAGATAGATATAACATATACTATTAGAGGTAATCGCCAATTACACCAGCACAAGCACAAAGCAACTACATTAAAATAAAATACTAAGTTTCACGTGCATCCATCACGACAATTAAAACTCTTGACAAACAAACGGGTGATGTTTCCAGCAGGCTGCACACAAACAAGCGGGTGATGTTTCCAGCAGGCTGCACACAAACGGGTGATGTTTCCAGCAGGCTGCACACAAACAAACGGGTGATGTTTCCAGCAGGCTGCACACAAACAAGCGGGTGATGTTTCCAGCAGGCTGCACACAAACAAAGGTGATACATGTACTGTGTACCGTCACTTAACCTGGAGTTACTCTAGCAATTATTACGGTGGAGTTCACGGTATTACAGTGGAGTTAATTACTGTTATGATTGATATCTGAGTCTGGTAGTTGAGAAAAGTCAACACCAGTCCGTATATGTCATCTTTAAGGTAGGCATTCCCTACCAAACAACTCCGCATCATCATCCTGCTGGACTCATGAGATGGATGTATGTATGGTACAAAGGAGTACAAAGGAAATCAAGCAACAACAGTCCTAGTGACCCTTCTAGGCTGCTTGTCCTCCAAAACACTGAGGATCAAGTGTCCAAACAGTGGTTTAGAGTGGGTAAGGGAACATTGGAAAGGGAACTACTGCCCTGCCACTAACGTGGCAGGACTAGGAAGTTAGTAGGGGACATATGGGTTAGTAACTGAGGGGAGGATAAAATAAAGTTATTCATTTACAAACGCAGTCAGTCGCGGGTTTGATGCGAGATATTTGTCTACGCGGAATTTAAATGAATCAACGGTGCTGCAGTCTATAACGTCTCGGGGAAGCCCATTCCACAAGTTGACAACTCGATTGAAGAAGAAATTCTTAGATTCGTGTGAGTTAAAAGATTTACCAATAATTTTGCAACCGTTTCCCCGCGTGTAATTAGATTGGTCGATAGTGAAGTACTTACTACAGTTCATATTGTCGATGCCTTTGATGATTTTGAACACTTGAATTAAGTCACCTCTTAATCTGCGCTGGGTTAAAGGAAATAGATTTAATTCTCTAAGACGCTCTTCGTATGGTTTGTTCTTTAGGCTAGGTATCATTTTGGTAAATCTACGTTGAACTCGTTCTAGCTTGTTTATGTCTTTTTGGTAATAAGGGCACCAGCATTGAACGCAGTATTCCAGAAGAGGGCGGACTAAGGAATTGTAAAGGGTTAGGATTACGTCTTTGGATTTATGCTCAAATGACCTGCCTATAAAGCCAATTATTTTGTTTGCCTTCTTAACAACTTCTGAACATTGTTGACTCGGTTTTAGGTTACTCGATATTGTTACTCCCAGATCGGTTTCTCTGTTTACATTCTTAAGCTGAGTGCCATTCATCGAATAGTTTGCTTTCTCATTTAGGTATCCGATATGTAGTACTTTACATTTATCCGCATTGAAACTCATTTGCCAAATTTGGGCCCAATGTGACAATTTATCTAGATTGTGTTGCATATCGTCAACTTGATCTTTTGAGAGTACGCTATTTGCAATTTTTGTATCGTCAGCAAATTTTGAGATTGTACAGGTGAGACCCTCATCTATGTCGTTGATGTAAATTAGAAAGAGAATTGGTCCTAGTACCGATCCCTGGGGTACCCCGCTACTTACATTGGTCCATTTAGATGCCTTACCGTTTATGACTACTCTTTGCTTTCTGTCGCTGAGCCAATTTTCTATCCATTTCAACACACCGTCTTGTATTCCATGTGTTTTTAGTTTTAGCAGTAAACGTTTGTGGGGAACTTTGTCAAAGGCCTTTTGAAAATCAAGGTATATAATATCTACAGCTTTACTCTCATCGTAGAGGTTGAGGATATCGTGGAAGAAGTCTAAGAGGTTTGTTAAACAGGAACGTTTTTTACGAAAGCCGTGTTGAGTATCTTTAAGTATGTTATTTTCCTCTAAGTGATTTACGAGTCTATCTCTTATGACCGTTTCTAGCATTTTACATACAACTGAGGTTAAGCTAATTGGACGATAGTTACTGGGTAGGGATTTGCTGCCTTTTTTTAATATCGGTGTTACGTTGGCTATCTTCCACTGAGCAGGCATAGTTCCAGACTGCAAGGATTTATCGAATAGTAATGTCAGTGGTTTGGAGAGCTCATCCTTAGCTTCCTTTAGAACTCTAGGCGAGATTGTATCAGGTCCAGGCGTTTTATTTACCTTGAGTTTATCTAAACAATTCAATACTTCTCTCTCTGTAACGGTGATATTGCTTAGAACATCTGAATTATCAATCTGAATCGGCGATGGTGTAGGGATATCACTGAGGTCTTCTGTTGTAAAAACTGATGCAAAGAAGGTATTGAGGGCATTACTCATTTGTACTTCGTCTTTGGTGTATTCTCCATTTTCATCGACTAACGGTCCAACAGTTGAAGTAACTACTTTTTTCTTTCTGATATAACTATAGAATTTTTTCGGGTTTGTTTTACTTTGATTCGCAATATGTAACTCTAGGGTCTTTTAATTTGCTTAATTAACTTTTTGGCTTTGCGTCGTAGCTCTACAAATTTCACCCGTTCTTCGTCATTTTGTGAGGATTTTAATCTATCATTAGCAAAATTTTTAGCAAGCAGGCAGTTTGAAATATCTTTATTCCACCATTTGGGCTTATTATTATGGCCTGGACGCCGTATTTTCGATGGTATGCAGTCTTGCACTGCTTTTAGGTAAGTGGTTTCGAATAACTTCCAAGATGTATTTATGTCGTTATTGTTAATTAAAAAGCTCCAGTCAGTTTTTTAAACATAGCTCTAAGTTTATGAAAGTTTGCTTTCTTGAAATTAGGGACTTTTTCGATGCTACTATTTGGTTCGTTACTAGTAAAGTTTAAAGTGAAAGTTATCGTACGATGGTCGCTGTTACTGAATTCATCACCAACATTCAAATTCTCTATTAATTCTTCTTTTGTTGCAAGTACAATGTCAAGAACGTTATTACCACGGGTCGGTGTTCGAACAAATTGATAAAGCGAACTCTCTTGCAAGTTCGTATACAAGTCATGTCCGGAGTGTGAAGTAAGAGTATCGCCCCACTTGGTCACAGGTAAATTAAAGTCGCCAAAAAATACGGTATCTTGTGAGTTACTTACATAGGTGGAAGGGTGGGTGAAGGAAGAGGTGGAGGTTTGTGTTTTCTAGTACCTTCACTCTTAATATAATTCCACCAATTTGTTAGTTGTGTTAAAAGAATAAAGTAGTGTGTTTCTCTCTGGAATATGCATATCTTATCCAGTTTGTTTACAATAAGTTATATCAGTTGCAATGAACGTTTACACTGTGTACCGTATTTGCATAGAAAATATTATACAATAATATTAATGAATAAGTTGACATGCAAAAAGATGGATAGTAAATAGATTAAATAAACTTAATGTTATTGTCACATCACAAACGATCTTTAGAAAAACAAACACAAATTCTATATGACAAACAAATACTGAATTCGCCATTAACTCTCCCAAAATGTACACAGCAACATCAATTACGGTAATTATCCTCCAGTTCCGTTCACATTATATCAATTTACACACTTAATTACCCGCATCCAACAGTAGTGATTTAATGATGGGTGATTATGGAGGTGTGTTGTGTCTTTGATAATGGGAGAGAGAGAGAGAGAGAGAGAGAGAGAGAGAGAGAGAGACAGAAAGAGAGAAGGACAACCTGACAGTCAGATTATATGGTGAGCCTAATCCTCATAAGTTGGTCAAATTAACAATCTCAACAACTTCTTAGACAATTTAATCAACCTAAATCCAAAGCTTAACTCTTCATTATACCTCCTTTGAACCTTCTTATGTAAGGGAAAACTAAGCCTTATCTTCTTCGTCCTCCGCCCCATCTACCTCACCAATGATGTTCAAAGACAAACACGAGATGAGAACAGCAGTCAGGTTCCACTTTCTATATTTCAACACAGACTTTTCAATATCCGGCATTATCTTTGCTAGAAGGTGTGCAAATTCAAATAGTACCAAGTTGATTATCGTGAAATTCAATTAAACAAAAAAAATCATGATAATTTTTGGAGAGGATTTGTTTTTAGGAGTGCGAATAGTGAGGGGTGTTATTAGATATTGACCAAAGTCCTGACAGATTGTTAATTTGATACCATAAATGGGTAGTAAACAATGTTCCTGTACATTTATGAATATATTTGAACATGTTTGCTTACAAAGAAACACACTAGGTGTTAAGTAAGGGGTGTTGTGTGTTAGGTGTTAAGTAAGAGGTGTTGTGTGTTAGGTGTTAAGTAAGGGGTGTTGTGTGTTAGGTGTTAAGTAAGAGGTGTTGTGTGTTAGGTGTTAAGTAAGAGGTGTTGTGTGTTAGGTGTTAAGTAAGAGGTGTTGTGTGTTAGGTGTTAAGTAAGGGGTGTTGTGTGTTAGGTGTTAAGTAAGAGGTGTTGTGTGTTAGGTGTTAAGTAAGAGGTGTTGTGTGTTAAGTAAGGGGTGGTGTGTGTTAGGTGCTAAGTAAGGGTTGTGTGTTAGGTGTTAAGTAAGGGATGTTGTGTGTTAGGTGTTAAGTAAGGGGTGTTGTGTGTTAGGTGTTAAGTAAGGGGTGTTGTGTGTTAGGTGTTAAGTAAGGGGTGTTAGGTATTAAGTAAGGGGTGTTAGGTGTTAAGTAAGGGGTGTTAGGTGTTAGGTATTAAGTAAGGGGTGTTGTGTGTTAAGTAAGGGGTGTTATGTGTTAGGTGTTAAGTAAGGGGTGTTGTGTGTTAGATGTTAAGCAAGGGGTGTTAGGTGTTCAGCAAGAGGTGTTGTGTTAGGTATTAAGTAAGGGATGTTAGGTGTTAAGTAATGGGCGTTGTGTGGTAGAAGTGTTATGTGTTAGGTCGTATGTATAATGTGTGAATTATTGTTAGCTAGGTGAAGATCAGATTATACCTGTCGTGTGTATGTTAAGTCTTCTGCGAGAGAGGTGCTAGTCTTGAGATATTTTGTGTGAGATGTTATGTATAAGGTGTTATGTGTGTGATGTTATGCATAATATATTATTTTGGGAAATGTTATATGGGAGGCGTGTAAGTGTGTCTTAACAAATCAACATTACCTAATACATCAATCGAAACTCCACAAAAGCCAAATTTTCCTCCCCCTCCTCCGTCGGTCCTCTTCTCCTTCTCTTATTACCACGTCGCTGACTCCTGCAGAAGGGGTACAAGGCGATATTGAGTTTAATTATGTTATATCTGGCTGTGGCAGGACCGAGGCCGAACATGTATACGCTGGTATGCGGCATTGCGTTCTGGACTGTGAAAAAGGGGCTTAATACACAGTTTTAAGTCGCATGGCAGCATATTTCAATCCCAGACGATACAGCAGGTCCCGAGCCAAGTATATTAAGAGCCAACCAGAATACCAGAGTCCATAATTATATAACTCTTCTGAAGATAAAGGTCGACACACTCGGATATGTTGTACTCTTGATGACACCAAGTATATGTATAGCTAAGCACGTAGGTGATGAATGCAAGACAAATTACGCACAGTGATAGTTCATTTCCTTTCTAAATTCGGTGGGTTGTTGGTTATTTTCTGAAATTGTCCACAATTGAAAACACTTGCATGAACTACATAAACGTGTCCAGAACACGATTGTGTTTTTGTAATAAGTGTAAGTGTTTAAATTTACGATATATCGACCATATAAAATAGCCTACTCTGATAGTGCGTTACGTTATAATTATAGACAATATCACACAATTTCAAAGTAGGCTATTTTGTAAGGTCGATATATACACAAATAAGAAACTTACATTTTATTAAATACCATCGTGTTCTGGACTTATTTATCTACTTCATGTAAGTGTTTTCGTCTGTGGAACATTTTGGAAATTAATCGAAAACCCACCTAAATTAAAAACATTGATAAACTATTACTGTGTGTGATTTGCATGTTATGCTCTATGAACGTTTGATTTACATTCAATGTAAGTAAATAATAAAGAAATATAACAAATGTCACTACTGATACATTACAATCCTTCCTCCCACCGTGTGGTTATATATATATATATATATAACTTGATTATTTCATGAATTGCAACTATATTAGCATATTAAAAACTTAGCACGACGCAGACATTGTGCACAAAGTACACACATTATGTTGGTATGCATATGCGTTTGACGGTACATAAACTACATGGTATTTACTTAGTCAGTATTTTGTATTGACTTTTGAGCCTATTCACTTCCTTCTGATTTTGTTTTTCTATCTTTGCCTTCAGGACTAATTTTCCTGGATTTATTTATTTCTCCTTGTAAATATATCGTATATTTCCTGATGGTCATAATTCCTCCCTCCATCTTTTTAGTATATGTGTTTCTATTTAGTGTGCGTTCCTTTTTCATTCTCCATTGTTTATGATGTCTTTTGTCCTCTCTGTACAGGGGTACATGTGTGTGTCCTTGTATTGAGTATTGTTCACATGTGTGGGGAGGATCCTCTCACACCGCACTCCTATTCAAAGTAGAAAGAAAATCCTTTCGTATCATTAACTCCCGCCCACTCAATCAACTCTGCAATCTCTCACTCTTCGCCGGAATGTTGCATCTCTCTCGCTATTCTATCACTACTGTAATTATCAATGTTCCTCCGAGCTTTCCCAGTGTATACCACCTCCTCTACGTAGGGTATGTAGTACCCATCTTGCAACACAATCCCACCCCTACTCTGTGCAACTCTCCAACCCAGGAGTGAAACGGTATTCTCAAACTTTCTTTTATTCAACTGCCGAGCTCTGGAACTCTCCCAGAATCAGTCTTTCCTTCTTCCTCTGACTTAAATTGCTTCAAACTCTGTGTGTCCAGGCATTTTGGCTTGAACGTCCCTCCACCTCTTCCTCATTCCTAAACCCTCCTTGATCATCAATTATGGTGATAATCCATATAATTATCGCCATAATTGAAATAAAGTAAAAGGAAAATGAAAACACCACACCACCACGAAGTGATATTGCCACCCTTGCCACCACACCCCCGAGGAAAGATGCCCTAAGCGCCACACCGCCCGAGTCGCCTCTATCACGCCCGCACTTTCTCCAACACCCGAAAAAGACATAGGCAAAGTTAAGATCTATATCAGTTTGAAAGCTCTTAAAACATATTTAACTGGAAAATATATTAAGAGCTGGAGGATTTAGGCTATACTCAATAAACTATTAAAACACTCTCATATATAGGTTTATTGAGGATTTCTAGATCTTGGCTCAACAAAGGAATTGATATTGAATCACCGTGGTAGCAACTCACTATAAATTCTTGTTCATCGATTATTTGGAATTACTGTTGCTAAAGAAGGCAGTATTGACGTGCACTTTAGCGGTAGTAAACCGACCCCATTCTGGTACTTATAAGAAGTTCACGCACTGACAATAATTGGCTTCTTATATGTTAGGGCTCACGAGATACCGTAGCAATTGCATAACGGCACTCTGCATAGAGTCCATACGGTACGTTGTCCCAGGCACTGGCATTAAGACACGTATGCGTAAAAGTCCCTGAACGACTCTTATAAAGACGATATGATATGTATAGCACTGGCAGAACAGATTCATATTCATTCAAAACCCCAAACCCAAGAGTACTGTGAGGTTCTTAACCCCTTAGGGACGGAGCCATTTGTTGACATGACCTAGCTGCCAGGTGGATATATTTACCAAAAACGAGCTTCATTCCATGCTCTTTTTAATGCATAAACAAGAGCCAGAGCATAATACAGTTATGTATCCGTGAAAGGGCGATAATAGAGCTTTCCAATGACACCTGAATCATCCTTGTACGACCACGGGTTATCCTGTAGCGATCGCGCAACTGGAGGTGAAAATACCCTAAATAAGGTAATTTCTTCAGTGTTTTCCTTGTCTCGCGAGGACGGTTGTGTGTAGGGGGGCGACGGTAGTAGTGGTGGTGCCGAGCGCTCAGAGCCCGCCTATCGTCCTCCAAACGGGCGGACTCTCTTAGAGCCCCTAATGTGCTCAGAATGCCGCCCGTCATATGATGGGTACCGGAGGATAGGCCATTTATCTCTCGCCCGTCATATGACTGTCACCGCAACTTGAATGTTAATTAAACTCTTATAAATGTCAGGATTGTTGAGCGAGACAGTACAACACTGGTATAACTTCTCCTCACGTTAATCCGATGATATGTTACGTATAACACTGGTATAATGGAACATATTCACTCAAGACCCTAAACCCATGAGTTCTACAACATCTTCCATGCTGCTGCCATAACCACACGACAGGACCACCACCACGGCCCAAGAACCTCGTCAGAAGTGCCACGAAAGTGCCTTATCGTTGGAAGTGCTTAGTGTAACCTCGAAAGTGCAGTGTCATCCCTCTGGAACTTATTGTGGATCCTCCTTCGTGCTCTGCAACTTGTATATATTGACCTATCCATGTCTAAACAGTAACTGTACATTATACTATAATTACACTGAATATGTGGTGATGGGCTGGTCTATCAGAGTGAGAACTGAGCGATCTCTGCCATACCCATAGCTTACTCTGACTGTTCATTTTACTTATATATTTTCTAGATATCAAGTGACGGCATCTCTTGCGTGGATTGACCTCCTAATCTACCAAGATTGGAAGCCAAAGAGTCACATCTTTCCTTTGCCCCTCAACTTTCTCTTCATAATTGCTGAGGGGCACAGGGCCCTGGGTGGGGCTTTGGTTTCCCGGGCGTTTCCGCACCCTCCTCAGCTCCCCGCCATGGAGTGGCTTCGGTCACCCAGGCTTTATTGTGGTCGGCAGGGAGGGTTCTGTGGGGCCGCTCGGTTATGGCCTTGGCCTTGCTCGGGGCCTTGGGGCTGTTCGGCCAGGCAGCTTGGGGAAAAACAACAACAACAACACTGAATATTATAACCTATGCTTGTACTCTGTATTATATTTATCATCTATTACCTTTGTGCAGGTGTTAATGTCGATTGAACTTCTCCAGTCAAGTAAGAACCTACCTAATTAGTCCAGTTAACCCAAGTAAAAACCTGGTATAATAATAATAAATATCATTTCCATCATCATTTGCAATGTCTTTCCTTCTTTGTCTTCCTTCATTGTCAGGTTGATTTTATATTTTATATTAATGATAGATCAGATTATATTTTATGATTTAATTATATTATATACAGTTGTTCTTATATTTCCATGCGTGTTCATTGTTGTGTTGTTATCATATTTCCAATATTCCTTCCTCAAAATACACCTCCCTCCTTCTCAGAGTAGCTTCTTACTGTTCTTATTTCATAAAAATGTTCTTCATATTTACTGTCCTGGCTAGCCATGTGGTGTGTTGCTGTCTGCAATGATACTAATCAAAACAAAAAAATCTCGACCCCCCTCTCTCTCTGAAATTACCCGTCATTTGGTCTTGAGCCTCCCACCCCCAACACTATAATGATATCACATGGCTTCACGCCTCACAGTTATTATTCGAGTGTTTTATGTTGCACGAATTGAGTTTGTGTGTGTGTATGTGTATTTACCTAATTGTATCTACCTAATTGTATTTTACAGGATTGAGATTACTCTCGTAGTATCCCGTTAGCCTTTAACTTATCATATTTCACTGTAAAAGCTTGAATACTTTGTGCACACACTAGGTCGTTTGGTAACTTATTCCACTTCTCAACCATTCTATCTGGAAAACCAAACTTCCTAACATCCTTCCTAGCTCTCCTCCTCCACAGTTTATAGTCATATCCTCTCGTCCTCCCCACAAACAAAATTCGTTTGATAAATATATTCCTTTCCGTGAACACACCTAAATAAAGCTATCATGTCTCCCCTCTCCCTTCTCTGTTCAAGTGAGGGAATTCCCAGGTGGCACAGCCGGTCTTCATATTGTAAGTTTTTTTAACCCTGGCACCCATCTTGTGATCACACGCTGAATTTTCTCGAGCTTACTAATGTGTTTTTTCATGTGTAGATTCCATACAACTGCTGCATACCCGCATAGGCCTTAAAAACTGTGTTATTAATATCTTCACCATGTCTTCATTTAGGAATTTAAACGCTACCCTAATATTTGCCCACCACGAATATGCCTTATTTACCAAGTTATTGATGTGGTCACCGGGATCTAACCTCCTGTTCACTACAACTCATAAGTCTTTTTCCTTCTCTGACTTTTCCAACCTTACATCGCCCATACTGTACTCCCCATGGGGTCTTTCCTGGCTGTCTCCGATCTTATCTCCATCACGTGACATTTATCAATGTTGAACTCCATTTTCCATATTCGGCTCCATTGATACAGCTTATTGATGTCATCCTGGAACATTTTACAGCAATTGTTATCAACCACTTTCCTCACTAATTTTGCGTCATCGGCGAACATGTTAATATAGCTGCTATTTCCAAGAGGCAGATCAAAATTTTATACAAATTAAAAACATCAATGGGGCCAACACTGAGCCCTGGGGCACTCCACTTATCACATCACTCCATGACGAATATTTCCCTCTTATGACGGTTCTCATTTTCCTCCCGGTTAAGAAATCCTTCATCCATTTTAAGAGTCCACCCGTGATTCCTCCACACATTTCAAGTTTATATAGAAGCCTTTTATGGCGTACTTTAGCAAAAGCTTTTTTAAAATCTATAATTACACAATCTACCCATCCGTCTCGTTCTTGCATAATTTCAATCATTCTGTCATAGAAGCTCAGCAAATTTGACAAACATGACCTATTCGACCTAAAACCAAACTGACAGTCCGATAGTAAATGGTTCTCCTCGAGGAGACAAATCCAAAATTTCCTGATCAATTTCTCAAGCAGTTTTACTACACTAGTCAAAGACACGGGTCTGCAGTTATTTGCATCTTCTTTCGGTCCTTTTTTGTATATCGATACAATATCAGCAGCCTTCCACACCTCAGGTAGCTTGCCTTGGGACAAAGATTTTTTTTAAATCTCTGTTATGCGAAAGCTTAGTTCCTCTGCACATTCACTCAACACCCACCCAGAAATCTGATCCGGCCCCATAGCCTTTCTTTTATATAGGTCTAACATGCAGTCCCTTATTTCATCCCTTCTTATCATAATATCTTTCATGGGCATGACTGGTCTCTGTATTGGATTCTTATAAGCATCATCACCATCATCATTTTCTTGAACAAACACCGATTGAAATGTTGCATTAAAAACCTCACCTATTTTTCCTCCTCCTCAAATATTTCTCCATTGTGAACGATCCTTTGGATCTTTTCCTTCACTTTAGTTCTCTTATTTATGAATCCATATAAAATGTTGGAATCATCTCTGCTCTTCATAACCACCCCTCTCTCAAAATCCTTCTCCTCCTGTCTCCTCACTTTGGTGTAGTTATGTCTTGCTATTTTATACCTCTCGTAAGATTGATCACTCTTGTGTCTTCTATAGCGTTTCCATAACCTATCACGTTCAACTTTAGCTTTATAACATCTAGCACCTAACCAATCATTCTTTGCTTTAGGGAAATCCTTGGTTATTGGTATGTATGTGTCAGCACCTTGTTTGCATAATATTATGTCACAGAAGGCTTCGTATTGCTCATAAATATCATATTTATTCAATACTTTATCCTCCCAATTAATGTTTTGGAAAAACTCTCGCAATTGGTCGTATCTTCCTCTGGGATAATCCAGCCGGTCTTTTTCCTTCTCTGACTTTTCCAACCTTACATCGCCCATACTGTACTCCCCATGGGGTCTTCCCTGGCCGTCTACCATCCTTGGTAATAAGTCATACTTCAATATAAAATTAAAGTCTAATACGACATGATCACTTTTACCTACTGGTGGTTTATAACTTACCTCAAATATCTCATTGGCACATCTCGTAAAAAACAGATCTAATAATGAAGGAGTATCACTCCCTCTCACCCTTGTTGGCTCTTCTATGTGTTGATGCAACAGGTATGTTGTTATCAACTCTAGTAGTCTACATCCCCAACTGTTCTCTCTCTCAGGACACTCTAAAGTTGACCAATCAATATTCTTACTGTTGAAGTCTCCGGTACTAATAATATTTGTGTTCATATCTTCTGCCTCTTTGATAACATACTCCAGATTTATTAAAGTTTCATTCAGCATTGCTTCGTGTTCCACACTGGCCCAGGCTGCAGTTAGTGGCGGCATATACACATTTACTATTATAATTCCTTCGTTACCTCTCACTATTTCTATTGCTACTATTTCTGAAACAGAACCCACCCCTTTCATCTGCAACTCCTTTACCTTAAGCTCCCTCCTTGTGAATATCAAGACACCTCCTCCTATTTTCCCTACTCTATCCCTCCTCCATACATTATAATTTTCACCTGAGAGTATTTCATTTCTTATTTGAGAATTTAATTTAGTTTTTGTTAAACATAGAACGTGTGGCTTGTTTATTTTAATAACATCTTTTATTTCAAGAATGTTTTATAATAACCCATCTACATTGGTGTAAATTACATGTAAACATTCATTCCCTGTCCACCCAGTTACACTTCCTCTTCCCCACCGTTTGCTCCTGGGATGGTTTGTCTTTTTTGATGTACCATATCCGTATTTGCAGACCTACGAAACCCCGGAAGAGAAATAATTCCTTCTCTTCCTCAGTTCATTCATCATTTCTTGTATTTGCTTCTTCAAACTTAGCTTTCAGTAGTTCTCTATCCTCTTTAGAAAGGTCTCTTCTCACCTTAATAGGCTTAAAAGCTTCTACATCATTTAACTTTGGACCATTTTTAAGTATGGTTTCCGCCATCTGTCTATTCATTAGCGTAATTTTAATTGGTCTGTTCTTTCCCTCTTCGTACTTACCAATTCTTCTGTATTCCATTATCTCAATTTCCGGACCATCCTCTTCAAGTATATGCTTCATTGTGTTCCTTATACAATTTAGCTCATCTCTGTCCCTTTGTATCCTCGATTTTATATATTTTTCTGTGTGGCCAAATATTATCACTGATTTGTTTTTGTCCACTGTGTCACGAAGCAATTTTTCATTTCTCCGAATAACATTCTTCACCTCCACATCGAGTTTACTTTCCTTTGCCGCCAACGCTAATTCGTTTTGAACTTGTTATCCTTTGACAACAATCTCTGCAAAGCTTCGTTTTATTTCCTCCTTACAAATCTCTACTGTTTCATTTGTTTTGGCTATGTTTTGTATTAACTCACTGTTTCTGTCTTGAATCTCGTCATGAGCTGTCTTCATCTTCACTACTTCCTTTCGTACTTCCTCTATCACCTCTTTACTCTTCACCTCCTCCATGAATTTGTCCTGTTCTTCCTGCCTAGCTTTTAGTGAATTTAGCAAAGACCTAATTTCCCTACACTCCTCTCCCCTTTCCTTATCTTGTAATTCCAAGCTGCTATTTGTTTCCACTACCGATGAAAGTTCAGTTTCCAGTACCGAATTTCGTTGCTTCACATTGTCAAGATCGAGCTCCAAATTTGACAAGGTCTGTTTCAATATCACTGACTCTTCTTTAGCTTCCTTCCACTCCTCCTCCAATTTGGCAATTCGAGCCCTCATTGTTGCTAGCTCACTCGACTCATCACCCCTGAAACTCCGACTGAACCCTGAACCCCTGGACCGTAATATTCTCTCCTCCCTCGACATTTTGAATTTACTTCACCGACCGCCTACCGATATTTACTAAATAACCTTAGCGTGGCACAAAGTATATAATAGTAACATACCTTATTGATGTAGATGTTATAATTAATCACTTTACTTAAGTTTGTAGGACACTACTTATCTCAATCCCCGGAAAAACACAATTATTTGCGGAGCTCCAGGCCGACCGTCCTCCTCCTCTGCTCGCTGAACTGTGTGTGTGTGTGTGTGCGCGCGCGCGTGTATGTGTGTATGGAGAGAGAGGTGAAGTGGGAGGTAGTTCCTTTATCTCCCTTACGTTTAGTCTCATTAGCTTTGAGATTTTAAAACGTTCCTTCCATTAGTTTGGCGATTTGAAGACCTTTCGCCCAATATATTTGTCAATGTAAAGACCGTTTGTGTCACTTAGATGTCGATTTTGTCATTGCGAGCGATAGCCAGCCTGTAATTATAGGAGGAACTGGCCTTCGGTCGAGACATTTTTCTACCAATAAATTTACAAACTTATCTTGAAGAGGGATCTAGGGGGATACTATCAGTATAAAATAATGACATGATTTGAAGGGGAAATTTCACAGATCGCCGATTTGCTGATTTTTCTAGTTGTTTAGGCAATAATCAATATGTCTACATGCATTTATATTATGGCATCGATGGAGGAAATACTATTAACATACACACATGCACGCACGCACATGCCCACACACACACACACACACACACGCACCACACATTCACTCTCTTACAATTAACTCTCTATCTCATTTCTCTCTCTCTCTCTCTCTCTCTCTCTCTCTCTCTCTCTCTCTCTCTCTCTCTCTCTACCTAGAAATGTTATTGCATGTTGTACTGTTCAATCGTTATATAATGGACTTGATAAATATCTCACTCCTAACTCCCAATTAACTGCTTTTACAAAATTATGAAAAGCCTCCCAACATATATTTGTCTTCCACATTGACTAATGAAAAGCCTTCCAACATATATTTGTCTTCCACATTGACTAATGAAAAGCCTCCCAACATATATTTGTCTTCCACATTGACTAATGAAAAGCCTCCCAACATATATTTGTCTTCCACATTGACTAATACCTGTATATAGGTTTGATACGAGCAGCCTCGTGAGGATAAATATATTTGTTGTTGCTTGCTTTCCTTTGTACTCTATACATTTTCATAACCATCTACCTATATATCTATCTATCTGGTCAGGTCAGATGAAGATATTGAGGGATAAGCCTTTACAACGGCACCTCGTAGCTACTCTCTACTTTTGTCTGAAGAATGTAGAGAAGGGAGAAGGAGTGTTGGAGAGGAAGGAAGCTGTTGGAGTTGCTTTGTTGTGTGTGTCATTAGTCTGTATATTTCGTCGAGGTGTCCCCGACTGGGTGCGAGCATGTGAAACATGCTAGGACGTACTACCACACCCACTAAATGTCCGCCTTGGCTGGGATCGAACCCAGGTCAAGCAGATTCACACGTGAGCGTGCTCTCCACTCGACAGCCGCGGCTATCTACTTACCCATCCATCTATCCATCCATTTATATAGGCTATATATCTAGTTTTATCCATTTCTCCATCCATCTGTATATCTATCTATCTATATCTATATATATTTGTATAAATCTACCTACCTATCTAACTCTTTATCCCTCTATCTATCTAACCATCCATCTATCGTACAACTTGTTAATGCCTTAAACACAGGCAGGCTTTGTGTTGTCCCCGCTGAATCAACAGCGTGTTTTTGTCGCGTCCGATTGATAACAGGAGAATCACACCCATATTGGAGTTTGTGTGGCCGCCATATTGCATACCTCGATCCTGTTCGTCTGTTATGTAGTGCCGTAGTTGAATAATGCGTGAAGGGGAATATTTAGTTTGTTCCCTAGACCTCCATCAAGCTTAAAATTACACCCCCTAGACCACCTTTCAAGATATATTTGTACATTTTCGGTAGAAAAAATATCTCGGCCGAAGGCCGTTTCATCTTAAATTACAGGCTCGCTATCGCTTGCCAGGAAATAATCGATCCCTAAAGTGCACGAAAGCCCTTGAAATTGTTAGAAATGGGGTGAAAGTTCTTAAAATTGCCAAATCAATGGGGCGAACGTCTTATAATCTCAAAAGCAATGGGGCTAAACATGAGGGTGAAAGGGGTCCAGAATTATAAGATTATAAGAACTTTCTCACCATTTCTGTCAATTTAAAAACCTTTCGTGCCATTTAGGTGTCGACATTTTCCTGGCGAGTGTTAGCGAGCCTGTAATATAAGAGTAACCGGCCTTTGGCAGGGACATTTTTCTATAACAACATTTACAAATTTATCTTGAAAGGGGGTCTAGGGGGAGTAATTTTAAGCTTGATGGAGGTCTAGGAAACAAACTAAAATTATCCCCTAAAGGGAATACAGTCACAGAGTTTGAGGTTGGGTGATGGAGGTAATGCGAGGTTTACAACATGGGAACTACTGTGAAAATGTGCATATATATGTTTGCCTATAGATGTCTCTCTGATTGAGGCAACCTAGGTATTCATTCAGGCTTAGGACTAACAGGAATTACTGGCTCCTGATTGGTGCGATCCAGACTCCACTAATGTACAGCGGATCTGATTCTCTCTCACTGTATCTAAGGTGGGACCGGCTTTTTTTTTTTTTTGTATTGGAGGTCTAGGAAGGAAACTAAAATATTAATATACTGTATATATAAAATAATCGACCAACAAATAAACTCTTCCCCCTTAACACCCTAAGAGCGGTGGGTGAGTATATTTCACCGAGCCGCCCAGCGGGCATAATCCCGAAATATTCGCTCACTTTCACTCGCCCTAGCGCCGGAACTGTAGATCAGATGCGAACGAAACTGTCATTTTTGGCAGAGCAACTCTTCGTCTCCCCATAGAAGTCTAGTCAGGATGTTGGACAGTGTGGAGGGAGGGAGGAGGTGAGGAATTGGGTGTACTTTTTGGCCTATTTCCCGCGCGCGTTCCTATGTGTTCGCCTAGCCCTGACTTCGGCCTCCCGCGCGTCTACTATTCCTTAGGTTATCAGTCTTATTTATCTCTTATTTCTCCTTATTTCTGTATTCTCTCTCTCTCTCTCTCTCACTCCTCCTGTCTGTCTGTCTGTCTCTCTCTCTCTCTGTCTCTCTCTCTCTCTCTCTCTCTCGCTCTCATTCTCTCGCGCGCTCTCTCTTTCTCTCTCTTCCTCACCCGTATATGTAATTGTCTTTATTTTCTCTTATCCCTCTATTCTCTTGATTTGCTTGTATATTTCTGTATTATATATTTTTCCCTCTCTTTCTTCACTTCAGTTTCTGCATTCTCTCTCTTCTCTCTCTCTCTCTCTGTTTCGCTTGCTTTGCAGGAAATATTTGTTGTTTATATTATTTCAACACGTTTCCAAATCACCATAAGGGGTAGTGTTGACGAATCATTTTTGTTGTGTGGTGTTCCCAGGAGGTGTAATTCACATTTGTTTTTTATGTGATTGAGGTAGGCAAAACGTAGTTATGTGATTGAGGTAGGTAAAAGGCAGTTATGTGATTGAGGTAGGCAAAAGGCAGAACTGCCTATAGCGAGTGTATGAATGTGATTGAGGTAGACAAAAGGCAGAACTGCCTATAGCGAGTGTATGAATGTATGTATGAATGAATGACATGGATGTATGAGGTGGACCAAGAACCAGATGGATGGATGACATTCCAAACTTATGGATGTAATGGGTGATGTTGCTGATGATGATGAATGCACTTGTGTTTGGGTAGTGTGCTTATTCCACCATATGAATGATTGAATGACATGAATTCCTGAGGTACTTTGAAATAGATGAATGAATGATTGAATGAAGTTATGAATGATTGGCAAGAAGGGAGGAGGTCTAGAAGTGTTCCAGTGTGTGGTACTCGGTGTAGCAAGGAATAGGACAGAGTCCCATATCACACCGACTACACTTGGGCACGACTTCCCTCCTTCTTCGGGGTCTCCTTGTCGTGTGACTGTAGACGTGACACACCTTCTTTCCGGCCTGCCGGCCAGAGGCAACTTGTGCGTCTGTGTGGGGTACAGCCACAAGCCTGTGGGTCGCGAGGTAGTCCCGGCACTCAAGGCGGCTGGGCATATCGACGATCGCCCTCGGAACTGGTGCCACACGAGTGGTTCCGTGCTTACGGAGGATGGCCTCGATGACTTCCTTGGTGAACACCCTTATAGAGCTCCTCTTTCCTGTCTGCATCATCCATAGGTTGTATGAGTTGAGGATAGTGACATCAAGAAGATGGAGTATGACCTTCTTGTACCATTTACAGGTCTTCCTAAGGCAGTCAACAGCAGTGATGTGCATATCACACTTGTCCACCAACTGCATGTTCATATTATAGTCCATAACAGCGTCAGGTTTGGAGAAAACTACTAGAGTCCTGTTGCGTGTGACAGGGTCCTGCTATCTCGCAATGCGGACTTGTGGTAGGTGGAGAGAACATTGACTGGCTTTGTGTCGTGCCAACAAATAGCCAGTATGTTCTCACTGCTGCTCTTCTTCCGGATGATGTCTCCTTTCCGTGTATTAGCAAACTTGGGCCAGTGTTTCCTTTTTGACCTAACAGTTCCACAGCTTCCCGTACTCCTTGTAAGGAGATACCTGTCAAGGAGAGGAGAGGTGTAGAAGTTGTCCGTGAACAGGATACGGTTGGCATCTAGATACGGCTCCATCAGTGTCTTCACAACCGACCCTGAAAGACCCAGAGGGTCGTTCGGAATGTCCACATCAGTAGCGGTGTAGATGATAAGGTCCAGCACGTATCCTGTCTCGCAGTCACACAGTACAAAGAATTTGACCCCGAAGCGGTGACGCTTCGACGGAATGTACTGGCGGAAAGAGAGACGTCCACGGAAGAGGATCAAGGACTCATCGATCACGACATTCTGGAAAGGTTTGAAAAACCGGCGATACCTGTTCAGGAGGGAGGTCAGGAATGGCCGTATTTTCCAGATCTTGTCAGCTCCGTGTGGCGCAGTGTTATCCACAAAATGCAAGCACTTCAGAATTTGCCTATACTGGTCCCTTGGCATGTAGGTATTGAACACTGGCGTTGATATGATGTCATGCATGAGCCAATAATCCAACATGTTGTGCTTCTTGATGTGGGGCATGAGCATGGTGAGGGCCAAAAATACGAGGAGCTCAGGGATGTCGATGGGTGTCCATCTCCGCATGTGGGGCGAGCTCATCTCTTCGGCGTGCTAGCGTCCATACCAGTTTGTCTCCGTGACAATGTCCCCGAGCAATTGGTCATCAAAAAATGCCCGGAAGTAGTCGTAAGGGGTATCATTCTCTGAGCAGGGAAAGGCAGGCTGGATGCCATTGGTTATCTTATCAAACAGGGGTGGAACGCCAGGCATATCCCGAGGCTGGCAGTCCTCCCACTGAAAGACAGGTGGCTCGTCCGGCCTCCTGCCCCTCCCGGCCCCTCGTCCACCTCCCCGGGCATCTCCTCGGGCACCTCCTCGTGCCCTTCCCCGGGCTCCTTGCTGTGGCGGTCCCTGCTCTGGCTGTGGCTGTCCCTGCTGTGGCTGTGCCTGCCCGCCATCAGAGTCGCTTTCCGGCGCCGGGGATATCCTGGCTTCAGGCGAATCGGGACAGCTTGAGCCGGCATCGCTTTCGGACAAAACCAGCCGACGCCTGGTCCTCCTCGTCCGTGTCATCTCGGGTAGCGTTGACAACATGGGGGGAGGAGCATCTACAGCTGGTGTAGAGGTCGCTGGACCAGGTTGTGCATGGGCGGGGGTAGTCGGTAGATGCTCTACCCCCGAGATGTTGGCGAGCGGCATCACTGGAGGCTCTGACGCGGCTCGCTGCCTGGATGGGCCTGGCTGTGGGGACGATGACCTGGGGCATTTGACCGGTCTGGTGTTGCCTATGAAAATTGTGGGAATGGTATTTCGTATGAGGGATGTGCAGACTCAAACTTTATAACTAAGACATGATTTATTTGAAAGAGAGAGAGAGAAGAGTGTTCAAGGTCACATGCGTAAGGAATGTACTGTACACCTAGAAATATATACGCACATA
This sequence comes from Paralithodes platypus, assembly GCA_032716605.1. Taxonomy (NCBI): domain Eukaryota; kingdom Metazoa; phylum Arthropoda; class Malacostraca; order Decapoda; family Lithodidae; genus Paralithodes; species Paralithodes platypus. Next base: position 39,352,341 of record CM064530.1, read on the forward strand.
AAATGCATGTAATCAATATATACTATATATTTATATATATACAGTATATATATATATATATATATATCAACATGAGAGATAATGAGAGAGAGAGAAGAGTGTTCAAGGTCACATGCTAAGGAATGTACTGTACACCTAGAAGTATATAGGCATATAAAATGCTTGCAATCAATATATACTATTTATATTTATATATATGTATATATATATATATATATATATATATATATATAATTTCTGCAATGGAGCTTCCTCTTGGGAATCGAAGTCTCACAAGGAAAAGGAGAACCAGCGTAGTAGCGAACATCTTATCTTTATTGGTTACCAAACGTTTCGGAGAAAACAGTCTCCATCTTCAGTGAATCTAAAATAAATGAAAGTTTACATAAGAAATAAAACAAATAATTACATATGTATGTGAAATATCAAGCAGTAAGGTTCGTATGAATATGAACCGAGAAGAGCTAAACATAATAAAACAAAAACTATGTATTAAGAGAACAGCATTAAGCTAAACTTAAACAAATAATACTAATAAGAGAGGGTATACAATAAATACGAAAAGAAAATGGAAGGATATTTACTGAGTGAAAAGAGGTGTTGCAGTGGCCGTGTTGTTCAGGATAGGCTTTAATTTATTTATATAGATTGATTCTGAGGTGATAAGGTCACAGCGTGAACACCTCTTTTCACTCAGTAAATATCCTTCCATTTTCTTTTCGTATTTATTGTATACCCTCTCTTATTAGTATTATTTGTTTAAGTTTAGCTTAATGCTGTTCTCTTAATACATAGTTTTTGTTTTATTATGTTTAGCTCTTCTCGGTTCATATTCATACGAACCTTACTGCTTGATATTTCACATACATATGTTATTATTTGTTTTATTTCTTATGTAAACTTTCATTTATTTTAGATTCACTGAAGATGGAGACTGTTTTCTCCGAAACGTTTGGTAACCAATAAAGATAAGATGTTCGCTACTACGCTGGTTCTCCTTTTCCTTGTGAGACTTATATATATATATATATATATATATATATATATATATATATATATACAGTATATATATACCATATATATAAATATATCAACATGAGAGATAATGAGAGAGAGAGAGAGAAGAGTGCTTGGTGGTATTGCCCCAGGCAGGAGATAACAAAAGTGTGATTTAGGGGAGTGCCCTGGACAACAGTGAGTCAGAGAAAGAGAGAGAGAGAGAGAAGAGTGTTCAAGGTCACTTGCGTATAATGTACTGTACACCTAGAAATATATACTCATATAAAATGCTTGCAATCAATATATACTATATATTTATATATATATATATATATATATATATATATATATATATATATATATATATATATATATCAACATGAGAGTGAGAGAGAAGAGAGAAGAGTGCTTGGTGGTATTGCCCCAGGCAGGAGATAACAAAAGGGTGATTTAGGGGAGTGCCCTTGACAACAGTGAGTCACAGAAAGAGAGAGAGAGAGAGAGGAATGTACTCTACACCCCTGAAATATACGCGTAAAATGCTTGCAATCAAACTTGCAAGCAATATAAATGTACATTGTGCTTACCAACACCCACACCAGTATGTTAGCCAAGTTCCTCATCAGTATCTTCATGTTCACTAACGTCTTCAACATCCTGATCGCCCTCTTCCTCCTGGCCCTCAACATTTGCGGGCCGCAAGTTATGGCGGCTGTGAAAACCTATGATCGGCATATCGTCATCTTCTTCCTCGTCCTCACTACCTCCACTATCACCAAGCCCCTCCAAGGTTTCATCCAACAACCTGTTAGACACTGCTGAAGAGTTGATTAGTTGATCTAACTCCTCGGCGGTGAGCGGGGCCTCACGACTTGGCTGGCGCGACGCACTAGGGATGGCGGCCGCCGAATCGGACATGGGCAAATCTTGTCTTTCCATCACGGCTGCTAGAGCGTCACTGAGTCATGCTCACGCGGTGGGGATGTGTGTGTGGGACCTTGTAGTACACTGCCTGACCACCAGGTTTTGCTTGCCACTTAAATTAGGGCGGGAATTAACGCACAGACTTAAGTCGGGCCTCGCCACATAGTCCAAGTTTTTCTATACGGACTTTTAAGTCGGGCCCCGCTAAATAAGGGTTAAGTGTGTGAGTAGTGAGACAGATGTTTATTGCTATATATGTTATTATTTATTGAGATGATATGCACCGATAAAAAAAGTTTATTATTTTTATTTTATATTGTATCATACTGAGAGAGAGAGAGAGAGAGAGAGAGAGAGAGAGAGAGACTGTAATAGAATATCCCTTTAACCTGTAATTTGTTTGTTTATGTTTACTTTAGGTGTGTGTAAGGGTTTGTGTGTGTGTGGATTGGTGTGTGAAGTTAATATAGTTAAATAGAATATAATAGAATATATTTATTTGGCTCAGACTTTTACAAACACAGTATGGAGCACCGCTCCTCAATACATACTACAAAGCAATTATGCTAATTTTATCTAAAAATACCAAATAAAACTCTCAAACAGGTATTTGTTTGCATCAACAATTTGTACTTGAAAGGAGTTGGTCTACATATAAAGTAACTTGGCATATATTGATTTTTCAAACTATCAATATCAGCATTTTGACATATAAACATTACATGGTATTCGTCACCAACATTACCCGCCTGACATTTTCCACAAATACAATTCTCTCTACTAATATCGTAATATCTACCCGCAGTTATAGAATATTATTGTTACTGGTTCGTAGTTTACACATCAGTATGCAATTACCTTTGCGTAGCTTTAACCCTCGTCTAGCGGGGGTTTTGGGCTATGTTGGGCATATTCAGGCCCTCCTGAATGATCAATCAAGTATCTGCATGAAAAGAAATGTACTCAGCAAAAAACTAGGCGCTACAAGCTTCAAAATGAGATCAGAACGAGCTACATAGCACTCGTCGTTTTGATGCAGTGGTACCACCAACATGGGAGTTTAGCATATAGCGGCATATTTTTTCCAGCTACACTCACTACTGGCTACAGTGCCGGCCTCTCGAGAACAGAGGGAGCGTGAGTCAGTGGGCGGCGGTAAGCCCTGGGTGTCGGCCGTGTGGTCTGCTGCGCTCCTGGCCATTCGCACTTGATTTTAACCCTTTAAAAGCCTTAATAATGCTCCTAACTTGCTGCTTTTTAGATACGGACTTAAGTCGGGCCCCGCTCTTTAACACCTTACGAGCGGCCTATGCGGTTTATTTATGTGTACCGCACAGCGGGGTGTTTTTAGCCAAAATAGGGCTGTTTATGTGATCATTTTCATGCCTAAATAAGACCCAGAACGTAAAACAAGTACCTATCCCTGAAAGGGCATAAACAGAGCTTTCGAATGACACCATAACGATCCTTGTATGATGGATAGTTTTCTTGCAATAACCGTGCAACGCGAGTGCAAAAAGCAGGTAATTCGGTACTTTCAGTACATAATTGAGTATGTAGCGAGTGAGAGAGGGAGGAGGGAGCTGAGATTTGTGTCAGTAGGCTCGCCGCGGTGGTCTGGAGCAGTCATACGCTCGCTAGTCTCCTGCCACCACTTGTCTCTCTCTCTCAGCCACATTACGTGCTGAAATTGCCACTCGAGTTATGTCGAGCGCCGCCACATAGTCCAGCTTTATTTAACTCGACTTATGTTGCTCGCCGCTAAATAAGGGTTAAGTGTTAAAAAACATTACTCCAAGCCATACGCTTCCTTATATACTTTATGACTACTATATATAGATTGGTTTAACAAGTTACTGTTCCAAGTAGTAATCCATTGATCTTTCAACCTTAATTAAATTGCCTTTTTGAACCATACTGGATTAGCAATATTTTGTGATAACCACGCACCTGACATTCCGCAGTCATTACATATTTGTTTAATGCAACCTATCTATGGAGAAGAATAAATACCAGTAATATCCAAAAATAACAAGCACTTGTACATAAGGTAACTCAATGTAGTATCTTAGCCTAGCAGTAATCTCACCCAGTAACCAATCATCCGACATTTAACCCTTTATTGGCGGCGCGCATCATATGTCGAGTGAAAGAAATTTGGACTATGTGGCGGCTCACACCATAAGTCGTGTGGCAATTTCAGCACGTAATGTTGCTGAGAGAGAGAGACAAGTGGTGGCAGGAGAGTAGCGAGTGTATGACTGCTCCAGACCACCGCATCGGACCAACTGACATGAATCCCACCCTCCTCTCACACACTCTCACATAGTGAAATGTATGGGGAAAGTACCGAATTACATGGTTTTTGCACTCGTGTTGCGCGGTTGTTGCAAGAAAAATAGCGGTCATACAAGGATCATTGTGGTGTCATTGGAAAGCTCTGTTTATGCCCTTTCAGGGATAGATACTTATTTTACACTCTGGGTCTTATTTAGGCATGAAAATGATCACGTAAACAGCCCTATTTTGGGTAAAAACACCCCGCTGGTGGCTACATATTATTTACCGCCTAGGCCGCTCTTTAGGTGTTAATATGTATCTTCAATGGGTAGACTCCAAGATCTCCAAACTCCATATCCGTACTTGTTCGCTTATGTACACATAATTCCTATTCACTTACAATATAATGGCCCCATATTTCTGATGCATACTGTAGGTCATGACAGGTAACACCATAATATTAACATTTCTATCTGGATATCAACGGGCAAATCAAATATACGACACCTACCAATTATTGAATACATAGCTCTCTGCACCTGATCTTATGATTTTAATTCTCCTTTACGAAATCTACCATTATAATTGAATGATAAGCCAATATATTTATACCGACTCACTATTTCTATACTCTCTCTACCGATCTTTAAAAAATAATTACCAGCTTGAACTTTACCCCTGCTGAATATTACAATGTTGTTTTTATTGCAATTAACTTTTAATTGTGTGTGTGTGTGTGCGATCGCAAATACTGAAAATATTAATTTGTTGTACATAGGCAAATTGGCTTTAAGTATATTCGTCAGGTCCGTCTCACTTTCATAAATAACTCTGCATATACAAACTAAATATTCAAACGTTTCTGGCAAAGCTAATTACAATGTGCTTAGCCATTTAGTAACCATTTCCGTCAACGTCAGCATGTATTTAACTCCTTTAGCACATTAAGTTGGTGTTAATATTCATTAAGTTTGTCTTTCCCATTATCATATCAAGCTACATTTGTACATGGTTTTGTTATATTCATAAGTTTTTTAGTTATGTTATATTTCTATCATATATTGTTCAATTTAACTCTTGTGGATACAACCGATAACTTGTTTCGTAAGTAAGCAGGTAATATTCGTTATGGAAGAGGAAATAATTAATTGTATAATCCAAACCTAGTATGAAATATGTTTTAAGATGCAACTTTTAGAGTGTTAAATGAACTTAGTAATATTGTCCTATGGTCTTCATTCCACTATAATGAACTTAGTAATATTGTCCTATGGTCTTCATTCCACTATAATGAACTTAGTAATATTGTCCTATGGTCTTCATTCCACTATAATGAACTTAGTAATATTGTCCTATGGTCTTCATTCCACTATAATAATGAACTTAGTAATATTGTCCTATGGTCTTCATTCCACTATAATGAACTTAGTAATATTGTCCTATGGTCTTCATTCCACTATAATGAGAACTTAGTAATATTGTCCTATGGTCTTCATTCCACTATAATGAACTTAGTAATATTGTCCTATGGTCTTCATTCCACTATAATGAACTTAGTAATATTGTCCTATGGTCTTCATTCCACTATAAATCGAATGTAGTACCTTCCACTTTGACCAGTTTTGGAAACCTTTCACCACATCAATCCAGGAAGTTCATCGGACTATAAACTCCTGAGATCCTGACTGGGAATTACGAGGAGTGGTAGTGGGGGCTAAAATATATATATACGTTTGATGTCCAACTTCTTCAGCCGGCAATACGAGATTTTAAATAAAAAGCGAATGCGATTGGATTAACTTGAGTTTGGGAGTTGTATATTCCTTTAATATGGAGTGGAAGGAAGAGGAAGTGAGGTTGTGGAAGAGGAGGAGGGGGAGGAGGTAAAGGAGGAAGAGGGAAAGGAGGAAGAGGGAAAGGGAGGAAAATTGAAATAAAAAGAGGAAAATGTGAAGGGGACGATAAATAGAGAAGAAGGATAACAACATAGAAAAGAAGAATATGCAAAAGAGGAGGAGGAAGAGGCAACAAATCAGAGATAACATTTGAAATAGGGAAGAACCCGAGGGAGGAAGAATATAAACATGACGAAATGAAGGAGAAAAAGGCGAAATGAGGGAATGAGGAGGAGAAGGTAGGGGGCTGAGAAAGACAGAGGTAAAGGAACAAGTAAAAATTAGCAAAAGAAGGAGGACAATAAGTATTAAGAGAAGACAGAAGATAAAGGGGGGGGGGTGAGGGGGGGGGTGAATGGATAGGAAATACAAGATAAACCGTAAACATATAAGGCAACAAGAGACACAATATTAGTAACTGTAAATGACACTGATGATGGTGAAAACAATAACAATAATGGTGATGGATTTCAAGAGAAGGAAAAGGAGGAGAACCAGGAATATTTAAGATTGGCTGAAAATAATAATATATCGGTGCATAACTATAATTAATAAGGAGTGAAGGCTAAGAAATATAGAAATCACTCACACTTGATAGCATTTTAGAAACATATTTATAATAGACAATGGAACCAATATAGAGACATTTGTAACATATACTATGAATAGTGTACATCCAGTTATCAAAAGTTATAATAGGTTAGTACATATTTTTTTTCTGCATTGACAAATCAGTTTACTGATCGATACACAAAAACATCCAATAGACAGAAACAAACACCAACGAATACGCACACAAACACACACAGTGGTCTATTAACAAACACACACAAGCTTCAACACACACACAAACACCAGCGCTAATGCTACCTCCCAACACACACATGCACCTATTACCAAGCACATACAATTATTAACACACACACACACACCAATACTAAAACAAAAACTCAACACATGCACACAGTAGACACTTAATCAGATTTATAGGGCCTACTAGTATATTCATAATCGGGCTAATAGACTTTTCTTCTGATAATTACCTTCAATCACCCTCAGTATTTTGTGTTTTGTTGTTTTGACTGGTAATGACATTCGATAATTAGCTGCCTGTGACTGACAGTTAATGATTTATTCCTGAAAGGTAATATTATCTCAGTAATTAATGTGCCTATACTCCATAGTTGTGGCCTCTTGGGTTCACTAATATTGATCATACTCAAGCTATTACAAACTATGTATTCCTTCTCGTTCGTTTATATATATATATATATATGTGTGTGTGTGTGTGTTTGTGTGTGTTTGACTGTTTTCGGTAAGTCAAAGTTGAGGGAGTATAGCCAAGGTGGGGAGGTGAGAGGTCCCTAAGAATTAGAGAAAAGTAAAGAACGCAAAACAGAGGGAAAAGTTGAAGAATGAAAGGTGGAGGGCTGTCCCCCTTGCTATTTCAATGTTTCCCCTATTTCTTCAAATGTATTTGGCTGCCATTAATAGATAATGCTGAGTTTAGGAAAGGTATGTGGAAGCTAAAGCGTTAATTGAGTCTGTATCCTAGTCTTAGTCATTCATGTACGTTCTTCGTAAGTTGAATAAAATCATGTAATAGAGTTACCCAGAACACAGTATACATAACGTCATCGTATGCCGAAGAGTATAAACTAACTATTCTAACCATACATTACTGTTGTATTTTATATGTTATCTAACCTAAGCTTTACCTAACTTATACCAGCCTAATCTAACTTACCATAATAACTGAGTCTCTCTCTCTCTGTCATAATGGTCAAGCCAGCCATACACCCCAGTATTAAATGTAGCGGACATAACAAGGCTTCTGGGGTCTGATTGGGTGGAACAAAGGACTGGTTGGGTATATGGGTAATGGGAAGTGAATGGAAGGAAGGTTGTATTATTAACGTAATTGGGTCTAACTAGGCATTAAGGAAAAATCATGGAACTAGTCGGGTGATTCGTATATTGCGTGATCAACATTTTACTCTGAACCACAGACATTAACTATCTCAACAATATGTTCAAATATTGTTATTACTGTTTAGTATATCATTATAACTGTAAGGAACCATTAACCAAAAGTACATAAGTTGCCCATAATTATGTGGACATATCTTTTTCAGTATTATGATGCACTTCTGAACCTTATTCTGGACATCATTAGACGACATTAGACGATTCAGACTAGAAAACACCAACGAAAAGCATACATTTAGTATTGATATTTGAAGATGTAGTCCTTTCACTTCTAGGGGTCATTCTAAAGCACTATATAACAATAGTCTAGTGTTAGCCGGAACAAAATTATAATAAGAGAGAGAGAGAGAGAGAGAGAGAGAGAAAACGAGCGAGCAGGTGCCAGTCTGGTAATAGTTGTTGTTGTTGTTGTTGTTCCCCAAGCTGCCTGGCCGAACAGCCCCAAGGCCCCGAGCAATTCCAAGGCCATAACCGAGTGCCCCCACAGAACCCTCCCCGCCGACCACAATAAAGCCTGGGTGACCGAAGCCACTCCATGGCGGGGAGCTGAGGAGGGTGCGGAAACACCCGGGAAACCAAAGCCCCACCCAGGGCCCTGTGCCCCTCAGCAATTATGAAGAGAAAGTTGAGGGGCAAGGGAAAAATGTGACGCTTTGGCTTCCAATCTTGGTAGATTGGGAGGTCAATCCACGGAAGAGACGCCGTCACTTGAGATCTAGAAAATATATAAGTTAAAGGAACAGTCAGAGTATGCTATGGGTATGGCAGAGATTGCTCAGCTCTTACTCTGATAGACCAGCCCATCACCACATGACTAGAACCCAATCCTCTCAGCATCAGCTAGGAAAGGCCCTAGAAAGCCGCCTTTGGCGGGGGGATAGCTCCCCTATTTCAACCCCTTTCGGGGTTGGGCACCCGCCCATAGTGGTAATAGTTAATGAGAGTGGTGATGATAATGAGGGATGCATAGGAAACTGAAGAGGAATACAGTTTGAATTTAAGAGTAAAAATGGAGGAAGAGGAGGATAAGATGAAAACATATAAGAAGCGAAGTTGAGGAGGAGTTAACCGTAGATCATAATGTTCTTAGCTATATAAAAACATGAATGGTTGTAGTATCAATATGTGAATCCTCAAACACACCACATACAAACCTCAACCACTTACCTTACGATTTGAGCTCTAGCCTTAATTATAGTGCATCACCTTAAAGGTATTTGCCAAAAATATACTATTTTGTAAATAATGAAAGTATCCTCTGGACCAAGACACAGGTTACCAAATCATAACTCAGCACTCGTTGACAGCCACCCCCCACCAGTCGGTGTTCACCAGAGGCTGTAATATACAAATATCCTCCATCAAGCAGGGAACAAATGGCGAGTGAAACATTTAAGTTGTGATGATTCTGGACACTGGCAAAGAACAGTTATATTTATATATCAACACAGAGGTAACAGGTGTAACACTAGTGGAGATTGTGTTATATATAGGTCGATTATACGAGTAAATCATACGCCTCCAGGCCGCAATAAGTAAACGGCTTAAAACGATTTGGCTGAAAGTGGTAGTTCACGTACACAACATCGTGTGAAGTGCACCTTAGGAATAGTTCTATTAACTTTAAATGACCTAGTTGTTGATACTTTGAATTAAAGTAATTGGGGCACTTTACATTATATATATATATGCACTGCATTCGATATAGAAAGTAGTATTTATCCTGCCGTTCAATGCTATTGTATACAAAAGTAATTACATTAACGTTGTCCATACAATGCGACCCATCGAAATTCACTAGAAAAAAAGTTATAATTAGCCGCTGTCGTTATTGTTTATGTAATCAGCAAAGTTAAACTGGTCCGTTTCCTAATTATAGGGAGTTTAATACATTGAGTTGGAGGAATATATTGACTCGCTGTGGAGACACAGTAGACAACCAATATGTCTGCAATAAATCCAAATAGATAACCATCAGGGAGAAAGTACATTCTCTCCTTCACAATACCTTTCAAGACTCACCATGTATATAGATGTAACGTTATGAGAGTGTACCTATATGTCTATGTGTTTTATCATTAATATATATAACTATATATTGTCAAAATACGACCAATACAATTTAAACAAATCATATTATTAATAACACAGCATGCATAATAGAGAGACGTTTCAGTCACGATCACAACACAAAATATGGGGTGTAGTGCTAACAAATATACTGTATACACTTAAACTATAAGTATCATAGTCTCTCCTGGGCAGACAGTCAACTATTCTCATTCACCCTACCACTGATATCAACACACCGGAAAACAACACCTACACAGAAACTCACACAACACAAATATTTATATTTAAACCCAAACGATAAACAGAATCCGAACACAACAACAAAATGCCAAACTAGAAAGTTATAATAATATTAATAATAATAATAATAATAATAATAATAATAATAATAAGAAGAAGAAGAATATTATTATTAATACAAATTAAACAAATAATGAAAATTGTAATAGTAATAAAAACAAATAATTAATAATAATAATATGTAAATACACACAAACATCAATAAATATATACATATATATATCATGTGCCATAATGAACGAAATATGTATACAAACATTATAAGGTTTAGGTTTTGAGTTATATAAAGTTATCTTAATTAACCAACGTTTTTTGTCATTAATGTCGGTCAATGTATAAGAAGCAGTTCTGCCATTTCGACACCAGATGTCTATCCTATCAAATTGTCCATTTTATGTTGCTGTAGTGATTGATACTTTCATGCAACATAACATGGCCAAGCGTCGGTGGTCACCATGGTAACCAGACACTGTGACTTAGGTCATTGTTAAAAACAAATCCTTTCCATTGGTTTAAGACTACTCTATTTTGGTGCATACTTGTACGCCTTTTGTAAAACTGTCCTTTATTTCCAATCAATGTTTGTTTAACTAGAAAGACTGTTTACCTCTGAATGCTCTCGATACTTGATCAAAATATCGAAAGAGGATATGTCATGTAGTGTTCACATATACATACATTATTCAGCATCTCCCAGCTATTGCAACAACAAAATGACAACGGTGATAAGAGTAATTAACCCAACAACACACAAATGTTCTACAGCGTCAGTAAACGAACGCAACATGGCAGTCAATGGAAAAGAAACAAAAGGATGTCTCTTACCAGCCACAGAGGACACACACACGCACATACAAACACCACACCGACATAAACATAAACACGATCGTAAAATGTAAATTGTTCTTGTCAGTCGGAGGACAAATGTGGTGTAAAGGTGCGACCTGTGAGCTGCATCAGGCTTTCAGTAAATGCTTATCTTGTATGTCGGTCGAACATATTGTCTGTGTTGGCTTTGATCAATGTTTGTTCACGTATATTCAAAGTTTAATCACCAATCCATACAGTAAACTAACTTAACATACTTTAGCCTAAACTAATCAAACTAACTTAACATACTTTAGCCTAAGCTAATCAAATCTGAGATGGCTGACTTCTTCACAGATGTTACAAATCATTGTTACTCAGATTACAATTCCAATTATTATTCAATAGTATAATTTATAACCTATAATAAACACACATTTTCTAAAACAAATCCTTCAACAGGCACACACACACACGATCAAATCTTAGGTCCGTAGAGGATTAGGTTTTCATAAGAACGCCACTATCCTCCGCCATGTATGTTTTGCCGAGTGGCCTACTCCAGACTTCTCCGGAGTTTTACAGAGAGGGGTGGAAGACAATCCAAACTATCTTGTGATTTTCTTCAATATTTAACCTTTGTTTCCCATACATACCAAAGCCTTCTAGGCACTAGAAACAATGCAGTGCATAATTACATCAATCGAACGAAAGGCAAGTTAACATAATATTATATATATATATATATATATATATATATATATATATATATATATATATATATATGTTCCCCAGGGATCAGTTTTGGCCCCAACTCTGTTCCTCATTCATATCAATGATCTCATATCTACCACTCATAATCCAATACATTCCTACGCAGATGACTCAACACTCCACAGTTCCTTCACATTTACCAATTCTTTCACCCAACCCGATCTTATAAATTCAAAAATAAGCACTGCAATTTCTCTAAACCAGGACCTTTCTAGAATTGAAGAATGGGGACAAAAGAATCTAGTTTCCTTTAATGCACAGAAAACCAAGTACATTCAATTTTCTAACCGACAGAATCTCACTGACTCCCATATATTTTTTAATGATGTAAATATTCCCACTTCCCCTAGTATTGACATTCTCGGTGTAACATTAACTACTAACTTGAGCTGGACACATTATGTTAGAAGCATTGCTAAGAATGCCTCTAAAAAACTGGGACTCCTGTACAGAGTTCGAGAATTCTTCACTGACGAGCAGTTGGCCGTAATATATAAAAGTCATGTGCGTTCTCAGATGGATTACGGTTCACCTCTGTGGAGTGGAAGTGGAGTGGTTGCATTGAGGCAGTTGGACAAAATTCAAAATAAAGCTATTAGATTAATCAATAACCCTGCAATCACACAGGACCTTCCTACATTGTCCATACGAAGAAACGTTGCATCCCTTGCATTATTCTACAGATATTTTCACAGCAATTGTTCCGAGGAACTTGCTTCAATTGTGCCGCCTCTCCACATCTTTCCCCGTAGAACTAGGGCAGCTGAGAGCGCCCATGAACTTACACTTTCTCCTCCACAATGCAGAACTTCTGCTTATCAAAATTCATTTATCCCTAGAACTACTACTCTTTGGAATTCACTTCCCTCGAATTTCTTTCCACAAACTTACAATCTACAAATGTTTAAATCCAGTTGTTACAAACATTTATGAATGGAGGATGCCTTTAGGCACATGGACCTTTTTGTTTTATCTGTGTTTTTCCTTCCTCCGTTCATTGTCTCTTAAAAAAAAAAAAAAAAAAAAAAATATATATATATTTACCGGTATATATATATATATTATATATATATATTATATATTTATATATATATATATATATATATTATATATATATATATATATATATATATATATATATATAATATATTATATATATTATATATATATATATATATATATAAATATATATATACCGGTATATATATATTATATATATATATATATATATATATTGTATATATAACAAGATAATAAATTCGTTGGATGTGTCCATTTGATATTTATTTCTGAATGTTGGAAGTAGGTACACAGTACAATTTATTTGAGCAATAAATGATATACGTCATATTCTAAATATATCCTTGTTCCTGGTCAGAAACATAATTATTAACACATGGGAGTTACCGTACCTTGATTGTGGTATGTGGTAGGTAGCACAGAAACAGGACTATTAATATTCAGATTGAGGAAGGGGAAAGCAGACTGAAGATGGAATATAGGAAGAGGCAAAGGAGTAGGTTGAAATAGTATATAAGTAATATTGTGTTATATTGGAAGGAGGTATATTGTGTTATATTGGAAGGAGGTATATTGTGTTATATTGGAAGGAGGTATATTGTGTTATATTGGAAGGAGGTATATTGTGTTATATTGGAAGGAGGTATATTGTGTTATATTGGAAGGAGGTATATTGTAGGGGAAGAGAGGATAAAGAAAGAAAGAAAATACTTGAGAAGAAAATATAAAATGTAAACCCCAAAGGATGCAAGGGTAGGGCACAACAAATGTGAGGCTTTATAGCTGGGGGATGACTTATATATTTAAGTTGTACTGCAAATAGTGTTCCTTACTCCTACATGCACGCAACTCAATGTACACACACACATATATATATATATATATATATATATATATATATATATATATATATACAGACATGCACATATTATACACATACGTATGCATTATGTACATATAGATACATTACATTAATTGTAATATATATATATATATATATATATATATATATATATATATATATATATATTTATTTGTATATTTGAGTGAGGGAGACAAAAGACTGAACTGCCTGTAGCGAGTGCCTGCCCCGGAGTTGAGAGAGTGACAAGGCCAAAATCAAGGGACGTTCCAGCAAAAACGCCTGGACACACATAGTTTAAGCAATTTAAGTCATAGGAAGAGGGAAACTGATTCTAGGAGAGAGTTCTGCTGTTGAATATGAGAAATATTGAGAATAAAGTTTCACTCTTTGGTTGGAGAGTTGCACAGAGAAAGGGTTGAATTGTGTTGCAAGATGGGTTCTACATGCTCTATGCAGAGGGGGTGGTATACACTGAGAGAGCTCTGAGGAACACTGATTACTGTAATAGCGGTATAATAGTGAAAGAGATGCAATATTGCGGCGAAGAGAGAGAGACCGCAGACAATTGGTGAGTGCTCGTGAGTTAATGAGGAGGAAGGCTTTCTTTTCTACTTTGTCTATGAGTGCTGGGTGAGAGGATCCTCCCCACACATGTGAACAGAGCCCAGCTGTTGAATAGAAGACAGATTGAGAATAACGTTTCCCTCTTGGGTTAGACTCTTAGAGGGTTGCACATAGAAGGGGTAGGATTGTGTTTCCACATTATTGTACAAACCTTTCCCTCAATCATTGCAAAACAAACAATACGAAACCACCCATTCTACAATACAAACATTTACCAACACCCAAACAAATAGATCCAAAGTAGCAAAGGAGAAGAACAAATAGAAAACAGGTAAATGGAATCTCTTGTTTTCGCTGACACACGATAATCTTCCCTAACAGCCAATGTTCAACTCACTCTCTCTGGAAAGTGGTCGCATAAGTTCAAGAGGAGAATTCAAAACACCGAGTTTGTGGACATAATGCAGCATAAGTGAGGAGGTTCCTAGGCTCTTGTGTGTGTGTGTGTGTGTGTGTGTGTGTGTGTGTGTGTGTGTGTGTGTGTGTGTGTGGAAAAGAGACAGAGAGAGAGAGAGAGAGAGAGAGAGAGGGGAGGGGGGGGGGAGGGATAAAATATGAATGTACAGTACGACTGGGAATATAATTATATCTTAATATAGAGGGGAACAAAATATATATATATATATATATATATATATATATATATATATATATATATATATATATATACTGTATATAAAGAAGTATTGTGCAAGATAATAATCCGTAGTTGGTGAACTTAAAGTTAAATACTAAAGGTTACTATTATATGCAACCAATACAACTAGGGTATGTAATATCCTGTCAATTAAAATAAAATATACGTTTGAAAATATCTCCATACAAAATACCAAGTGAATATATACAAGTGCATAAGATTAATGATTTGCAGAGAAATATCACCAATCCCTTACCAGCAATCCTCCCTAGAGGGCAATCATAGCTAAATATAACTGGAAATTTAATGAAACTCTGGGTGTAATTTAACTGCCACGAGAATAATAACTCCATTACAACATTCCGAGTTTATTGACCTTATTTAATATTATCATGACGGCATTATTTTTACTCTAGAATATATTGTATAATTTCCTGTCTGGCGCATACGTTTTGATAACCTGATATTATGCTAATTTAATCTACAGGTTCTGAGTTAGCTAAGAAATATTTACAGATTTCGGATAACCTCACTTATTGTCAACAGAAAACTGTCAAGTTTAATCACGATGGTTAATACAAATTTACCACATATTCCCCAGGGGCAGTTCTGGAAATTGAGTAAATATTTCAGATTTAATTAATTTCGGCCATATTTTTAACTCAATTATTGTGAATATTGATTAATTCCCCTGGGAATATAGTGTACAATCTTTCTCTCTCTCCAGTTATCAAAGTCATACACCACCAACAACTGTGATTATATTATACACTAATCACCATTATTAACTCTCAACTGGTGGAGGCCGGTAATTAAGTGGGTAATTTGATATAATAATTATACGGAACTACTGGGTAATTGCCGTAATGAATGTTGATGGCTACAGTTTTTGATTGGAGGGAGGCGAACTCGGCAAATTGTTAAGCCATCTCATGAATATTTGTTTGTCTTTCTACCGATATCTTGTGTGATGTTATATCCACTAGTTTTATCTAATATATCTACTAATTTATAATATGCATACATGTCTATTTATATGTGAAATTGTATTTATCCGTAACTACAGTATAATTATGTAGTTACATTGTCACTACATCATTATCTGATTAACCTTCATCAACCATTACGGTAATAATATTGTTGCGGTGGTAATGATAGCTGGCACTTGCCTAGGTAACTATGTGTGGCTATAAATCGACCACTTAATTATCTCCATAATACTTATTGTGATTGTCATTGATGGAGGTGTACACTGTTACATTTGTGTGTTCTGTATAACCCTGGTAATGTAATCTGTATTTATTATTCGTTTTGACAACAAGAATACCTTGTTAATACTTTGTGAAGTTTGGACATATAGATACATAATATGTATTCTGCAATGAATACCGAATTAGTTCAGCTTTAAGTTTTTATTAATGTTCATTGTATTATTCTTACACAGTGTACCCATTCTATAACCTTCTATACATTATATTATGTACATACAACCTCTCAATGTTAGCTAACGGCAGAGGCAGTATCATACCTTATCGGAACATATTCATATAATGTTAAGTTTTGCGTTACCAGATATTGCCGAACGGGTTATTACAAACTTTCAATTGGCTACAACGTATAATTCTACTTTTTTAAATACGATTTGTTTTGTATATGGTGTATATATCTAATACTAACAATTTATTGACATGTCTATCAATTTATCTTTATACACGACAACCGAATGGAGGCAGTTTCTGTTCCGTATTATATTCATTGACCTTGTATTTAGTAGAACAACTTCCTTGTTTAACTGTTTATGTTTGTCGGTCCATCTATATCCATTATAGGGGAGGTGTGGCAGAGTGGTCTTGCCACTGAGACTGGTAATCCAATGGACCCGGGTTCGAATCCCAATATGTCAATGGGAAGATATTATTGGGCTGGAATTTGTGCTGTACCTAGTTTCAGTGCATTACCACAGCACACCGAAATGCCAAAACAAAATACCCTCATTGGTCCCTGATTAAATAGCACTGTATGAATATTTCCATATTCAAAATATGCTACAGGAGGTAATGCCTAGCGAGTTAATTGCTCAATAGGTGGCGTTCTGAGAGTGAGGGTCCGAGTCTGGGCAGTGAAACGGTGAAGCGCAGAGGCGAAGCAGCTTCAGAGATGGAGTTGGGCTCGAGTCGTGAATAGCTGCTTCGCATGTTTCACTCCCTAAACTGGAACAAGACCTCACGGGCGTCACCGTGTTCAGCGGTAGAGTGTGCAGGCTCTCAGCCTATGTCCGAGAGGGAGTAGTTGGGATATAGAAAAAACAAATATATATATATATATATATATATATATATATATATATATATATATTTGCCTTTCTATCAAAACAGTATAATATACACATGATACCGTACCTAATTAAGAACAAATATCTAAGGCTATTAATGAAAAAAGGCGAACAATCATTGTATAATATGAAATATGTCAGGCAACTGTTGACTAAGTAGTACAATTGTTTACATTGTGTTGAAATTAGTAATGTATATCAGTGTTTAGAAACATTAAGGCCCGAATTGTTTACATTGTGTTGAGATTAGTAATGTATATCAGTGTTTAGAAACATTAAGGCCCGAATTGTTTACATTGTGTTGAGATTAGTAATGTATATCAGTGTTTAGAAACATTAAGGCCCGAATTGTTTACATTGTGTTGAGATTAGTAATGTATATCAGTGTTTAGAAACATTAAGGCCCGAATTCAGAACAGTGGCTTAAACCTCCGCGCTGGTTTAAACCCGAGATTGAAACTCAATCCAGGACTATCGGTATTCAGAATGAAAGCCCGAGCCGCTTATCCAGTCAATCCGCGGATTACTCGATCCGAGGTTTAAACCTGCGGGAGGGTAGGTTTGACTCTAGATCTAAGTTATAAAAACCTTAAATTACTCATAATTGCTTACACTAATCCATAAGAAACCCATAATATAAAATAACAAAGACTGGCGCTGATTATTTGCAGTCTTTGGAGGCATTCTAAGCAAGGATTATATAAATAAGTAATGACAAGTGTAAGAATGCAGCTCAGGCAGTCAATCCGAGGTTTAAACCAGCGGGAGACTTGACAGACGATCGATCGAAGGCTTCTACTCGCCGATCAAATATCATATTATTATTTCCAACTGACACAAACTGGCATTAAACCGATTCCATTATATTGTAATAAACGGCAACCGCTTTTACATTACGTTGGAAATGGTCGAAGCATACTAATAATTATATAATAGGTGCGAAACGAACGAAGCACTGCCATAGCCTAACCACTGATGTAGTTATTCGATAATAGTTGTTAATGTCTTGATAACCTGAGATGCTTTCCAAGCTGAATAATATAGCAATTATATTTAAATGTCCGCAAACATTTATTATATACGATACACTTGTATTAGGTTACCATAGAACCAATATTATTAGTCCATTACATGTTGCGCAGCAAATATAATTATTAACTGTATCCATGCACAATGTTAATCCTTTGTACAAATTAAAATATATAGCTTATAATATATAAGGAATCACAAGTGAACCATTATTTTCAAATGCATTTAACAAGTAGGAGAAGAGTTATTTGAGACATGAGTAGTCTTTTTAATAGCCTAGTAGGTTGTAATGATGCATAGTTTATATAACGAGTCACATTGGTTAGGCTACTTTTTCGCCTACATACAGTCCATTCAGACGAGATATATCTGTAAGCCCGCCCCTTTCCACCAGCGCCGTAGATTAATTAAAAGTTATCGTACCGCAATCTCCGACATATCACCAACTGTCTTGCCACGTAGCTGGTAAGATCTCATAATAACGTGCAATGCGGGACGAAAGAAAGCATTAATACATGTAGATCTGCATTGATTTCATGCCACACATAATTTCCCCTTTTACTATATAAATGATTGTGTTATGAAAATATTTTTGCAAACGGTAAAGAAAACTACAGAAATCAAATGAGAGCAAGAATATTATAGAAGCTTGGGTGACATTGTTTTATACTGTACCACTGTATTCTTATCATCGATTTGTTCAGCAGCTATTGTAACAATTCAAGAAGCAAGTAAGCATTATCAGACAAAACATTATTGTTAATAGCATGGTCACTTCAAATTGTATGGAAAGTATGGCAGAGTCGAAGTAGAAGATAATATAATATATACAAAGATTTGCGAGCGCTTGGACTTGTATCATGGTACACTCGCCCTCCTTCGTCTCGCAATCCTCCTTTCCTCCCATATACCCCCCCCCCCCCAACCCCCTCTCTCTCTCTCTCTCTCTCTCTCTCACTCAATGTTCAGTAAAGGACATTCTAGTATTGAATGTCCTTGGTACAGTGACAATGGTTACAGTGTATAACAGTGGGGTCAGTCAACACGTTACAGTCAATAATTGTGTGACCCATTTAGTATTCAATAATAAAAAATATATGTAATTGGTTTGCTTTATTCTTGGAAATGTATTTGAATATGAAGACAATACTATTCCTGGCTTGACTGAAAAGTTGGAGGCACCAGTAGGTCTGCCAGGGGTATGGAGAAGAGACGCCACACTACCCCTTGAGAAGACAGGCAGCAACTGAAGCCCGGTGTCACTGACCACTGTCACCCCGCGAGTCTCTTGAAAAGACACAGGTGTTGCCAATGTAGCTACCTTCCCGCTAGATCTAGAAGTATTTACTTAAAGAAGGGAATTGAGGTATTGAAAAGAGGCTCCAGTCTTGAATTATCTTCCTGACTTGATAATCTAGATGAGTTGATAGCTTTGAAAGCCATTCTTAACAAACAGTTAAGATAAATAAATAGTTACTTTGATCTATCACCAACATTTTCGACCTAGCGATAAAAAATATCGCTTAATTTTGAATCTTTGAGCACTTTTTGGTCAATATTGTGGTATTATTCTAACATTTTTAGGCATCCATTTACTATTTTGTAGCCTTCTAGCAACATTTATATACAGATTAAGCGGTATTTATTTTTTGATTTGATAGCCCTGCTAGGCTCCGCTAGCTAGCTATGTGATACAGGCATGCCAGCCGTATGATAACGGTTGGGGAAAGGGGGTGGGGCTTACAGATATATCTCGTCTGAATGGACTTGTTAATGGTTACAACGTATTTCAGTTGAGGTATTTATATTATATATATTTGTCCATTTGACTGAGTATTAAAAGCACTGAGCATGCGGTAGATGTAGTAACAAAGTATAAGTTTGGTTTAAGGGGTGGAATAGAGTTGCCCGTAACACAGCACTATCTCACATAGCCTACACTTTCGTTCTCATTTCAAAATTAATTGGTCTTAATTCGGCCGCTTTAGCTTCCCGCCATGCTATTAATATATCACAATCCCTATGATAAAGTTGAGCATATAAAAAACCATGGTAAGTATGACTATATTGCTCGCTATTACTTAAAACAAGCGACATGAATCCACGTAGCCTATGTCGGCAAAAGTCAGTGGAAGAAGCAGCACGCTCATGATTGGCTAGTTTATCAGTACCCTGATAATTTACTTATTATCTGTATTATTCCTTATTTATTCATTAAACTAGATATGTGTAAGCAATTTTAATGATTACTTAATAAATTACAGTGCTATCCGAATCTAAAGAGCTATTAAATATCACAGGAAACACAATAATAATGTATAGGCCTATATCATAAAGTAAACACAAGTGAAATAAAGAAAAATAAACACAAGAAGTAAGCGAGAATGAAGGCTGACTGACTCGCTTAGCCAATCACAGGCCATGCTTCACGTATTACACTTTTAACATAGGCAGTGACGACATTAAATACATAATAGAGATAAAATGGCTCATTCATTTGCTTATTGGCTAACTGCATTCCGTACGGCACTGTGATTGGCTATTGCAAACCTTCGCCTTAAACAGAGTTTTAAGCCGTGGATTACTTGATCTCGGTCTCAATCCCGTGTTCTGAGTACGGATAAACCTTTGTGTTCGATCCAGGATCGAGTAATCTCAATCCCGGGTTTAAACCTGCCCCCAAAATCCGAAGCTTAACCCTTCCCGCCCGGGCTCGCCCTCCTAAGGGCAGTGTGGGGTACCCGGGCGATTTGGCCGAAAAACGTCTAGGCCTAGGCTACCGTATCTTTGTTATTTTAACTGCTAGAAATTTCCCACGCATCTCGAAACGTAGTGCGGTTTCCAATCTGTAGACTGGCATTGATTAGAGCTCTGTAAGTCAACTGGTTCAGTTGTGATGACGATTTCCGTGGAGCGAATTTTTCCGCGATGTTGACAATATCGGAGCTTTTCAGACACTAATTTCGTCTTACCATACAACAACAACATTGATCCGACGATTCCTTCTTGTTTTCGGAGGTGCGGTGACGCAATGACCGGCTTTGTTTACATGCGTCGGACGCACGGCATTCAGACCAAGCTGAATAGGCTTTCAAGCTTACTGCCTGTTATAAGGACACCCGGGGTCCTGCTAATCTGCCGCGGTGTCCTTATAAAAGGACAGCTGGGCTGGAAGGGTTAAACTACTGTTCTGAATTCGGCCCTAAAGGTATACATGTTGAGGGGTTATGTATTACCCTTATTAGTATGGTGGCGCCTGTCCTCCATAATTATATTAGCTATCATTAGGCTAATTTAGGAAGGGATCTGGGTGAGTATGAAGATTAATTTACATGGATTGTACCTTCACGAGCTGAATACAATAAAGTAATGTCAGCCAGAAGGGGTTAAGTTTTAAGTTGTGTGTGTATGTGCGTATGTTTGAGTCTCTACTGCGTGCGTGTGTGTGCGCTCACGCTTAACCAGAGTGTGTTTCTTCTGTTATATCAATACTGTGTGCATGTGCCACATGTGTGGACTATTACATTGGGAAAATTACAAGTGGCTTTAACTTTGGGTCACGTTACACTATTGTACGTGTTCATGACTATATTGCCTGCAGGTATCTGTGTTCAGGTGCATGTCATTTGTCGCAAAACCAGAAATAATTACCACATGGAGGTTTTATGGGGTATTTAGGTATTGCCAGAAGAGTAACTCCCCTGGTCTGTAATTTCAAAAAAAAAATCCCGAACACGACACCCGGCCAGGCAATGTTGTGGTGTAGTAACCAAGTTTGGACAGAAATTGTTTCCACGACATTCTCTTTGATAACCTCGCCTAACCTAATATAATCTAACGTAATCCCATCCACGTTACCTAACCTAACATAACGGCCAGGTTAGGGTAATTTGGGTAAGCCTAAGCCAGGTTAGGCTAGTACATGTTACCTCTATTGTCCTGTAAGTGAACAGTAACGGAAGAGTAAAAACTTGTCCAAACTTGGGGAATATGGTGGCTGGTGTTTTTGCAGGGAAGAGAGCTGAGGTTTTCGGTGGCTAAAGTTTAACAACTCGGTGGTTTACAGATGGGGTATATATATTGTGTTCTTACTTAATTTTTATTTATAATGAGCTGAATTTGAGAAAGGTGCATGCTAGGGTGTAGTTTTGCCAAGCGCTTTTTTCCTTGCCTTTGCCGGTATAAGCCTGTGGTGGGTGGGATGCCCAGCCTGGTTCGCAGATGTTATTGACTATTATCCAGTTCACCATAGTTTACTATCACCAGGTTTAACCACAGTTCACCAATAACATCTTGTCCATTATCTTATAGGCTGGCCAGACAAATTAGTTAGTTGCCAAATTCCCCACCAAAAATAGAGTAAGTAACAATTAATGTTCTGCCACTGCAGTATTTTATACAATGCATACAATCATATTGGGGAGATTGTAGGCACCGATCGAGCAGGGCAGTACCCAGGGGTGACCACATAGACATATGATAAGGAGTTGTTGGATCTCCTGTTTCATTTGCCTGTCGTCCCCCACTGTTTGTATGTGTGTCTCACCTACATAGAGAGTAATTCAGCTAACTCTCACAAACACCTCCTCCTCCTCCTATTCATTTCACTACACTTAACAAGCACACCAGACATCTTTCCAAAACATCTAAATTACCTATAATATA
This sequence comes from Paralithodes platypus, assembly GCA_032716605.1. Lineage (NCBI taxonomy): Eukaryota > Metazoa > Arthropoda > Malacostraca > Decapoda > Lithodidae > Paralithodes > Paralithodes platypus. Next base: position 39,375,554 of record CM064530.1, read on the forward strand.
CGTTGATTATGGCTCTGTCTCTCATTCAACGTTTGGGAGTGACACTTTGTACAGGCAGCTTTGCCTTTTGTCTCCTTCATACACATAGACAAAAACTATAGGGCTTAGTTATGTAAACCGACATTAAATTGTTGAAGGTTATCTTAAATATAGAAAGCAAGCACCATGTACCTGTCCATTGACTTGACCATACTGTATGGCATGTTTATGATTATGATATTTATATTATTGTTTATCAGTTACATTAACTGCCTTGTGTATTAATGAGGGTTAGGTCTAGCATATACTTGGATACTCTATATCAGCATGCTTTACTAATTTATGGATATATTTTGGAAAATGCATCCTTATCACAGTAACCATAACTACTGTACATTACCTCGACCAGCCTCCCTTATATAAAACCACATTACTGTAACCACATTTGTACAACCATAATAAAATCCTCCCTCCTTCCCAGTATCTTGTATTATTATACACCAATACAAACACACTATATACCAACAGACAACACACAAACACAAGCACACACTACACCAACACAAAAGCGTAGTCCATCAACACAAACCCATAATACAACAGCACAAACACACAATGCATCAAAACTAACACATATTACAATAACACAAACACACAGTGCAAGATTACACATCACATATAAACGCATAATACATCAACATAAACACTTAATACAATCACATAATGCACCAACTCAATGTTATACTACGCTAATACTAAACCTCAGCAGTACTTTAACGTTATAGTGTTGGCCACTATCCACACAAACCCTCACTGTCAAGAGAAGCGTCCAGGAAAGTTGTCAGTAAGACGCTTGTGGAACAGATCAGATTTTCTGAATGTTGGACATGGGCGAGAGGAATTCTAAATCACACGGATGAAATTACGTTTGTAGAAAATAAACATGTTGTTTGGAATGTTTTATAGCGATGTGTGAACGGTGTAGGAGTTATGTTTGTGGTATGCCAACTAAACATTGCAGGTATGTGTTTAGTTATGCATATATCAATGGAAGAAGGCATATCCCCTTCCCTCCTCATCCGTACTCACATAGATCAACAACGCACATTGTAAGACAGATCAGAAATATTAACAGTATAAAGCCATACATTATCACTATTCGAGAGAGACGAAAGAGATGACACATATACGGCAGATAAAATAGATCAGGCGAAAATGAGGTACCAAAAGAATAGGACACCGAAATACGTGAAATAATATGCATAAACTCCAAACGAAGAACAAACTCGAAGGACGATGTTGGAAAGGTGAAGATGAAGTGAAGATACAAGTTTGGGAGGAAGCTAACAATTTTAAAGCGAATAGTTGAGGAAAATGGGCGAGGATGAAAGAGAGGAGAGTGTTTCGGAGAGATCAAAATGGAAGATATAGATAAAGCAAAATACAGTAATTTATGTTTATATTTTGGATGTTGTTGGTAATGCTGCAGTATGTAGAAGTCATCTCAATATCAACATACCCTGACACATACTCAAGGCAAGCATACCGATAGTATCCACATATGTATATATGTGTGTCCATGAGATAATGGATGCGTTCAGAAATGCAAACAAATTGTATAAGGGTTGTGTAGTGGAGATAATCAAGGGACCTCAAACTTTCAAACAACCCTTTCCTTTGCCACAGGCTTAAGTTCGCACCTTTACTTATGGTTTTACTTCACATTATGTGGACTTTTTCATATTATATCTGTTGCTTTTAATGAAGAAATGTTTATCGGAGAAATTACTGGGATATAAGAATAATTGTCACTAGAATCTATACCCCGGTATACTTTTCCATCAAACGTTGTAGATCGTAGAGTCTCTATCTGTCAACATTCAAAACCAATCTACTTTCGATTTAAGGTCTGTCCAGTGTGATATATTATTTCTGGTATCACCCCAGCACATTTCCCCCCCCCCCCCCCCGTCAACACACACACACACACACACCTCACCCCACCTACACACACACTGTGAAGCCTAGTTCACTAATTTAATTATGTCCGCTTCACAAGTTTTGAAATATTGCCTCAGAAACATCACTAGCGAGTTATCGTATTTAGGCTTCATTAATTGCCATGCATTATACGTCGCGTTTTCTAGTTTGCATTTTGTGTTTTTCTTTTCATATTTGTTTTTCCCTCAAATAAATGAATATCTGCTTGTTTGTTTCCCCGTCATGTTTATATTACGTATAATTATATTACGTATGTACAGTAATACATGGCCGAATTATAATAACAAATACAAATGTTTTAATGTTATTTCTCCAAAAATGTGCTGCAAATTAGCTCGTGTGACATCACTTTTGGGGATAAGAAAGGCGCCACAGGTAAAACACTTTCTATACATTTGGGAATAAACAAGGATATACTCCTATGTAACTGTAATGGTTATACATTGTTGACTATAGTTAACAGTAATTGGTCTCATTATTCCGCTAACAACTCCCGTAGGCATATGAGCGAACATTGGACCAGTTATATTTATATCTCGCAACATTTCTTTAACCAGGGCAATCAATTATTCAATACCGTTTATTTATATGACATTATATCGTACTAGCCATCTCTCTCATCGTTGTATTTATTCTATATACAATTTATATATAGTTAAATGTGTGACCCATGTTGTTGGTGTTAGTCAATATGGTATAGTGTAGGACAATGGGGTTAAGGTATAATAACCCTTGGGACCTGCCTTCATTACCCGATAATGGTTCCCTTACCGTCTATAGTAGACCAGGAGGTGGAGGTGGACGGAGACCATAGAGGGGGGTGGAAGAGGTGGAGGTGAGAGAGGAGGAGGTGGTCGGAGAGAGAGGATGACGGAGACCATAAAGGGAGGTGATGGAGGACGTGAGGGAGGAGGAGGAGGAGGTGAGAAAGGGGGAGGAGGATTGCCACCATAGAGGGAGGTGGTGAGAAAGTGAAGGGGGAGGAGGGTCGAGGTGGACGGAGACCGTAGAGGGAGGTGGAGGCAGAGAAGGATATGAGGGAGGAGGAGGAGGACGGAAACCATAGAGGGAGGTAGAAGAGGTGAAGGAGGAGGAGGAGGGAGTGAAGTAGGAGGACAGATACCATAGAGGGAGTGAAGGAGAAGATGAGGGAGGCTGGAGGAGTAGGAGGACGGAGACCATAGAGGGAGGAGGAAGAGGTGTATGAGGAGGAGAAGGGAGTGAAGGAGGGGGAAGAGGAAGAACACGTACAGCCCATGGAGGAAAGTGGAAGAGGTGTAGGAGGAGGAGAAGGGAGTGAAGGAGGAAGAAGACCATAGAGGGAGGTGGAAGAGGATGAGGGAGGAGAAGGGAGTGAAGGAGGGGAATGAAGAATAGGTAGAGATCATAGAGGGAGGTGGAAGAGGTGTAGGAGGAGGAGGAGAGATGGGAGGGTGTTCAAGAGGAGGAAGAGGAGAACAATAATAAACCGGATTGGAGGGAGGACTGTTAGGAGGAGGAGAAATTGACGGAGTGGGAGATGCGAGGAGGAGGAGAAAAAAGCCAAAATAATACTCTTGCTTAACGTTGGTGTCAGGTAGTGTGTAAGTCAGGCAGGGATACATACAACGAGGTTCAGTGTCCGAAGTTAGTTAGGGCAAAAGATAATCCAGGAAATTGATGCACTAAGGAAGAACTAATCATTACCTACAAATAAAGTTGAACGGGTAGGATGTTATGAAGACAAGTGAAGAAATATTACAAATAATTGGTCTGTTTATATTTTGTTTACCCTTTTTTCTATCCACGTATTTTTGTTTTTCCTAGCTTCATTATCCGTGTATTCGTTTCCTTTAAATACATTGGAAAATAACAACACATACAATATTCCATAATATAACAACACATACAATATTCCATAATATAACAACACATACAATATTCCATAAAATAACAACACATACAATATTCCATAATATAACAACACATACAATATTCCATAATATAACAACACATACAATATTCCATAATATAACAACACATACAATATTCCATAATATAACAACACATACAATATTCCATAATATAACAACACATACAATATTCCATAATATAATGTTTTTTGTTTATATCCTTTATGTGTATTTTTGTTTTAGCTATGGTTTGTCTCTGGAATGGACACTGTTAAGGGGAGGTATTTAGTTTGTTCCCTAGACCTCCATCAACCTTAAAATTACACCCCCTTGAGTCCCTTTCAAGATAAATTTGTACATTTTTCGGTAGAAAAATTTCCCGGCCGAAGGCCGGTTCCTCTTAAATTACAGGCTCGCTATCGCTCGCCAGGATAAAATCGACACCTAAATGGCACGAAAGGTCTTAATATGGGGTGAAAGTTCTTAAAATCGCTAAACTAATGGGGCAAACATTTTATAATATCAAAAGCAATGGGGCTAAACATGAGGGAGACAGGGGTCAAGAAAAAAATCCCTCAAGTGGATATCTCCCCTTAAGGCATTCTCTCGCCTCTTATTTCAGCGATCATTTGAAGGGATTTTGTTTAACGACCATGTAAGCAGACACTATTAGACGGGACAAAGATAGCAGACACTATTAGACGGGATAAAGATAGCAGACACTATTAGACGGGATAAAGATAGCATTAACTCAACTTAACTAAACGTATTGTAATATTTAATCAACCCCTTTTGTACCGACGACGTTATTTTATTTTATCCTAGCTACTATTTTATCCTAGCTACTATTAAACGACTTTATTCAGTTTCCAATGCGCCTCCAGCAACTAACAGGCTTCAAACTATCTCACCTTACCCATTTTGCTACCCCAGTAACATGGGAGTTTAGCATATAGCGGTATATTTTTCCCAGCTACGCTCACTACTGGCTACACTGCCGACCTCTCCAGAACACAGGGAGGGCGAGTTAGAGGGCGGCGGTAAGCCCTGGGTGTCGGCCGTGTGGCCTGCTGTGCTCCCGGCCATTTGCACTCGATTTTAACCCTTTAAAAGCCTTAATAATGCTCCTAACTTGCTGCTTTTTGGATATGGACTTAAGTCGGGCCCCGCTCTTTAACCCGTGGAGCCCCGGCTAGTTTTGTAATGTTTGCGCACCAGAACCCGGCCAGTTTTCAAAAAATGGTTTTATTCCAGAAACAATAGCGAATGGGTTAGGAATGAAGGAAAACCACGAAAAACCGCTCAAAAAGCTTAAAAAATGGTCCTACAGAGCCCCCGAAAATGGATTTTACAAGAGTAAAAAATTGAAGGCAATTATCCCAAAAAAACAGGTTATTGCGCGCTCGCGCGCACGCACGTGGACTTTGAGAGTTTTCAACCATCGGCACGGTTGCGTGGGATACGTACACAGTTCCCATACAAATCTGAGCCCTCTTGAGTGGCTACACCTGAGGTCACGGTCGGCGCAATTAGGGTGACGCGCCAGGCGCGTCTCTGGGGCTGTGCGTTACATACATCGCCGACGCGTCAGGCGCGTCGCTGGGGCTGTACGGGTTAAGTGTTAAACTGCACAACATCGTCTACTGTATATATAATTGAAATATAACCACAACCATCCTCGGTAGTGAAAGGGTTAATCTTAACATCTTACCATTCATGAAGCTTTACGTAGCCAAATCGTATTCCTCACATAAACTAAGTCGAACCTAACCTACAGTAACTAATCTATCATAAGTCGTAGGCGTGTGCATAAACCTTTAACCGTCCTGGTGGTGTAATGGTTAAGGTGGCAAAAATATGTGTGATAACCCGGGTTCGAATCACGGCGGATCATATATACTTTAATTAATTTCATTGGGGGTGTTTGGTGTTGTCGTGAAATTAATAAAATATAGATCATGTATTTAGAAGTGTAAGTGATACAATTGAATGTTGGCCAAACTGACTAGTGATCCATGTAACCGGTGTTAGTGATGATATGTGATATGTGAGGGGAGGTTGTTCAGGTTAAATGGATTTACACCACTGATTATTATAACAACTTTGCATCCACATTTTTAATTTGGTAATATACTGTATTTATATATATATATATATATATATATATATACAATAATGTGTATATCACTAAGTATATACAATATAATTAAGTAAATATCGTGTTACTAATGGTAGTTATCAAAATAGTGTCCTCATGGGCATATAGAAATAGTATTAGTGATCGTGCCTTACAGGATTATAGCTCCTGGTCTTGGACGTAAGCAACACTTGCTGTAATAGGAATTTGACCACACATTATCGGTTTCAAATACTGTTTCTTGTAAATTAATACACATATTCTGACCACTTGTATAGTACGTATGTGTTTGTGTGCTTACTTAGATGTGTGTTTAATTAGGTATGGTGGATGAAATTGATTCCAAATGAAGCTAATATTTTTTCTCCTCAGTGGACTAGTGGTTAAAGTTTTGGAGTGCTGCATTACTAGCCTGGGTTCGAGCCCTGGCTTGGTCATGTCACAAGCATATGAAATGTGTATATGTGCATGATGTAAGGAGAGAGAGAGAGAGAGAGAGAGCGAGCTACGCAACTAACTTATTCATAGTCAGTTCCCCTTCACGGGCTATGACGTGCACTTCTTGCTGGGCTATTTCTCGCCAGCTGGAAGGTTAACTGGGCGTGACTCTGAAGACCTGGGCGGGGACAACGAGTTATATTATATAATTTTGCAACTACCACATTTATAACTTCCCTCTTTTGTCTCTCCGTACATAAAGGTTCGATACAAAAACGATTTTGTATAGTGTATGTAAGTGGAACGATAACAAGAAGATACTTTATTGTCAAAGTTTTCCACTGAGGCCATTTATACAAATGTATTTACTCAGTTACAGAATGTAGATTAGTGCCTTGAGAATTAAAAAGTTAGGTGTCTTCTGTTAATAAATATATGTCCCCCTCTCTTGCACCACAGGCTCGCTCACACCAGGACTCGACAGACACACATACTATTACACAAACCCACACATTCATACAGAGGCTTGACATATAATGAGAAGATTAAAGCTTCCATCTCTGGCTATGTAACTATCTCTATGTCTGTCAATATGGCTGTCATTGTCATTACCCTCTTTCACTGTTACTCCTTCACAATGTCCCCTTTCTTAACTTCTCCAGTAGCCCAGAACTATCCAAACCCACACAGAGCCAGAGGGTTCAGGCCACACTAGAGAGCGAGGGAATGACAGACGTGGCCACAGATGTATATAAACACTGTGGCTTACACCTCTCCAGTAGCCCGGAACTGTCCAAACCCACACAGAGCCAGAGGGTTCACGCCACACTAGAGAGCGAGGGAGTAACGGACGTGGCCACAGATGTATATAAACACTGTGGCTTACACTTCTCCAGTAGCCCGGAACTGTCCAAACCCACACAGAGCCAGAGGGTTCACGCCACACTAGAGAGCGAGGGAGTGACGGACGTGGCCACAGATGTATATAAACACTGTGGCTTACACTTCTCCAGTAGCCCGGAACTGTCCAAACCCACACAGAGGCAGAGGGTTCACGCCACACTAGAGAACGAGGGAGTGACAGACGTGGCCACAGATGTATATAAACACTGTGGCTTACACTTCTCCAGTAGCCCGAAACTGTCCAAACCCACACAGAGCCAGAGGGTTCACGCCACACTAGAGAGTGAGGGAGTGACGGACGTGGCCACAGATATATATACACACTGTGGCTTACACTTCTCCAGTAGCCCGGAACTGTCCAAACCCACACAGAGCCAGAGGGTTCACGCCACACTAGAGACGAGGGAGTGACGGACGTGGCCACAGATGTATATAAACACTGTGGCTTACACTTCTCCAGTAGCCCGGAACTGTCCAAACCCACACAGAGCCAGAGGGTTCACGCCACACTAGAGAGCGAGGGAGTGACGGACGTGGCCACAGATGTATATAAACACTGTGGCTTACACTTCACCAGTAGCCCGGAACTGTCCAAACCCACACAGAGCCAGAGGGTTCACACCACACTAGAGAGCGAAGGAGTGATGGACGTGGCCACAGATTTATATAAACACTGAGGCTTACACTTCTCCAGTAGCCTGGAACTATCCAAACCCACACAGAGCCAGAGGGTTCACGTCACACTAGAGAGCGAGGGACTGACAGACGTGGCCACAGATGTTTATAAACACTGTGGCTTACACTTCTCCAGTAGCCCGGAACTGTCCAAACCCACACAGAGCCAGAGGGTTCACGCCACACTAGAGAGCGAGGGAGTGACGGACGTGGCCACAGATGTATATAAACACTGTGGCTTACACTTCTCCAGTAGCCCAGAACTGTCCAAACCCACACAGAGCCAGAGGGTTCACGCCACACTAGAGAGCGAGGGAGTGATGGACGTGGCCACAGATGTATATAAACACTGTGGCTTACACTTCTCCAGTAGCCCGAAACTGTCCAAACCCACACAGAGCCAGAGGGTTCACGCCACACTAGAGAGTGAGGGAGTGACGGACGTGGCCACAGATGTATATACACACTGTGGCTTACACTTCTCCAGTAGCCCGGAACTGTCCAAACCCACACAGAGCCAGAGGGTTCACGCCACACTAGAGACGAGGGAGTGACGGACGTGGCCACAGATGTATATAAACACTGTGGCTTACACTTCTCCAGTAGCCCGGAACTCTCCAAACCCACACAGAGCCAGAGAGTTCATGCCACACTAGAGAGCGAGGGAGTAACAGACGTGGCCACAGATGTATATAAACACTGTGGCTTACACTTCTCCAGTAGCCCGGAACTGTCCAAACCCACACAGAGCCAGAGGGTTCACGCCACACTAGAGAGCGAGGGAGTGATGGACGTGGCCACAGATGTATATAAACACTGTGGCTTACAATTCTCCAGTAGCCCGGAACTGTCCAAACCCACACAGAGCCAGAGGGTTCAAGCCACACTAGAGAACGAGGGAGTGACGGACGTGGCCACATATGTATATAAACACTGTGGCATTACATATGAATGAGATCCTGGTGGTGTCCGTGGTGGTTTCTCACATACACACAGAAGGGAGGGAAGGAAAGAAGGAAGGAAGAAAGGACACGGAACTTCTTATTCATACTTACTTACTAAATATTGTTTCATACATACATACATACAAGTTGAAAGACCGTTTTGGCCACATATAATGTGGTTATAGTCTCACATTCTAAATGGCGGCTTTCCAGTCGGCCCTGTCAAGGGCTGCCTCTGTTGTCAAGTTCTGTATTTTAAGATCGGACAAGAGAACCTGATCCCATGTCATTCTTGGTCTACCCCTACGCAGAGCTCCCCCGACGTTCACAGTCCGGCATTTCTTCACCCAGTTCTGATCATACATTCTTTTCATGTGTCAAAATCAACCAAGTCAGCTAGTATGCATCACTTCATTGACACTCCTAATGCCCAGACGGCTTACCTCGCTCGATACCCCGTCCCTGAGGTTAACTCCACATATCCATCTCACCATTCTCTTCTCATTCCGTTCCATTCTATTGATATCCTCCGCTTTAACCGGCCACATCTCCGAGGCATGGGTCATTGCACTCCTAACAAACGAGGTAAATAACTTACCTTTAAGGTGAAGTGAGAGCCCTCTCATAATCAGGAGTGGCAACAGCTCTCTAAACTTCCCCCAGTCACTTCTGACTCTAGCAATGGAGGCAGCTTCCTCGCCACCTCTGGCGGAAACCGTGTTGCCCAGAAAGCAGAATATATTGACACACTCCAGCGTTACACTGCCGAAATCAACACTAACATGCGGGTCATTTAACACAACTTTTTTCTTGCACACTGCACATTCATAGTTTAATGTAAGTCTCATGTTTTTAATATCTTCTTTGAATCTGCCTTTACGTCTTATCTTCCTGGATATAATATGAAAACAGAGAGAGAGAGAGAGAGAGAGAGAGACAGAGAGAGAGAGAGATTTGATTTGATTTGATTGTTTTATTGAGAAAAGTACAAATGTTACATAAGTATCATAGTTACATTATCTCAAAAGGGCGAAGGTGCATACGCAATCTTCACCCTATTTCTGGCTTAAACTATGTCATTACATATATAGTTAGATGAGTAATACATTGATATTGAAGATTAATTTTAACACTACCTAAGTTTAGTATATACAGTATTATAATAAAGACATATCTAAAATACATAAGTCCCCGTTATAGACCTTGATCAGATTGTGTTTTGTTTTTAAACACACATGCTGTCCCACAAGACCCCCAACTGAGCCCCGACCGTGTTAATCCCTTCTTAAACATCCTAGAGGGACCCTAACCGTCGTGACCCAGTCACCAGACCCCAGCACCCAAAACATACAGCCATACAGATTCAGATTCAGATTATTTTATTTCCATAAAATAATATTCGGAGGGAAGGTGCAAGTAGTCCTCCGGGAGGGATGTGCCGCATATCCGGAGGTACTTGTACATCAAGCCATTAGCCGAGAATATTGAGGACAATACAGCAGTATGGTTAGGGAGCGTAGGTTCGCTGACCCAGGGTGGCCTGTAAGGCACCACTAGAATGTACATGTGTTTAGTTGAAGAGCATAGCTACATATCAAATTATGTTTTATAATTTTACATTCTTTTAAAAGGTTGTACATAGTTCCACTGTTGAACATCCATATTATCTGTTTAGTTACATTTTCAATTGTATTATTTCTATATTTTATTAAAGTTATACATTGCAGTATATAATGTTGAAGGGTGTGAGATCTTGGCCTATTGCACAGCCTACAACTCCTATCCTTCTCTGCAGTATTAATGCCTAATTCCCAGTAATATTTGTAGCCTAGTCTTAACCTAGTACATACAGAATCTTTCCACTTACTTGTAAAATTCCCATAATTGAATTTAGTTTTATCTACCACCTCTCTGTAATGATGCATGGTGGCACTAGGCCTGGCTATATACTTACACTCGATATCTCTAGCTTCTTTTACTTCTTGACATTTCTTTATTTTGTTTATTACCTGTTTCAAAGATAGGGTACATTATACATCAATTTCCATTTTTTCAGTAGCATTTTTAGCTATTATATCAACTTTTTCATTATAGGTAATCCCTGTATGTGATGGTATCCATGAAAACACAATTTTTAGAGAGAGAGAGAGAGAAGGGGGGGGGGGAGTTCTTTTACATACAGTTTCGTACTTGGTACCACACTTTTACGATAGACTGTCACATACCATCAACTCCGCCAGAGAGATGAAGATAGATCGAAATGGAGAAATGGGAGAGATAGAAAGGACAAAGAAAGGGACGTTTAAGGGGACATTCGGATTGCTGAAAAATGGAGAAAGGTAATAATTAGCAAGAAGATAAATGGGTATCAATCAAAGCTGTCTACTGAATATAGCAAAATACGAGCTTGGACAAGAACGTGACATAAGGATTGGCACGTAAAGAGAAATGAACATTTAGATGAAAAGATAAATATATAATACCTAGCCCACTTATACAGAATATCTGGGAAGAAAACGATAATAGGTAACTGGAATGACATGGGAGGTAACGACTGAGACTATAAGACAAAAAGGACGAAAACGGATGACATTTGACGAATATAGATTTCATATGTTTCAATTGTTTCAAATTTAAACCTTTATTTAGCCATTAACCCGTTCATTACCAGTGTCATCCTTTGAATTATATTGTGGCAATGTTTAGACTACGTTATTAAGCTTAAGATAGACCTCTAGCAATAATAAGGCTTCAAACTATCTCAACCAACCCTTTCAACTACCACATATAATTTTAAAGCAGTACACAATCCTCTAAACATAGCTAGGATAAAATATAACGCACATTGCTGGTACTCAAAGGGTTAAGGAATACAGACACAAAATATGTACATTATATTAAAACAATTATAAAATAGTCTTGGCTTAGCCTTTTGAGAGTCAACTCTCTTAAAAGGTCAGTTTTTTATTATATTTTTTCTAAGTGAATGAGGGAGACAAAAGGCATAACTGCCTGCAGCGAGTGCCTCCCCCAGATTTCAAAGAGTGACAGGGCCGAACTCAAGAGACGTTCGAGCTAAAATGACTGGACACACGGAGTTTGAAGCAATTTAAGTCATAGGAAGAGGGAAAGACTGATTCTGGGAGAGAGTTCCAGAGCTCAGCAGTTGAATAGAAGACAGTCTGAGAATAACTTTTCACTCTTGGGTTGGAGAGTTGCACAGAGTAGGGGTGGGATTGTGTTGCAAGGCGGGTACTATGTATCCTACGTAGAGGAGGTGGTATACACTGGGAAAGCTCCGAGGAACACTGATTATTGTAGTAGCGATAGAATAGCGAGAGAGATGCAACATTGCGGCGGAGAGAGAGAGATTGCAGAGAGTTGCTGAGTGGACGGGAGTTAATGATATGAAAGGCTTTCCTTTCTATTTTATCTAGGAGTGCGGTGTGAGAGGATCCTCCCCACACATGTGAACAATACTCAATACAGGAACGCACTGTGCCCCTGTACAGAGCAAGAAACTGCGCAGGGGTAAAGAACCCGTAGAGGCGGTTGAGCATACCTAGCTTCTGGGAGGCTGCCTTAGCGAGACTGGTAATATGGTCTTTCCAAGTGAGAGCAGAAGAAAAAGAGACACTGAGAACATTGAGGGAAGATGAAGGGTTGATTTTTGTATTGCTGAAGAAGAAGGGATAGTCCTCTGGAGGTTCCTGACGGGTAGTAAGATGGATAAATTGAGTTTTGGAAGCATTTAATGCAACAAGGTTTTCTCTACCGCAATTGGAAATAGTAGCTAGATCAGAAGATAAGCATTTTATGGCTTCATTATGTTTACTTTTGAGGGATTACTGGCTGGGGCGTTCTGGAAAACTAATTGAGTGGTGTAAATTAGTAGAGTCGTCTGCAAATGAATGGATGGGACTGGATGTACAGTTGAGAAGATCATTTAAGAAGATTAGAAAGAGAATAGGAGATAGGACAGAACCCTGAGGAACACCAGAGTTGATAGGATGAGGAAATGAGCGATGGCCGTCCACAACCGCAGCTATGGAACGGTCGGAAAGGAAATTAGAGACAAAGGCTCAGATGGTGGGACAGAAACCGAAGGAGGGCAGTTTGGAAATTAAAGATTTGTGCCAGACTCTATCGAAAGCCTTCGATATGTCTAGTGCAACAGAAAAAGTCTCACCGAAGTCCCGAAAGTTGGATGACCAAGAGTTAGTAAGATATGAAAGATCACCAGTAGAGCGACCCTTAAGGAAGCCATACTGGCAATCTGAGAGCAGATTATGAGAAGATAAATGCTTAAGAAATTTGGAAGCAAGAATAGTTTAAAAAACTTTAGAGATACAAGAGATGAGAGCAATTGAACGATAGTTGGAGGGTTGAGAGCGGTCACCCTTCTTTGGGACAAGTTGAATGAGAGCAAACTTCCAGCAAGAAGGAAAGACATTAGAGGAGAGACAGAGATGAAAGAGTTTGCCTAGGCAGGGGGTCAGCACAGAAGCACAGTTTTTGAGAACAACAGGAGGAACACCGTCTGGACCGTACGCCTTCTTAGTATTAAGCCCAGAGAGGGTAGAAAGTACATCTTTAGAAGAGATTTGGATATTATGCATAAGTAGGAGACAAGGGGGTGGTGAGTGAGGAATAGCACCGGAATCATCCAAGGTAGAGTTTCTGGCAAAAGTTTGAGCAAAGAGTTCAGCTTTGTCAGTGGAAGAAGTAATGGTTGTGCCATCAGAGTGGAAAAGGGGAGGGAAAGATGTGGAAGAAAAGTTGTTGGAAAGGTTTTTGGCTAGATGCCAGAAAGCTTGGGAAGAGCTAGAGTTGGATAGTTCAGTGCATTTATTATTGATGAAAGAGTGCTTGGCAAGTCGAAGAACAGATTTGGCTTGATTCCGGGCAGAAACATAAGAAAGAGATTCTTGAGTTTTAAGGCGTCGGTACCGTTTGAATGCTTCCTCCTTGTTACGGACAGCAGTAGAACAAGTGTGAGTAAACCTAGATTTTTTTGCATTAGACTGAGAGAAAGAAAATGGAATGTACGCTTCCATGCCCGAGCGGATTACCTCGGTAATGCGTTCAGCACTCCCCGAGGGTCCTCGGCCACGGAAGCAGAAGTCATTCCATGGGAAATCAAAGAAGTACTGCCGAAGAGCCTCCCAGTCGGTAGCGCCAAAGTGCCACAAGCGCCGCCAGATTGGAGGATCGGATGGCCGTACTGAAGAGATAGGACAGGAGACAGAGATAAGTTTGTGGTCAGAGGAGCCCAAAGGAGAGAAAAGATTGACAGTATAAGAAGAAGGGTTGGAAGTCAGAAATATGTCAAGAATGTTGGGCCGATCTCTGAAGCGATCCGGGATACATGTGGGTTGCTGGAACAGCTGCTCTAGGTCATTTATGATAGAAAAGACGTAGGCTTGTTCACCAGGTGGGTCAGTGGAGTGAGTGGAAAGCCATTGGCGGTGGTGAACGTTGAAATCTCCTAAGATGGACATTTCAGAGAAGGGAGAGATAGATAGAATGTGTTCCATTTTAGAGTTTAGATAGTCAAAGAATTTGGGAAAGTCGGTAGAGTTAGGGGAAAAATAGACAGCACAGAAATATTTACTATGGGAATGACAGGATAGTTTGAGCCATAAATTTGAGAATCCAGAGGAGTCGAAATCGGGAACACAAGAGCAAGTGAGTTTGTTGTGCACGTATGCACAACATCAACCTTTGCTTTGAAAATAGGATAGAGAAAGTAGGAAGATACAGAGAAGGGGCTGCTGGCATTTGCTTCAGACACCTGAGTTTCGGTGAGGAAAACAAGATCAGGTTTGGAGGAGGAGAGATGGTGTTCGATAGAGTGAAAATAGAGGAAAGGCCGCGAATATTGCAGAAGTTGATAGTAAGAGTGACAGACCGTGGTCCAGAGTCTTTAGAGGGGTCGTCAGGGGAAGGTCGGCATGTGTGGGGGTATTTATGCCGCCCCCCCCCCAACCCCCCCTGGGGACTCCGAGGCTGGGCCTGTGTTCTTCATAATTTTTAATAATTATGAAGGAGGAAGTGTGGTGTGCATGTTAAGTGTAGTGAAGTAGATAGGAGGAGGAGGGGTTTGTGAGAGCATGCTGGACTACTCTCAGTGTAAGTGAGGCATAAAGGGAATCAGTAAGAGAGGCCAAGCAAATGAAATAGGAGTTCCAGCGATTTCTTATCAAATGCCCACAGCCTGTCCTGGGTATAGCCCTGTTCGATTGGTGCCTACATTCTACCCCCATAATATAGTTACTAAAAGTATTTGCACATTTACAGGTGAAGCTGTGTCATGAAAAACGAAATAAAACTTTAGATACATACACACAGCTTGGCCAAACAATAAAGCATCAGTTTTAATTTATCTCCCGAACATCTCACTAAAGACATAAAACACTCGCACGTAAACACCCACACACACACTGACACGTAATAGGAACATCACACAATTGTTATTTGTAATTAATGTCTGTCTTTGCCATTTCTGCAACGTAGTATTCATGTACGGTAACTCTTTGTTGATATTTTAACTATAAGTATTTGTTCAGAGCCAACTTGAAAGCTAACATTGTTGAGTGTTAATGTGAAGTGGTAGTTTATTCCACACTTTTACTCCTTGGAACATTATGTAGGACTGACTTTGTGCTGTTTTCAGAAATGGCAATTCTAGGTTATTGTTGTTCCGAAAATTGTATTTAGAATTATACATATATATGTAAAATAAGGTTAATCAATATTGATGAGCTGGTGTAAAGATTTAAAGACAAATGTTTCTATAACTTAATTAGAGATATCTTCTAATTTTAAGAGCCCTAAGCTTCTGGAGGAATCATCTGTATGTTCTGTTTTCTTGAGTGACGCTATTGTTCGAATAACTAAATTTTGAGATTTGACTTAATGACTAAGATGGGAGGCAGCGGAACCTGACCACACTATATGACAATATATTAAAAGAGGGTATATCAGGGAGTAATATATGAGAAGTAAAGATTGTATAGTGAGCTTATTTCTGATGTGATATAATATGCCACACTGTTTGTTTATTTTGCTAGCAATAGAATGTATGTGACTATTCCAGCACAGCTTACGGTCTATTATGACACACAAAAATGTAGTTTGTGACTCCTGTTTAATTATATTGTTACGAATTCTGAGGAGTTGGATAGTTGTTAGCTCAAACTACCTCCTTGCAA
Source organism: Paralithodes platypus (assembly GCA_032716605.1). Taxonomy (NCBI): domain Eukaryota; kingdom Metazoa; phylum Arthropoda; class Malacostraca; order Decapoda; family Lithodidae; genus Paralithodes; species Paralithodes platypus. The sequence goes on from CM064530.1 coordinate 39,391,737, forward strand.
AACATATATAATGGGAATGTGTTAATTTAGTGTTAATTTATTTGATTGGATCCTTCTGTTCACTAAAATAAACTCTTGATTTATTTTTTCCATTAGGATTTTTAAATGTCGATGACTAGCATACACATGGCTAGAAATACAGAATCGGGTTAAAAATATAAGGACAAATCTGATAATAAGATTTAAGTACAACTTGGGTAAAGGAACGACAAGATGGCTGAGAAAAGGATAGCAATTTCAACTTGAGACTTAAAAGAAAAAACAATACATAAAGTATGAGTTGTAGACGGTATAAGTGTATAGAAACTTGAATGGTGGTATAATATAAGGACCAAGGGGACAGTTGTTGTTGGGGAAGGGAAGGGAAGTACAAGGGTGGTGGTGTACTATAAGGACCAAGGGGACAGTTGTTGTTGGGGAAGGGAAGGGAAGTTAAAGGGTGGTGGTGTACTATAAGGACCAAGGGGACAGTTGTTATTGGGGAAGGGAAGGGAAGTTAAAGGGTGGTGGTGTAATATAAGAACCAAGGGGGCAGTTGTTGTTGGGGAAGGGAAGGGAAGGGAAGTTAAAGGGTGGTGGTGTAATATAAGATCCAAGGTGACAGTTGTTGTTGGGGAAGGGAAGGGAAGTTAAAGGGTGGTGGTGTAATATAAGATCCAAGGTGACAGTTGTTGTTGGGGAAGGGAAGGGAAGTTAAAGGGTGGTGGTGTAATATAAGGACCAAGGGACAGTTATTGTTGGGGAAGGGAAGGGAAGTTAAAGGGTGGTGGTGTAATATAAGAACCATGGGACAGTTGTTGTTGGGGAAGGGAAGGGAAGTTAAAGGGTGGTGGTGTAATATAAGGACCAGGGGGACAGTTGTTGTTGGGGAAGGGAAGAGAAGGGAAGGTAAAGGGTGGTGGTGTAATATAAGGACCAGGGGGACAGTTGTTGTTGGGGAAGGGAAGGGAAGGGAAGGTAAAGGGTGGTGGTGTAATATAAGGACCGGGGACAGTTGTTGTTGGGGAAGGGAAGGGAAGTTAAAGTGAGTTATTGGTTGTTGTTGAGAAAGAGAAAACATTTGTATTGGATAAGTATATTACATCAATATCATCCTATATTTATCTGTGTTCCCGCCTACTGTAGCCATTAATCTACTGTATATAGGCCTATTAGGGTAGCCCACGTGTCTATACCTATTATATATATATATATATATATATATATATATATATATATATATATATATATATATATTATATTTGTATATATTTACCAAAATATGTTTTGGTGGATATACAAATATTAATGTATATAACGACAAATATACTATAGTAGCTTGGGGGGGGGGGGGGGGATGAACCTCGATCATTAATATATACCAGGCTTCTCTTACGTTGATGACATTCAAGTAACGTGATGGTGTAATAGATTGGCGGATGGAGGCATAAATGGATACACAGGCATACACAAACACGCATTGGCCTACACAGACACATATACAGTACATTTAGACATATACCAAAATCGATAGATGAATTGATAAATTGGTAGACAAATATATAGACATGGAGACACCCAGGTAAATCCATATAATAGGAAACTTAAACAGACAGGCAACAGTATTCGAATTTCGAACTACAACTGTATATATATTTTATTAACTCTTCTCTTTCCTGCTCTAGTTCACATAATTTATTCTATCTCTCCTGTGTAGTATTATATTGTACTTTATTTATTTCGTATTTCAATTCCCTTTTATTCATATTTGTTTTCTCTGTTCTTATATCTTCATTCTTTCTTTGTTTGTCACTTCCTTTTACGCCTCACCGAACATGTCCTGTGAAATTTTCCGAGGGGACAGTTTGGCTGATGGGAGAGAAAAACAAGTGAGACAAACTTGACTTTCTTAATTCTTGTCGTTAAGGGAATCACTTTACTAAAATACTATTACAAACTTCTGTTAAGCAAGTTAAGTAATTTATTCCCCTAATATAGAGGATTTTGGTAATGTATGTATTCTCTTCAAGTAATTAATTACTGTATGGTCCACTTGTTCAGGCATCTAGTTTCAAGGTAGCTTCAACTAAATATATATGAAAATCACGTATAATACTATTTGCATAGTCATAAATGTGTTAAAGATATTTTTGATGAACTAAAATACTCTGAGTATCTGAGTAAAATGAACATCCCGGAAATTAACTAATTAATTATGTGTTAATTAAATATGAAACGGACACCTTACCTGAAGCCAGACGCATTTAATGCTCGGTACATATATACAAGAACTTTAGGAAATAAATAGAAACTGTCACGCAAATAAACACAGCTGCTATAATAACTAGATGTTTTGTTCATTGCACCTCGTTTGTTCACCGTCTCCTCTGTCTCCGGTGTAAGCATTGCCACGGGTCATTGTTCTACTATGTTCTTTTTTATAATGTTTTGTTCTATGTGAGTGAGGGAGATAAAAGGCTACATTGCATGTAGCGAGTACCTCCCCCATAGTTTAAAGATTGACAGGGCCATAATCAAAGGACGTTGGGGCCAAAATGCCTGGACAATTTAAGTCATAGGAGGAGGGAAAGACTGAATCTGGGAGAGAGATCCAGAACTCAGATGTTGAATAGAAGAAAGTCTGAGTAACATTTCACTCTTTAGTTGGAGAGTTGCACAGAGTAGGGGTGGGATTGTGCTGCAAGATGGGTACCACGTACCCTACATAGAGGAGGTAGTATACACTGGGAGAGCTCTGAGTAGCACTGATTAGTGTAGTAGCGATAGAATAGCGAGAGAGATGCAACATTGCGGCGAAGAGAGAGTTTGCAGAGAATTGTTGAGTGGGTGGGAATTAATTATAGAAAAGGCCTTCCTTTCTACTTTGTCTAGGAGTACGGTGTGAGAATCCTCCCCACACATGTGAACAATACTCAATACAATGACGCACGGTGTCCCTGTACAGAGCAAGAAGCTGTGCAGGGATAAAGAACCACTTGAGGCAGTTGAGCACACCCAGTTTTTGGGAGGCTGCTTTAGCAAGACTGGTAATATGGTCCTTTCAAGTGAGAGCAGAATTAAAAGAGACACCAGAAATATTCTGAGAAGATGAAAGACTGATTTTTGTATTGTTGAAGAGTAAGGTATAGTCCGCTGGGAGTTCCGGACGGGTAGATAGAGAGAGAAATTGGGTTTTGGAAGCATTAAAGGCAACAAGGTTTTCTCTGCCCCAATTGGAAATAGCAGCTAGATCAGATAATAGGTGTTGTATGGCTTCATTACGTTTGTATTTGAGGGATTGCTGGCTGGTGCGTTCTGGAAAACTAATTGATTAGTGTAAGGTAGAGTCATTTGCGTATGAATGGATGGGACTGAAGGTACAGTTGAGAAGATAATTTATGAAATTTAGGAAGCGAATAGGAGATAGAACAGAGCTCTGGGGAATACCAGAGTTGATAGGATGAGGAAGTGAGTGATGGCCATCCACAACCGCAGCTATGGAAATGCCGGAAAGGAAAATATAGACAAAGCCACAGATGGAGGGATAGAAACCGAAGGAGGGTAGTTTAGAAATTAAAGATTTGTGCCAGACTCTATCGAAGGCTTTCGATTTGTCTAGCGCAATAGAAAAGGTCTCACCAAAGTCCCGAAAGGAGGATGACCAAGAGTTAGTAAGATCTGAGAAAAGATCACCAGTAGAGCGACTATTGAGGAAGCCATTTTGGCGATATGAGAGTAGATTATGAGAAGAAAAATTCTTAAGAAATTTGGAAGCAAGAATAGTTTCAAAAACTTTGGAGATACAAGAGATGAGAGCAATTGGACGGCAGTTCGAGGGTTTGAGAGCGGTTGCCCTTCCTTGGGACAGGTTGAATGAGAGCAAACTTCCAGCATGAAGGGAAGACATAAGAGGAGAGACAGACAAAAGTTTGCCTAGGCAGGGAGCCAGCACGGAAGCACAGTTTATGAGTACAACAGGAGGAATACCGTCTTGACCGTACACCTTCTTAGTATTAAGCCCAGAGAGGGTAGAAAGTACATCTTTAGCAGAGATTAGGATAAAAGGCAAAATTAGGGGAGAGGGGGGTGGAGAGGGAGAAATAGCACCGGAATCATCTAAGGTGGAGTTTCTGGCAAATGTTTGAGCGAATAGTTCAGCTTTGTCAGAGGAAAAAGTGATGGTTGTGCCATCTGAGTCGAAAAGGGGAGGGAAAGACGAGGAAGAAAAATTGTTGGATAGGGGTTTAGCTAGATGCCAGAAAGCTTGGGTAGAACTAGAGTTGGATTGTTCAGTGCATTTATTATTATTGATGAAAGAGTGCTTGGCAAGTCATAGAACAGATTTGGCTTGATTCCGGGCAGACACATAGGAAGAATGAGATTCTTGAGTTTTAAGGTGCCGGTACTGTTTGAATGCTTTCTCCTTGTTGTGGACAGCAGTAGAACAAGCGTGAGTAAACCAAGATTTGTTTGCATTAGACTGAGAGAAAGAAAATGGAATGTACGCTTCCATACCCGATAGGATTACCTTGGTAATGTGTTCAGCATTCTCCGAGGGTCCTCGGCCACGGAAGCAGAAGTCATTCCATGGGAAATCAAAGAAATACTGCCGGAGAGCCTCCCATTTGGCAGGGGCAAAATGCCACAAGCGCCGCCAGCTAGGAGGATCGGGTGGCCGGACTGGAGAGATATGACTGGTGACAGAGATAAGTTTATGGTCGGAGGAGCTACAGTATAAGAAGAAGGGTTAGAATTATTATGTTACCTCCACCAACTGACTTTATTGCTAAACTCAATTAATGAAATCAACAAATACATGTGGCAGTGCAGGGATTCGAACCTAGGATGCTCACACCGAAATGCAGTGCATTTATCCATTGCGCTACGAAGACAGTTAAAGAATGGTGGACAAGCCTACGATTTATTATGCAGTTTCGAATCCTGCATATCAATCTAAAGTTAGAAATCAATCTAAAGTTAGAAACAAGTCAAGAATGTTGGTCCGATCCCTGATGCGATTCGGGATACGGGTGGGTTGTTGAACTAACTGATCTAGGCAATTTAATATAGAAAATACGTAGGCTTGTTCACCAGGTTGGTCAGTAGTGTGAGAGGAGAGCCATTGGCAGTGGTAAACGTTGAAATCTCCTAAGATGCAAATTTCTGAAAAAGTAGAAATGGAGAGAATGTGTTCCACTGTAGAGCTTAGATAGTCAATGAATTTGGAAAAGTCGGTAGAATTAGGGGAAAGATACACAGCACAGAAATATTTAGTAAGAGAATGACCGGAAAGTTTGATCTATAAAGTTAATAATTTAGAGGAGTCAAAATCGGGAACACGAGAGCAAGTGAGTTTGTTGTGCTCATATGCACAACTTCCGCCTTTGGCTTTGAAACTAGGATAGAGAAAGTAGGATACAGAGAAGGGGCTGCTAGCAGTTGCTTCAGACACCTGAGTTTCAGTGAGGAAAAGAAGATCAGGTTTGTAGGAGAAGAGATGGTGTTCAACAGAGGGAAAATTAGAGGAAAGTGCGAATTTTGCCAAAATTAATAGAAATAGTAACAGGCCGAGGTTCAGGTAAATTTGCGGAGTCGTCAAGGGAAGGTCAGGCAGGTGTATGGCCCACATAATAACTACATCTGAGTACTACGTTCATAGACTAATATATGCTGGGATAGTAACAAAGGAAAAGGATTTGTTCTAATTTGCTCAGCCAATTATATCCCAAAGTACCGAACGTAACACGACCATTAGTTATACCACAGCTCTGGAAGCGAAAAAATTGCTACCCATTAGTTTGGTAGATTGATAGTACTGTGAACCTTTCAGATCAGACACACCAAATTGAAACATCCGGGCCTGTACTTTGTTTTACCAGTGACTGTTGAAAGTAAATTATACTATCTACCATTTTTAGTTGAACCATTCTTGGTATTACCTCTAGACTTCGTTGTCAAAAGAGGCAGGTGGATCAAAACCCTAACAAAGACTCTTGGTACTTGATTGTTGTGGTACTCTGGGCAGTGCGTTTAACAGATTACGGGGAGGTGTGGCTCAGTGGCCATAGTATTGTTATTATGTTCCAGCTAACTCTCATTCGATTTCCGGTATATCCAGAGATTATATTTGGGAAATAAGCACACACGTAACACATGCCCGCTATTGTTTGCCGGATTCGTTGGATTAATGGCTAGATATGGGTCGTCGTCAACACTCCAAAAATTTTGCCAAGGTTCATCAATGTAATTTAAAACCCCTGTTTTGTTTTGATTTAGCTGTTGATCTTGGTTGACGTAATTGCCATATTTACGCTTTTGAATGAGGTCAACTAACATAGGCCTATGTGCCATGTCTTAAGCCTCATATCACATGACTCGAACAGATCGGCCAGTGTGAGCTCGCCCATTTGTGTTTTAGTAGTTGTTGTTCCTCAGTGTGTCTGACCGAACAGCTCCAAGGTCCCAACCAGGGCCAAGGCACCCCCACAGAACCCTCCCTGCTTTACCACTAAGAATGCCCAGATGACCAAAGCTGCTCCCAGGTGAGGAGCTGAGTAGAGTGTGGAAACGCCCATGACACTGAAGCCCCACCCAAGGCCCTGTGCCTCTTAACAATTATGAAGGGAAAGTTGAGGGGCAAAGGACAAATGTGACGCTTTGGCTCCTAGTCTGCCAACCTCTAGGTTGGCAGTACAGATGTCAATCCACAGGAGAGGCACCGCCACTTGAGATCTAGGAAATATATAAGTAAAAGGAACAGTCAGAGTAAGCTATAATACCTAATAGCAGAGAATGCTCAACTCACACTCTGATAGACCAGCCCATCATCACATGACTAGAACCCAATCCTCTCAGCATCAGCTAGTTTCTGGCCCTAGAAAGCCGCCTTTGGCTGAATGATAGTTCCCATATTTCAACCCCTTTTGTGGTTGGACACGCCCATTATGTCATGATAAGCCACCCAACATGTTATAAGAATAGTATTGTTGTTGCCAACAGTCTGTAAAGTATAGATACTGCCCAAAAATAATAAATAGAGTCGGCATTAGTGCAAGTATTTACTGGATCTGTGTGGTATTAAAGTAAATTAATGTCACCGAAAAATGTCGGACTCCAATGTGGTGACGGGCGGCCTTCCCGGCGTTATCTGTTACTGGCAATCCAGACTTTCTTGTCTATAAGACATCGAATCCATAGAGAACCTATGCCTGAAAAGTTGAACAATAGATGATATAAAACGGATGAAAGAAACGAAATATTTAATTAGAAACAAAATAATGAGAATACACTATGGGCGATAGGTGATATAATTATCACTGGGTCCGTCCACCACTACAATATGTACTCAAGTAAACATTACTGTTGCTATTATAGAGACGTACAATCATGGCACTATTATGATATATTGTAGGCCAAAAAGATGATATAATATGCAGTATTTGTACAGTCAGTATAACTTCCTTTCATTACTGTATAATTGCGCTATATAAAACGTGTTTACACTAAAATAATATTACGTTTACTTTTTTCATATTTTACTATTTTTCCTTAATACAACACACTAATAATTAGACAACTCAATCCAACATGCTATATAATATAATATGGAAAACTTAGTCTATTTTTCTCAAATGTATAGACATTAACTAATTAATTTTATTGATCATATAATCACAGCAGCTAATATTATGGACTTATACAATATGAAAATACCTCATCCGTGTATGTCTTCACTTAAGTTTACTGTAATCTGTTCACTATTATTAGGCCAGACAAATTGGCCACTGACCTCGTTAATTTACAAAGGCTAGAGCAAATCGGCTGCGAATTGCCAATTATATTCCCTGGCTGACTCGTCCAAAGATGCAAGAAATATTAGCTAGATTATTCCAGTCATTGTTTCGTAATAGAGGTTAGTGGTGAAGATTATTGCCTAATTATATGGAACATATTTCAGATATTGTTGAAATATTCGTCCTGGTTTTAATATACTCCAAAAGTCAATGTTTTGTATATAATAATATATTGTTTACAAATTCTAACCCTCCCTTATGTACCTTGTTAATAGATTAACTTGAAATGTGGAGCCTGTTTTACGATTACCGGTATATGAAACACGAAATAGAGGTCCCACCCCTTGTTTGTATGTGCTGGTGTTATTCTGGATAATGGAGACCTTGACATATCCGCTCTTCTTGAATTATGGTACCAAATAGCCTATACTATATGGACATAATATACGAGTGACAGCAGTGAGGTAGCCTATAATATATGGACATAATATACGAGTGACAGCAGTGAGGTAGCCTATACTATATGGACATAATATACGAGTGACAGCAGTGAGGTAGCCTATACTATATGGACATAATATACGAGTGACAGCAGTGAGGTAGCCTATACTATATGGACATAATATACGAGTGACAGCAGTGAGGTAGCCTATAATATATGGACATAATATACGAGTGACAGCAGTGAGGTAGCCTATACTATATGGACATAATATACGAGTGACAGCAGTGAGGTAGATGTAGTGAAGACCCTCCTCTTTGATGTTACAGTAATTGGCGGCTATTGGCTGCCTGATACAATCAGGGGTTACAATACCGGGGTTTATAAAAACCATAAAATGGCTTTGAAATTACCATTTTGGGCCCCGCTGATATTATAAATTAATTATAATCTCTTGAGCGGGGAGCCATTCAGAAAGAACTAATATAATTCTTCAGTACGATAGCACCGGGTTTGATCTTACAAAATATATCTAGGAACACTTAAATATTTACTTTATTGTATTGTTGGTACGTAGTATCTGACAGTTGAATAATCCATCCCCAGACAAAACCAAGTTGTGTGGAGGACTGTCAGAATGTCTGGCCAAGTTATATGATGTTAGTTGGTCCACCGGTGACAGGCTGGACAGTAACTATGAAGAGGGGAAAGTCGATGTACAGTATATACAAATACATGGTTAAGTGTCTATATGTCAGTATATAAATGTAGCTTTATGCTATCTACATATCGTGTGTTTAGCAGTGACACCCCTTGCATTAAATATCGACTGGGAAAAGATGAAAGAGTTTATGATATTATATATATATATATATATATATTTATTTATATATTTTTCCTACTTATCTGTCCTCGTGTTGAATAATCTTGGAAATGGACTTCCAATACTATTGACTCGGATTTCATATATTTGGCTGAGATATTACTAAAAGTCAGTTCCTATTGTACTTAGAAATAATATTTCATATGACCACCGACATGCTATGCAATACCCATTTTGTTCCCATTGAACTGGAGTGTCCCAAGCAATACAATTGGCATCATAAACTGTTTTCGTTGGTGGTGTGTAGTATGAATGATGGGAGTCTGGCGCTATATGTGGCAGTGTGCGTCATCAATGTATTTCTATCTAGGGCATGTATCTATAGTTATCTATTGTTCGTGTATATATACATTACAAGTCTTCCAGTGTAGTTTATAGCATGAAGGTAAAGATCTTTATGGACTTCATGTGATTATTTTGGGAAAACAAAATGTATTACAGTGTAGACATTGGTTTCCAGGTACAACACAAATGATTTCAACACATGATTGAGTATGAATCGTTCCAAGTGTCTAAACAAGTGCATGTCAAATTATTGATCACTCCATATGTGTATTACCTTTTGCTAAAAAGTGCAGTTTTGAAATAGAACGAAAACAAGTGTTATCGTTATACCAGCTCCAATAATGTATTATATGTTACTACCTGTTTTATATTGGCCTAGTTTCTCCCTCTCCCTTCACGACCTTCAACCAGGAATGGAACATTATTTAACTTAAAGCTTCATGACTAGTCGTCCAAACTTGTCCTCTATTACTTCACCCCAAAATGTATGCTGGACCCTTTTACTCCTCTTCCACTGTTTTACAAACCTTCCTGATCCACTTAGTTTTATATTTTCAGACTGTCCGGGGAGAGTCCATATGAATGCATCCCCCCCCCCCCCCCCTTTCCACCACCTCTCTGTCTCTCTCAGTCTCACACTCACTCACTCACTCACTCACTCACTCACTCACTCACTCACTCACTCACTCACTCACTCACTCACTCACTCACTCTTTCGAGAGAGAGAGAGAGAGAGAGAGAGAGAGAGAGAGATAACGGTAGATAACTTAACTACAATAAGTATCATACTTTTTCCCAATATTAATAGTTGGAAGATCATTGAAATAACGTCGGTATGAAGGAAAACTACAGTATAACTGCGCCATCAATCACTGCTTAACCCTTGCCAGTCCTAGTTTAAAGGGTTAGGAGTGGCCATTATACGTACACAACGTAAACAGTAAACAAGACGTAAACAGACTGACTAGTCATTAGTACACACACACACACACACACACACACACACATGTGATCGACGGTGTGTTTATCAGTTCAAATTATGCATGCTTACGAGTATATACTTAATTGTGTTACCCTAAATATATCTAGCCATATCAGACTTAAAACCTAACCTACTTAACCAAACCTAGCCTAAAACACTATGCTTTAAGTATTAAACACAAGTGCATACACTTAAACTGCCAGGTCAATGTACTTTTATTCCGTATTTAACCCTATATATACCTTGAAATGTGTATCCATGAAATCACCGATGCATGTATACACACCCGCACACACACAAATACACACACACACACCACAGGATTATAGTTCCCAAAATACCCCTTACTCGAACCCAAAACAGTACAAACCTTTCCGAACACACTTTCATTTTGACATCCATATGTTCTTGTGTATGTGTTTAGGTAACCCTTCCCTGTTGTAGCCCATAAATTGTCATTACCCAGAACCTTTTGCCCCTTGCCCCTCCAGACACCCTACTAACAGTACGGGGCTACTACATAGGTTATAATTAGTGATTGATTTATATATTTATTCTTATCATTCATTATTTCCCCGGGGTTAAGCGTAGTTTAATGGGCCTGGGAGCTAAACTTGTGTTCATGCACAGGTTTGGTTTCAGAATGAATAAGGACAAACTTTCATACATATATAGATTTTGACTCATCAGCTCACCTCATCTTACTAATGGTCTACAATCTTGCTTTAGAGGCTTCAATATCACCTGTTAACTCTTCCGTAAGGGAGGAGGTAAACACTAATACATTTTTGAAGAACACTGGTAATAGCGGTAGAAGAGAGAGAGAGAGAGAGAGAGAGAGAGAGAGAGAGAGAGAGAGAGAGAGAGAGAGAGAGAGAGAGAGAGAGAGAGAGAGAGAGAGAGAGAGAGAGAGAGTACAAAGTACGGTACGAAGGAGTACAAAGAAAATCAAGCAATAACAGTTCTAGTGACCCTTCTAGGCTGCTTGTCCTCCAAAACACTGAGGATCAAGTGTCCAAACAGTGGTTTAGAGTGGGTAAGGGAACATTGGAAAAGGAACTAATGTCCGTGGCAGGATTAGGAAGTTGGTAGGGGACAGATGGGTTAGTAACTGAGGGGGGGATAAAATATAGTTATTCATTACGGGTTTGATGCGAGATATTTGTCTAGGCGGAGTTTAAATGAATCAACGGTGCTGCAGTCTATAACGTCTCGGGGAAGCCCATTCCACAAGTTGACAACTCGATTGAAGAAGAAATTCTTAGATTCGTGTGTGTTAAAAGATTTACCAATAATTTTGCAACCGTTTCCCCGCGTGTAATTAGATTGGTCGATAGTGAAGTACTTACTACAGTTCATATTGTCGATGTCTTTGATGACTTTGAACATTTGAATTAAGTCACCTCTTAATCTGCGCTGGGTTAAAGGAAATAGATTTAATTCTCTAAGACGCTCTTCGTATGGTTTGTTCTTTAGGCTAGGTATCATTTTGGTAACTCTACGTTGAACTTGTTCTAGCTTGTTTATATCTTTTTGGTAATAAGGGCACCAGGATTAAGCGCAGTATTCCAGAAGAGGGCGGACTAAGGAATTGTAAAGGGTTAGGATAACTTCTTTGGATTTATGCTCAAATGACCTGCCTATAAAGCCAATTTTTTGTTTGCCTTCTTAACAACTTCTGAACATTGTTGACTCGGTTTTAGGTTACTCGATATTGTTACTCCCAGATCGGTTTCTCTGTTACATTCTTAAGCTGAGTGCCATTCATCGAATAGTTTGCTTTCTCATTTAGGTATCCGATATGTAGTACTTTACATTTATCCGCATTGAAACTCATTTGCCAAATTTGTACCCAACATGACAATTTATCTAGATTGTGTTGCATATCGTCAACTTGTTCTTTTGAGAGTACGCTATTTGCAATTTTTGTATCGTCAGCAAATTTTGAGATTGTACAGGTGAGACCCTCATCTATGTCGTTGATGTAAATTAGAAAGAGAATTGGTACTAGTACCGATCCCTGGGGTACCCCGCTACTTACATTGGTCCATTTAGATGCCTTACCGTTTATGACTACTCTTTGCTTTCTGTCCCTGAGCCAATTTTCTATCCATTTCAACACACCGTCTTGTATTTCATGAGCTTTTAGTTTTAGCAGTAAACGTTTGTGGGGAACTTTGTCAAAGGCCTTTTGAAAATCAAGGTATATAATATCTACAGCTTTACTCTCATCGTAGAGGTTGAGGATATCGTGGAAGAAGTCTAAGAGGTTTGTTAAACAGGAACGTTTTTTACGAAAGCCGTGTTGAGTATCTTTAAGTATGTTATTTTCCTCTAAGTGATTTACGAGTCTGTCTTATGACCGTTTCTAGCATTTTACATACAACTGAGGTTAAGCTAATTGGACGATAGTTACTGGGTAGGGATTTGCTGCCTTTTTTTAATATCGGTGTTACGTTGGCTAGCTTCCACTGATCAGGCATAGTTCCAGACTGCAAGGATTTATTGAATAGTAACGTCAGTGGTTTGGAGCGCTCATCCTTAGCTTCCTTTAGAACTCTAGGCGAGATTGTATCAGGTCCAGGCGTTTTATTTACCTTCAGTTTATCTAAACAATTCAATACTTCTCTCTCTGTAATGGTGATATTGCTTAGAACATCTGAATTATCAATCTGAATCGGCGATGGTGTAGGGATATCACTGAGGTCTTCTGTTGTGAAAACTGATGCAAAGAAGTATTGAGGGCATTACTCATTTGTACTTCGTCTTTGGTGTATTCTCCATTTTCATCGACTAACGGTCCAACAGTTGAAGTATCTACTGTTTTCTTTCTGATATAACTATAGAATTCTTTCGGGTTTGTTTGACTTTGATTCGCAATATGTAACTCTAGGATCTTTTTACTTTGCTTAAATAACCTTTTGGCTTTGCGTCGTAGCTCTACAAATTTCACCCGTTCTTCGTCATTTTGTGAGGATTTTAATCTATCATTAGCACATTTTTTAGCAAGCAGACAGCTTGAAATATCTTTATTCCACCATTTGGGCTTATTATTATGGCCTGGACGCCGTATTTTCGATGGTATGCAGTCTTGCACTGCTTTTAGGTAAGTGGTTTCGGATAACTTCCAAGATGTATTTATGTCGTTATTGTTAATTAAAAAGCTCCAGTCAGTTTCTTTAAACATAGCTCTAGGTTTATGAAAGTTTGCTTTCTTGAAATTAGGGACTTTTTAGACGCTACTATTTGGTTCGTTACTAGTAAACTTTAAAGTGAAAGTTATCATACGATGGTCGCTCTTACTGAATTCATCGCCAACATTCAAATTCTCTATTAATTCTTCTTTTGTTGCAAGAACAATGTGAAGAACGTTATTACCACTGGTCAGCGTTCAAACAAATTGATAAAGCGAACTCTCTTGCAAGTTCGTATACAAGTCTTGTCCGGACTGTGAAGTAAGAGTATCGCCCCAGCCCACTTGGTCACAGGTAAATTAAAGTCGGCAAAAATTACGGTATCATGTGAGTTACTTACATCTGCAATTTGTTCGTAAATTTCTTGGTCAGTTTGCCCTGATTGAGCTGGAGGTCTGTATATTAACGCAAGTATTATTTTTGTACCTTTGTTATTCTTTATTAGCACAAAAGATGTGTCTATGTTCACAATTTGAAGTTTTGACAAGAGGGTAGGATTAAGACTTTCTTTGATATATAGTAAAACGCCACCTCCATTTCTATTTATTCGCCTTTTCTCAAACATTACATAACCGGGAAGTGGATACTCTTCTAAAATGTCTCTATCTTCTGTATTGAGCCAAGATTATGTTATGCCAATCACATCATAATTTTCTGTAAACACTAGCTCCTCTAAATCTGAAAATTGATTGAGTATGCTACGAGTGTTTGCATAGAAAACCTTTAAATTTATTATTTTAGAACTCACGGAACGCTCTTTAATAATATTTTTGGTTCTTGTCGGATCTACATTTATGTTCATGGCTGTCCTCGGTCCTCGCTGTCTTCGGTCCTTATCGCTAGTGGTCCTCGGTTGCCTCTGTTTTTTGCTTGGCGTTAGATGATTTATGTCACTGCTGCTTCTTCTCGGATGGCGTTTTTTATCCATGGCTGCGCACTACCTCGAGTAGGAAACGACCCATGTGTGCTGAACCCACAGGGTTTAGAGGAGTGCCATCCTTGCGGAACAGAGTAGGCTGGTTAAAGAAATTATCCCAGAGGTTGATGAATTCAACTTCTTCCTTCAGACACAAATATTTTAGTCGGCTATTTGTGCTGAAGGCCTTGTCGTAGAATTTGTCAGGTGCGTCGATCTTGGGGAGAATGCCTGAGATGATGATATTCCTTGACTTGTTTTTGTAGTGCTGGATCATCTTGCGATATTTCTCCACCAACTCTTCGGATCTGGTGCGCATGACATCATTTGAACCAGCATGGATGACAAAAAAGGTATTTTCGTTTGCATCCTTTGTGGTGTCTTCGAAGGCTTCCACAATGTCGTCCAGTCCAGCTCCTGGGATGCAAAATCTTTTTCGTCGATTTGGGACTCTGCCGCAGAACTCTTCGACCTGTCCTCGTAGGATGGAATCCCCAACGAGCCTGGTCTCTTCTGGTTCGTCTTCCATCTCTACCAAGATCTCAAATCTGTTTGACATTGTGACTGGTAGATGAGACCTTTTCTGCGTTGGCCGTGCACCGTTCCTCACTGGTGTAAATCCGGAAACCTGACTCTGCGTACAGGTCGGGGAGAGGAGTGGTTAGAACGGGGGCGAGGGGTTGGTACTGTTCGTGCTAGCATTCTTTTTGCATGAGGAGTGGGGGAGAGACTAAGGTGAACAGGGCGGCTGTCCTGGTTTGATGTCGGCTCAGAAGCATCTGCTGCAGTGGCTACTGCAGGTGTTGGATTGTTGGCAGATGACATTGGGGCGGTGGTGGATGCTGGAGTTGAAACAATTTGAGTTAGTGATACTCCAACGTTGAGTGTTACAAATTCTTTGAGTGATTCCAGCTTCCTGGTGAGGGCGTTGATCTTGTTGTGGGCTTCATCCAATTTCGCTGTCAAATCCTCTCGTTGCTGGCAGAGTCGACAGACTTGTGGATCGGCAGGAGCAAACATGGCAGCACCAAACCTACCGACGCAGTTCGTACAGGCACGAGGCATGGTGACGATCACTTTCTTCAGATCACTTCACTCACTTAAAAACACTTAACTCACTTTAAAAACACTTAACTCACTTTAGAAACACTTATCTCACTTTAAAAACTTATCTCACTTTCATAACACTACACTTACTTAAGGTCGCTTCACTTACTTACATAGGCCTAACCGAAAACAAAAATGTTGAAATACGCACAAATACTGTAGGTTAACAGCGGTGATAGCCTAACCAAAAATTAAAACAAAACAAGTTGAAATTTAAATACGCAGTGATAGCCGAACCGAAAACAATTTTATTTTTATTTAAACAGAAATAGGCCACCAGGGGTGATAGCCTATCCTCACCGAAAACAAAAATAACCGAGAACAAAAATTATGAAATACCGGTACGCAGAAATAGGCCACCAGCGGTGATAGCCTAACTGAAAATTTAACAATTGAAGTACGCAGAAATTGGCCACCAGGGATGATAGCCTAGACTGACCGAAAACAAAAATAACCGAAAACAAAAATGATGAAATACCGGTACGCAGTAATAGGCCATCAGCGGTGATAGCCTAACTGAAAATTTAAAAATTGAAGTACGCAGAAATAGGCCACCAGGGATTATAGCCTACACTAACCAAAAACAAAAATAACCGCAAACAAAAATTATGAAATATCAGTACGCAGAAATAGGCCACAAGCGGTGATAGCCTAACTGAAAATTTAAAAATTGAAGTACGCAGAAATAGGCCACCAGGGATGATAGCCTAGACTGCAGATGGATACGAGGGGGTACATGGAGGAAATGGTTACGGAAGGAGAAATCTAGAAGGCGAATATATATTGGAGTCCTGCGTTGCACTCAACATGGTTGTGTGTAACACAAAGTTCAAGAAAAGACAGAGCCACCTGATCACATATAACTCTGGGGTCTCCAGTAGCCAGATAGATTACTTCTTGGTTAACAGGAAAGACTGGAAACTAGTTCGAGATGTAAAGGTCATCCCGAGCGAAGAATGTATCCCCCAGCATAAGCTACTTGTGTGCGACATGAGCTTATACAGAGATCCTAACCGCAAGAAGGTTTACATACCCAAAAGGAAAGTGTGGCTGCTGAGGGACAAGGAAGTTAGGGATAGGTTTCATAGTGAACTGGAGGAAATTAATAGAAATAAGGAAGCTAGGCCTAACGATGTAAATAGTCAATGGAACTTTCTTAAGCATAGCCTTATCGCTGCCACTGACAAAGTCTGTGGGAAAACAAAGGGTCACCCCAGGAATAAGACCTCCTGGTGGTGGAACGATGAGGTAGAACATGCTGTGATAGAGAAAAGGAGATGCTTCAAAGCATGGAAGAAAGGAGGCAGCAAGGAGGAATACCAGGCAGCTAAACGAACTGCCAAAAGAGTTATTTACAATGCTAAAAATCGCATTAAGGACCTGGTCCTCGAACAATTGTGTAACACTGACAATCCCAATGGGATCTTCAACCTAGCTAGGTGAGTTAAAAATTACAGTAGGGATATTATAGGTGAACAGTGTGTTAGAAATGATAATGGGAAGATTGTGTATGCAGAAAATGAAATCAGAGACGCATGGAAGGTACACTATGAACGATTGCTAAATGTAGAGTTTGAATGGGATAAGGAACAGCTTAGTATCGAAAAACCAATATCTGGGCCACCTCCTTTGATAGCACCAGCTGTAGTGAGCGACGCAATCAATAAAATGAAGGACGGTAAAGCTCCAGGTTGCTCCGACATTGTCGCTGAGATGATAAAAGCCTCAGGGGAGATTGGTGTAAACTTAGTCACTGAGTTGATAAACACCATTATTAAACATGAGAAAATCCCAGAGGATTGGCTCAAAAGTGTAATAGTAAATATATAGAAAGGAAAAGGGGATGCGCTAGATAGAGGAAATTATAGGGGCCTGAAAATGCTTGACCAAATCATGAAGGTCTGTGAGAGAGTCCTTGAGGGTTTGATCAGGCAAAGCATCTCTATTGATGATATGCAGTTTGGTGTTATGCCAGGAAGGGGGACAACCGATGCTATCTTCATAGTCAGGCAGATACAGGAAAGATGCTTACTAAAAGGCAGGGATCTTTACTTTGTGTTTGTAGACCTGGAGAAGGCTTTTGATAGGGTGCCTAGAGATGTTGTGCAGTGGGCTATGAGGAAACTTGGTGTGGAAGAGTGGCTGGTGCGTGTGATAATGAAGATGTATGAGGATTCGCGAAGTGCGGTCAGGGTGAAGGGTGTACTGAGTGATGAAGTTCTCAGTCCGTGTTGGAGTCCATCAAGGTTCAGTGTTAAGCCCCTTCCTCATTATTATGGTCTTGGAGGCACTGTCTAGAGTTTTTAGAGGCGGACTCCCGTTGGATCTGTTTTATGCAGACGATTTAGTCCTAATAGCTGACAGTATGCAAGATGCTGAGGCCAAATTCAGAGAGTGGAGAGAGGGCATGGTGAGCAAGGGTTTAAGAGTCAATATTAACAAAACCAAGGTTATGCATTGTAGATTGAGACGAGGCAATGTGGAAAAGAGCGGTGCATACCCATGTGCAGTGTGTGGAAAGGGAGTGGGCGTTAACTCAATTCAATGTAGCCTCTGTCGATGTTGGGTACACCATGGGATTAAGCGCTGTAGTAGAATAAAGGGGCCCCTGCCGAAGGATAAGTCAGAAATAGAGAAATTTGAGTGCGTAGTGTGCAAAGGCGAGTTTGTGTTAAGTGATGATCCTGTGGCTGTGAATTTTGGAAATGAGTCTTTGGAGATGGTGAACAAGATTTGTTACCTAGAAGATACCATCTCTGCCGGTGGTGGGGCCGAGGCTGCCACTGTTGCTAGAATTAGGTGTGGCTGGGGGAAGTTCAGAGAATTGATGCCAATCCTGACCATGAAAAGAATGCGTCTCCCCCTGAAGGGAAAGGTGTATGCCTCATGTGTTAGAAGTGCAATGACGTATTCCTCAGAAACATGGGCCGTTAAAGTAGAGGATGTCAACAGAATGGAGCGTAATGAGATGAGAATGGTGAGATGGATGTGTGGGGCCAGGCTACAGGATAGAATAACAAATGTTGAGCTGAGGAGACGTTTAGGTATAAAGAGTATTAGCGAGGTGATGCGTACAAGTAGACTGGGATGGTATGGACATGTGGAGAGAATGGATGAACAAAATTGGGTGAAAAAATGCAGGTCTGTGATTGTGGAGGAAGCTGCACCAAGGGGTGGACCGAGAAAGACCTGGGATCGGACTATACGCGCCGATCTCAAATCCAAGAACTTGACAAGTGAAGCAGCCCTTAACAGGGTTGCCTGGAACACCACCATTAGGACAAGAGACTGAAACTGCACTTATGTGTGGAACACTCAGGTTTAAAATGTTATGTATGTATATGTATGTAACCGAAAACAAAAATATGAAATATGAAGAAATAGGCTACCAGGGGTGATAACCTACCTAAAAAAAAGCAGAGAGAGAGAGAGGAGCCACATCAAAGGAGATGCATAATAAGGAAGCTGAATATCGGAGACAATAGGACGGCCGCTTGAGGAGCTCCACCTGAGTCTTTGTCTGGCTGAATGGTGGTGGTGGAGGGAGGAGGTGATAAGGAGGTAGAAGAGGAGGAGGTAGTGGACAAATATGAGGATGGTGTGAGGATAGGGGAAATGTCAGTGTTAAGGGGAGAAGGAGACTGGCGAGAGAAAGGAATGTAAGAGTAATGTGAGAGTGATAGTGAAAGGAGGACAATTGTTGTTGATTGATGAGTGGATTAAGGAAAGCAAGAAGGAGTGACATACGAATGTACTGAAGAGGAGAGGTAGGATAAAGAAGAGTTTGAAGATAGGAAGAAGTTAAAAAGTCCAACTGAAAACCTTTGACTAAAGTGGATGGATATACGCAGCATTTGAAGTGTTTGCCATATTATGCATTGTTACAACCCACAACAGTTTAAGTCCAATTGATACATACATATTATTAATTGAGGCTGCCTTTAGGCATGCGCGCGCACATGTACCTTTTTTGTTTTGTATTTGTTTTCCTCCGTCCATTGATTATCACGTGACACACATAACTACACTAAATGTAAGTAATGGTCATACAATATGAGTTTGTTCGGTGTATATAGGATTATAGGTAAATCTATGTATATCTTCCAATATACTGACTTATCCACACATTACTCCCGCATCAATGAGACCTTTCCTATGTTAGCTTGGTCAATACCAATAATTATAAAGGTAGAGCTAGTAATCCCAGTTAATGAAGTGTTTAAGAGAGTATATAGAGGCAGGTGTTGGTTTTATGTGTACTTTATATAATTATAGTTAACTGGTTACTATTCAAGTATTCATATAATGAGTTTTGAACGAAGAGGGCAACGTTTTTATTTTCTATATTATTGATATGTAGTCATGTGTATATTTCAGAAAATAGTGTATTTGATTATTTCAGTTTGGTTTCATATTATCATCAATTTTGCTGGCATTGTGTGATCATATTAAGGTTGGTGTAAATATTAATCAAACTGTTACTATGATACCATAACGGCCCTATACCATAATTACTGGGGTAGCTACAATAACAAACATAACTGTCATACCATCATAATTATATACTGTATGCACTACCAACAAAATGCGTCATCCACAAATTAATTATAAGTTGGATATATATATGTATATATATATATATATATATATATATATATATATATATATATATGGATAGAGAGAGAGAGAGAGAGAGAGAGAGAGATATGGTCAAACTATATATATATACAACAACAGAACCCAACAAAACAGAACTATCATAACAAGTGCTGCTGGCTTGGGCACGTTGTTGGTGGTTTGTAAATGACTTAGTTATCAGCAGCCATTGAGCGAGGACCGACCTGGTGAGACAGTAGGAGGACGACACTATTGTTGTTTACACTACAGTATACAGTATTAGTGGGGCAGATAACTGGAATAATCGTTCATTTCTGGAAACAAGCACCAAAATTGGCACACATACTCCTTGGGGATTGCTCTTTTGATAAAACCCGTTAGCCACCTACAAATTCAAGATGGCGGCCATTTTTCAAGATGGCCGCCATCGAATATACAGAAACATTGAATTTCGCAATAAAATCGCAAAGACTTGTCCTATTTGAATGATCTTGGTGTCAAATCATACATTTTTCACTATGTAGAATCCTAATTTGGAACCATGGACTTACTCACTAGCTTCCTTGTACCATAATATCAGTCCCGGAATCATAATTAGGGTAAAAAGTGCCCATATCATAGGCACCATCAGTCCGATAAATTATTGGATGTACATGTAGGCAGTAGGCCTATACTTGTTTGTCACTTATTGTCTTGCTGCCTGGATGAGTATACTACAACGCTTCCAAACCTCGCATCTGCAGCTGCACAGTGCCGTGTAGGTCAGACCAAAGCAGTAGCATTTGCATCGACCGCAACATTCCGACTTGCATCCACACTTGGTCAGCTGCTGGCAACTCTGTGCAATGGGTGGGAGCTCTGTCCAAACGATCTGCCGCAGATCTCCTTTCTTGGTCCAGCCCCAGTTGGCAGGAGTCTGCGTTTCTGGTTGACGTACTGTTGACTGACTCCAGATGCAGCCCGCCTGGTAGGCAGGACGCTTCACATGCTGCTTCAGTGCTGCTCGGGTTGGAGGAATGGCTTCGTACGGCCTCTGCTTCCGAGCAAACATGTCCAACCTCGCATCATCGACACCTTCAGCTGTGCTGGATCTGTCGTACATCATGACCACAAACTTCTCCAAGGTTTCCAGGTCTTCATCATCAACTACCGGTGGGTACTGGCTGAGTTTGCTGAAGACACCGGAAGCGTCATTACAAACATCCCTGGTTTGCCAAGCAGACTTCTTCTCTTTGCCACGGAATGCTGAAACGACATCGCAGCCAGTGAAGGCATGGAAGAAGAGCATCCCTTTGCTCTTTTCTGCAAGAGTGCAACACAAGTCATGTACAGGAACCCACCTCAGGTTCTGTCCTTGGCCAAAGGCAACCCACAACTGCTGCAGACCTAGCTCCTGAAGTGCCTGCAGAACACTGACTGTGATGACGACAACATCTGTGTCGCTGGCTTTGACCATGATGACTTTGCTGCCTGCTTCTGTTGCATGCCTGGCATGCACAAAGATCCGTGTGTCAGCTTTTACATGACAGCACGGTGCCATCCCAGCCAGATTGATAGTGCGGTTGCTGACAGCATCTTCTTCCTTGGTCACAATGACCACATTTGGTGTGGCCACACGTGCAATCTTATCAGCCAGTAAGTTGAACAGCTCGGCTTTTTTGTCATTTTCTCTCAGGAAGTTTCGCCAGTTTGAGGGAATTTTGCCCTTCCCTGTCACCCTGCGTCTCACCCCGCATCCTCGCTTTGATCTAGTTTCAGCTTTCAAACTAGATGGCCGGTAGACATCAAACACAATGTCTGTTCTCTTGTACTTGGTAGAGTATGCTTGTATTCTACGAAGGACATCGAGCATTGCGTACTCTTCGAACGTCTTTGAACTCCGTGAGGGCAGACTGTTCACCAACGCTGCACCATCAATGATGATGGTGTCGGCGTCTGGCTCTGCCTCAGGGGTTGTAACTTGGCTCTGAAGAATGGTAGTGAGGTGGGATTTCTGACAGGTGTGAAGCTTTCTTCCATCACTGAGGGCAGCAGGATGTGACTGGTTCTCATGACGAAAGAACTCCTTCAAGTCACACTCTCTGCTCTGGCATGATATGAACAGCTTGGAGAACAGTTGACAGTCT
Source organism: Paralithodes platypus (assembly GCA_032716605.1). Lineage (NCBI taxonomy): Eukaryota > Metazoa > Arthropoda > Malacostraca > Decapoda > Lithodidae > Paralithodes > Paralithodes platypus. Next base: position 39,414,061 of record CM064530.1, read on the forward strand.
TCCTTCAGCACTTTTTGCTTTGAAGAGTCAACAGAGGCTGGTACCTGTCGGAAAAAGTCAACCCTGTTCTTCTTGATTGGTTCATAGAAGGTGGATTCTTCTTCCCCTTCCAGTCCCTTCATAAACTCCTGGAAACGGACCTTGCCTTTCTCAAGGTGTGTGCCATTCAGCTCGGCGGCAGTGTGGTGAGCAATATCCTTTGTATCAAGCGAAAGCAGGTCCCAACTCTCCTCCTGGAAAGGATTGCACATATCTGTCATGGCTTGTGAGAGCTTTTCTACTTTCTCAAGGAACACTCTTTGTGCTCGTTCTGTCTCCTCATGGTGGCTGGTGCGTTCAGTACCCTCTTTGGTCCCACATGCTGCCTCATACTGTGCAACCAAGTGGCTGACTTGAGGACCAGCTATCATCCATCTTCTCAGTGCTGATGGGTCTTCAGTCACGCCAATCACATCCCCGTCTGCCTTGATGACAGCATTGGCCTGCTCGTGAGCTCGGTCAATAGCCATTGCTGAGAACTGTCGGCTCGATTTGTGTACAACAAAGTTTCCACTCTGGAACTCCTGAGCCAGTTGAGGATGCTTCTGTTCCAGGGTCACCATGTCTCTGTAGTGGATCGGAAGCCACTGTGCATAGTTTACATTGTTGTTGGCAAAGAAGTACGGTATCAGCTCAGCCAGTGACTGACAGTACACTAAACTAATTATTCAGCTGATACTGAACCCCATGCCGAGTTTCACAGCAGCGGTGCCACCAGTGTGCCCTGGCTGTGCGTTGACATCCGCTCGGTTGAGCTACTATACACCTTCCGCTGCAAGTCTCTCAACGTCCCCCCCCCCCCACCGCATCGTGTCATGTCCAGTTTGGAAGCCTTGTACAGGAAGATGCTACACATACTAAACCTCTAACACTACTACGATATACACTACCATGCATTTTAGCAGAGTCGGACGTAACATGAACCTCTAATTTAGCAGAATATTATGATTCCGGGATTGATATTATGGTACAAGAAAGCTAGTGAGTAAGTCCATGGTTCCAAATTCGGATTCTACATAGTGAAAAATTTATGATATGACACCAAGATCATTCAAATAGGACAAGTCTTTGCGATTTTATTGCGAAATGCAATATTTCTGTATATTCAATGGCGGCCATCTTGAAAAATGGCCGCCATCTTGAATTTTTAGGTGGCTAACGGGTTTTATCAAAAGAGCAATCCCCAAGGAGTATGTGTGCCAAATTTGGTGCTTGTTTCCAGAAACGAACGATTCTCCTGAAATTTGCAGTTATCTGCTCCACTATTAGGAGATTTCAACATTCACCACCGCCAATGGCTCTCCTCTCACTCTACTGACCAACCTGGTGAACAAGCCTATGTCTTTTCTATCATAAATGACCTAGAGCAGCTGGTCCAACAACCCACCCGTATCCCGGATCGCTTCGGAGATCGGCCCAACATTCTTGACTTATTTCTGACTTCTAACCCTTCCTCTTCCTCAGGGGAGGTGTGGTGGAGTGGTCTTGCCACTGGCCTGGTAATCAAAAGGTCCCGGGTTCAAATCCCGATGTATCAATGGCAAGATATTATTGGGATGGAATTTGTGCTGTACCTAGTATCAGTGCATTACCACAAGCCCACCGAAACGTCAATAAAATACCCTCATTGTTCCCTGATTAAATAGCACTGTATGAATATTCCCATATTCAAAATATGCTATAGGGGTGCAATGCCAGGTGAGTTATCTGCTCAACAGGTGGCGTTGTGTGTGTGTAAGTGTGAGAGTCCGAGTGTAGGGGGTGAGACAGTGAAGCACGGGAACGAGGTGGCTTCAGAGATGGGGTCGTTTCGGGCCATGAGTGAGCACCGTGCCTCATGTGAAGGCAAGATGGCAGGTGCTCGTTGTACTCTACGTGCTTCACATGTCTCACTCCCTAGACTGGAACAAGACCTCACAGGCTTCACTGTTCATTGTAAAGCGGTGAATGTTAAGGCTCTCAGCCTATGCCCGAGAGGAAGTAAGTTGGAATATAGAAAAAACAAAAAAACAAAAAATACTGTCAATCTGTTCTCTCCTTTGGGCTCCTCCGACAATAACCTTATCTCTGTCACCTGTCCTATCTCTTCAGTACGGCCATCCGATCCTCCCAGCCGGCGGCGCTTATGGCACTTTGGCGCTGCCGACTGGGAGGCTCTCTGGCAGTACTTCTTTGATTTCCCATGGAATGACTTTTGCTTCCGAGGCTGAGGGCCCTCGGAGAGTGCTGAACTCATTACCGAGGTAATCCTCTCGGGCATGGAAGCGCACATTCCATTTTCTTTCTCTCAGTCAAATGCAAGAAAATCTTGGTTTACTCACGCTTGTTCCACTGCTGTCCACAACAAGGAGGAAGCATTCAAACAGTACCGACGTCTTAAAACTCAAGAACCTTATTCTTCCTATGTTTTTGCCTGGAATAAAGCCAAATCTGTTCTTCGACTTGCCAAGCACTCTTTCATAATTAATAAATGCACTGAACTATTCAACTCTTGCTCTTCCCAAGCTTTCTGGCATCTAGCCAAAAACCTTTCCAACAACTTTTCTTCCTCGTCGCTCCCTCCCCTTTTCCACTTTGATGGCACAACCATCACTTCTTCCTCTGGCAAAGCTGAACTCTTTGCTCAAACTTTTGCCAGTAACTCTACCTTGGATGATTCCGGTGCTATTCCTCCCTCTCCACCCCCCTCTCTCCTACTTATGCCTAATATCCTAATCTCTTCCAAAGATGTACCGTACTTTCTACCCTCTCTGGGCTTAATACTAAGAAGGCGTATGGTCTGGACGGTGTTCCTCCTGTTGTTCTTAACCCTTTCGCTGTGGGCGACATTCTGGAATGTTTTGGCAAGTTACAGCAATTTCCAGGCTTTAAAAGCCTGTAAAAAACGTAAGAATCGAGTGTCAGTACATGGGAGCGTGAGGGGCCCACCTCCGACCCTCAGAGCACCGAGCGGCTCACTGAGCAAGGCTGTGTGGCGGGCGAGTCTCTTTCTGTCTCTCTCATAAGTGCAGCCAAGCGAGCGAGTGTTACATAATAGCGGGGTTCCCGCGTTTCACTGGGATCACTGCGGGTGAACCAGACCACGTATACGGTCCGTTCTGGTGTAATTTTGAAGCTATTTTCGCCTACTTTTCGGCAGAATACACATCATTTAATGCAGATGCTTCATTTATCATTCAGGAGTGCCTGAATAGGCCCTAAATAGCCCAAAACAGCCCGCAGCCAAAGGGTTAAAAACTGTGCTTCCGTGCTGACCCCCTGCCTAGACAAACTCTTTCGTCTCTGTCTCTCCTCTAACGTCTTTCCTTCTTGCTGGAAGTTTGCTCTCATTCAACCTGTCCCAAAGAAGGGTGACCGCTCTCAACCCTCCAACTATCGTCCAATTGCTCTCATCTTTTGTATCTCTAAAGGTTTTTGAAACTATTCTTGCTTCCAAATTTCTTAAGCATTTCTCTTCTCATAATCTGCTTCCAGATCGCCAGTATGGCTTCCTTAAGGGTCGCTCTACTGGTGATCTTCTTTCATATCTTACTAACTCTTGGTTATCCAACTTTCGGGACTTCGGTGAGACTTTTTCTGTTGCACTAGACATATCGAAGGCCTTCGATAGAGTCTGGCACAAATCTTTAATTTCCAAAACTGCCCTTTTTCGGGTTCTGGCCCTCTATCTGTGCCTTTGTCTCTAATTTCCTTTCCGGCCGTTCCATAGCTGCGGTTGTGGACGGCCATCGCTCATTTCTTCATCTTATCAACTCCGGAGTTCCTCAGGGTTCTGTCCTATCTCCTATTCTCTTTCTACTTTTCATAATTGATCTTCTCGCTCTGGGGCTCACAGAATGATCTGGCAATACTGGTGTAGGAAGTAGGTGTGTCTTGCAAAGATTTGGATTGCTAGATCTGATAGATAGATAGATTTAGATTGTTAGAACATATACAAAACAAGGGAAAGTAAGCCTATCTCAAATAAAAATGCATACATCGCTATGTATGATCCCGAACATTCACCCAAAGTTCGTAGATTTGCTTAAATATTCAAGTTATTATATCCACTGATTGGCAACGCCTATAAAACCTGTTGGATGCCACAACATACTTTACTCGATTTTATATGAATACATTATTCTGTTTTATTGGTGGCTGCTTAATGAAGGAGCATTTAGCCTTCACAATGTGAATATTACATAGTCTAATTTGCAGTAATATACAGGACAGACACAGGTAACACATTAATGGCAATTGGTATCCCTGCACCACTACTCCAGTAATGCCAGCTAATTCTGCAAGCCCCAAGGCGAGGGTGGGTCCGCTGGAACTTTGACCAACTGTACATCCAGTCCCATCCATTCATATGCAGACGACTCTATCTTACACCACTCAATTAGTTATCCAGAACGCCCCAGTCAGCAGTCCCTCAAAAGTAAACGTAATGAAGCCATAAAATGCTTATCTTCTGATATAGCTACTATTTCCAATTGGGGTAGAGAAAACCTTGCTGCATTTATTGCTTCCAAAACTCAATGTATCCATCTTACTACCCATCAAGAACCTCCAGAGGACTATCACTTATTCTTCAACAATACAAAAAGCAACCCTTCAACTTTTATCAATGTTCTCAGTGTCTCTTTTTCTTCTGCTCTCACTTGTAAAGACCATATTACCAGTCTCGCTAAGGCAGCCTCCCAGAAGCTGGGTGTGCTCAACTGCCTCAAGGGATTCTTTACTACTGCGCAGATTCTTGCTCTGTACAGGGGCACAGTGCGTCCTTGTATTGAGTATTGTTCACATGTGTGAGGAGGATCCTCTCACACCGCACTCCTAGACAAAGTAGAAAGGAAAGCCTTTAGTATCATTAACTCCCGTCCACTCACCAACTCTCTGCAATCTCTCTCTCTTCGCCGCAATGTTGCATCTCTCTCGCTATTCTATCGCTACTACAATAATCAGTGTTCCACGGAGCTTTCCCAGTGCATATCACCTCCTCTACGTAGGCTGTGTAGTACCCGCCTTGCAACACAATCCCACCCCTACTCTGTGCAACTCTCCAACCCAAGAGTGAAACGATATTCTCAGACTTTCTTCTATTCAACTGCTGAGCTCTGGAACTCTCTGCCAGAATCAGTCTTTCCCTCTTCCTATGACTTAAATTGCTTCAAACTCCGTGTGTCAAGGCATTTTAGCTCGAACGTCCCTTGATTTCGGTCCTGTCACTATGAAATCTGGGGGAGGCACTCGCTGCAGGCAGTTATGCCTTTTGTCTCCCTCATTCACATATAAAAAAAAATATATATATATACACAAGCTGATGTTCGGATGAAACATTATGATGTTTAATGCTTGGTGGAATGGGCTGTTATTTCCCCTTCAATGTGAAATATAAATGTTGTAAATTTCAAATTATAAGCCGGTGTTATAATTACAGTATATATTATTGCCCTTGCTCCTATATTATTCCACCTGACACCGGGATAAAATCTTGCAAATGTAAATGCTTTGCATTCTGGTTTGTCATTTGCATTATTGCAAAACTACCAGTTACGATACCTGAATACAATGATGAAAGTTCATATGGAACGCAGAGTGAGGTTACAAATGCAAAATGATCGAGCAATAATGTGTACTGTATATTATACTGTATATGTTTGTGTTTGTATTGTGTGTTTCAAAAAAGTTCAAATTATCAGAGGGAAGTCTATTGTGGAAGGCATCGTTTTATATATATATATATATATATATATATATATATATATATATATATACAGTATATATTTATCAGCAATGTTTGTTATATTACTCTTCATATTCATACAGAGAGAGAGAGAGAGAGAGAGTAGGTAGGTAGGGACCATAAATATACTGTTCCAAACTGTTACCCTCACGACATAAACCCTAACTAGCCACCTATAAATACTCACTTTAACTCACACACTCTTTTTACTCTCACTGCCACACTATAAAATAAATATAAATTTTTCAGACCATTGTTTCTTAGATTGTACGTGTCAACCATCTGTCTTCCTTTTTAACATTATATGCATTTTGTTTACCTCTCTAAAAATTCAAAAGTCAGAAGTCTAACTATATATTTTTCTTATTAAAAAATATGTGCATATAATGTTCCTGTTATTTATCTCCCCTCCCCTCTTTTCCTGGTTCCCCTCTATCTCTTGCTGTCCCTCGTCAATTTGGTTCCATCTGCCTTTAGCCTCCCCTCACAGAGCTTCCATCTTAACCCTTTCACGCATATGACGCGATTTTGAGCCTATTTGGGGATACTTTAAAGCCTTTGTTACCATCAGGGGTATTTAGAAACCTTTAGTTTAGTTACTTCAACCTCTGCAGTTGTCTTTGAGTTAGCTGTGGGCAGAAAACAAATTTTGGAGAGGTAATTATAAGAGTGAGATAACTCTATTTCTTATTGCTAATCTGGCATCCTCTGTGTCATAAATGCGTGAAAGGGTTAAGGAGTTTTCCTGTCATCGACCCTCGCCCCAAACATATATTCCAGAATTGTTGGTGGTTCTCAGATTTGTATACGCCGTTTTATCTTTTATCTTGGTCACAAAAAATAATCCTAACTCAACCTAACTTATAGCAATCTAACTCAACCATACTTAAACCTCTCACTGCGGGAGACGTTCCCGAACGCCATGGTAATTAACAGCAATTTACAGGCTTTTAAAGCCTCTAAAGGCCTGTAAAATTGAGCGCAAAAGGCCACACGTCCATCTCCCAACCAAGCGGCCGTGGCACTGAAGGCTCTGAGTCAGAGTCTCGCGAGATATGCAGTGCTGCCAAAGGAAAATGTAGCGAGACATTAGCGAGAATTGCTCATTCTAGCGAATGTCTATGGTGAAACACGCGAGCTACGAAGCTCGTTTTGGTGTCATTTTGAAGATATTTTCTTCTAGTTTTCGGCTGAATACATTTAATTTCATTCATACACTTGCCTAATCAATCAGGAGTGCCTGAATGAGCCCTAATATGGTGGAAATAGGCGCAAATATGCGTGCAGAGAAAGTGTTAATATCACTTCACCTAACATTACCTTACCTAATCTCACGTCATATAATCCGAGTTAGCATCACCTAACCACACGTTGACGAAACAAGATGCTGGATCTGTGATTTGTATCTGTATTTTAGCCTCCTGAGGTACCGTCACTTACAAAGCAAACCATGGGCCTCTCATATATTTCCTTGTGTATATTTAACCATTGTTACTAGTTAATCGATGCACTTTATCATGCATATAATCAAAACATGCGATTGATTATTTCATGTACTTGAAATGATTAACATATTACTGCCTTATTAAGAACAAAGGAGATCCACTAAATGTGTTAAGGGTGAATGAGTGGGTGTGTGTGTATATATATATATGTGTGTGTGTCAGTCTGTTTGGCTGTGTGTAAAGGCAAGGTTTGCTATATATACAAGACATAATTTAACTCTTGGTTGGATATAATAGAGTGGAAAAATATCTGTAATTCTACAATGGTTTACTGGCGGGTTGTGGTCAGCGAGGAATTCACATTTGCAATTTGTGTCATGTAAGAATGAATTCCAGAAAAAAAACGAATAATATTCTATATTTATGAGCTTTCTTTGTTGGAACTAATTGTACACGTTTCCTTTCACTTGGACTTTAAAAGTATGATAACTAGATATCGCAAATCTGGAAAATAGCAAATTCACAATAATGAGATAGAGTATTGCGGAAAATCAGCTTCCTCTTGAAACATTGATTGGCTTTGAAATACCAAAGTCAGAGTACCACTGAGATTGTCAAACCTCCACTAAGTAATGTGTTGATTTATTGCCACGTGTCTGTTGTTGTCACATCTGACATCCAATAATACACAAGCGACCTACCTGTTTGAAACCATATTCAACAACTTATCTTTCTTAGCTTTCCGTTCAGCAAAAATAGTAAAATTCTTATGTTAATACCTTTCCTCGATATTAATATATTAATGCCAGAAAGGAACTAAAGAATGAAGTTAATAAATAAAGAAGGATAATTGAATGATGAATGAGTGAATAAATGGATTAATGAACGAATGAATTAGTGTACTAATGAATGAATTAATGTATGAATAGATTGATGAATGAATGGATGCATGAATGAATAAATGAATGAATGAAAAACCTAAAACCTAAAGTAATGAATGACGGTTGGAAAATATACAAACATACCACTATTTCTCATTTTCTTCGACTCTGCCATTAAGTTCTAACAGTCAAGAACAAGGGTTAAGAACAAAAGGAGGAATACTGTTATAATTATTAATAAAATAAAGTGGATCCGTCACTGTTCATAGAAAGGAATGGGGACAAAACAGAACAGAAGGAATACATGAAAGGTGAAAGGAAAAATGAAAGAATAATGGAAGGAAGTGCAGAAGAAAGGAAGACTGAAAGTTCACAGTAGGGACAGTAGAAATGAAGTCAGTAAGGATGGAAAAAAGCAAGAGAGAAATTAAAGAGTGAAGGACAGGAGGACGCAAAAAAGGAAGTGATGAATGAGTGAAGGATAGAATGAAAAAGGAAAGAAGGAAGGAAGGAGCAATACAAAGGATTGACAAATGGTATTAAAGTATAAATGAAGAGCGGAAGAAAATAAAGTAAAACCTGATGATGAAGTGGCTCCCTCAGTTATCACAACCTAATTAAAGTGGGCCCAGAAAACTGGACTATAATTACAAGCTGAGGTTTAAGTCACTCCGGTGACGGCTAGGAGGCAAAGTGTAATACAGTGAGTTGGGGTGCATGAACAAATGAAGGAACACATAAACATAAAGACATGTGATAGGCTCGTGTCACTAGAGCTGTCACAAGGTTACCATACGTGTGTAGCCAATAGGTGTGCAAGAAGATACATTAGTCATAAGCTCTGTGAATATAGGTGTCCACATCTGTGTACAGGAAACCTACATTCACAGGGATTATGCCAATATGTATATAGGTACCAAACACTCCACACATAATATGCATATATAAATATTTCAACGTAATCAAGGTGTTTGTAATTTATTAGTTTCCAGATAATGCAATAGCTAGCCTACCTAAAGCTCTACTTCTACCCGCCACTCTCTCTCTGTCTCTATCTATCACTCTCTCTCTCTCTCTGTCACACACACACACACACACATTAGTCCTCCTCCTTATCTCCCTACTGTTCCCAGTAACAAAAGGAAGAGACTTGGCGTTGGTAATGAAGTGAGGAGCTGTGTCAAAGAGTAACCCACACACCCACACTCTCTCTCTCTCTCTCTCTCTCTCTCTCTCTCTCTCTCTCTCTCTCTCTCTCTCTCTAGGTACCTTATGACTGGAAATAGTTACAATTCGCGAAAAAAATGATTAATTTCATACAAGACAATTTTTTTTACATCAAAGTGTTTTAGAACCGACACGCAAACACAACATACTAGATCTCGCTATCAGTACAAATGAAAACTTGATATATACACTTGACATCGGTGAGCACCTATTTAACTCTGAACACAAGCTCATTATAATCGACAACAATTACAAATATACTATTGAACAACAAGAAATGAAGATACCATATTTTAAAAAATACAAATTACAACAAACTTAGGAATGCACTCAGTGAATTACATATTCAGCTTACCAATATTGAAAAAACAAGTGAAGTATGCGATAAATTTAAAGATATATTCATGAGTGCCAAGAATAAATACATACCAACTAAACTTATAGTAAATACTGGTAAAAACAGGCCTCCCTGGTTCGATAAGAATATTTGCAAGGCGCTATGGGAAAGGAATAAATATCATAAACTAAATAAAAATTACATAGATAATGAACACTTGAGCTATCTCTACAAACTAAGTAGAACAAAATTAAAAAACATTAATTAGGACAGAGAAGCGTAATTACGAAAGTTATATAGCAAAGACAAGTGTAACAAATCCAAAGCAATTTTCCGGTTACGTTAATGGTAATAGAAAAATTATAACCGGAATAGGGCCATTAATAAATAATGACCAGACAGTAACATGAGACAAAAACATTTCTAATTTGCTTAATTAATATTTTTGTTCCGTCTTTACCAAGGAAGACTATAAAAATACTTTAGAAACAAACGTAGCAACGCATGAAATAGGACACTTTACCATAAGCAAAAGTGAAGTGTTATGTAAGCTGAACCATTTAAATACTAATAAAATTCCTGGTCCGGATAATATTCACCCGAGAATTCTGAAAAAAACGTGAAAGAAGAAATGGCTTGGTCCTTGACTAACCTATTTAACTTGTCGCTCAACCAGGAAACGGTACCTAGTGATTGGAAAACTGCAAATATTACACCAATATTTAAAAAAGGAAATAAAGCCCAAGCAAGTAATTATAGACCAATCAGTTTAACATCAATCATAGGAACAAATATGGAAACAACTCTAAGAGACAAGATAGTAGATTATCTAGAGTCAAACAAGTTAATCAGAGATAGCCAACATGGCTTCAGATCCAGTAAGTCATGTCTAATAAATTTGATAGAATTTGATAATAAACTATTTACATATAACGACTTTACTAAATCATTACACATAATTTAATTAGATTTCCAAAAGGCATTTCTATGAAGTACCTCATGAAAAATTATTGAAAACATTGGAAATGTTGGGCATTAAAGGAAAAATTCATGCATGGATAAACAGCTGGCTGACAAACAGAAGGCAGAGAGTTGTGATAACGAGTAGAATCTGAGTGGGAGCCAGTTTATAGTGGAGTGCCTCAGGGATCGGTCCTGGGCCAGTTTTGTTTCTAATCTATATAGATGAAATCGATGTTTAACTAAATAATAGTATCTCAAAGTTCGCTGATGACACAAAGATAGGAAAATAAGTATTAACCAAAGAAGACAGAAATATACTGCAATCAGATTTAAATAAATCGTAGAGTGGTCGGAAAAATGGCAGACGCCATTCAATGTTGACAAATGACAGGTTTTGTAAATAAGTAATAGAGACAACAAAATATGAATACAAGATGAAAAGCCAGCCAATCAAAACAAGTGCATTAGTTAATCCTTCCTGTAGGTGATGTACTTTCGTTTTTATTGCTAATGCATTTAAACGATGTTATGCTGCTTAGGAAGGATATAGAGTGGCAAAAAGGGTTAATTGAAATAGTATGTAGTCTTTTAATTGGTAGGCGTCCTTCCCAAACTGAATAAAATCGACTAATAATTGGCAGAATGTAATGAATAAGATGTTCCCGGTAGTCAAGGGGCTAAAGACCTGGAGGTTCTTATATCTGAAAACCTAAGATTAATGTGCAGCAGCTGCAAACAGGCCAATCGAGCATTAGGATATATTAAGAGAAATGTTACTTATAACAATTAGAACATTATAGTACCTTGCATATAGTATCTTGAATATGGAGTGCAATTTTGGTCTCATTATCTGAGCAAGGACATTGAGAAACTCGAATCGGTGGGTGTAGCGTAGAGCGACAAAGTTGGTTCCGTTACTAAGAAATAAATCGTATCATGAAAGACTAAACAAATTAAATTTGTTTTCACTTAAGAAAAGAAGATTGCGTGATAAATTAATCAAATGTTTCAATATACTAAAGGGATTTGACAAAGTTGATTTAGATTAACTTTTCAAAATATATAATAGTTCATTAACTCGAGGAAATGGAATTAAATTAAAAACCAGGAGGTCGAATCTCGATATCACAAAGCACTTCTTAACCTACAGTGTGGTTATCGAGTGGAACCAATTGCCAGAGAAAGTGGTACAAGGTAAGACAATTGACACATTCAAAAGAGATCTAGACATTAATGTTGAGAAGGTGGGAATAATATTGTTAAAATAAAAAAAATAAAGAAATAACAAAAACTAGGCATCAGTAGTATATAATATTTCTCTACTTCAATCTTTACTATACATTTCTCAGTTGAAGTTTTTCTCATTCTGGTGGGGAATTTTTTTCCCAACTGAATTTTATGCCGACCAACGGTCGGAGGGAGAGGTGGATGGGGAGAGGTGGATGGGGAGAGAGCCTTCTGCTTTGCTATCCTTGCCTTCCACTTTGTTGCAAATTCTAATTTAGCATTAAGTCCGGACTACCTAGTAGGGACTGCAAGGTCTGTCTAGTCTGTGTATCTATGTAACTCTATGCAACTCTCTCTCTCTCTCTCATATTAGGACTAATAGTTTGTAATGTTTTGCTTAGGGTAATAGAGCTCTCCAAGTAAAAATATACAATAGTAAAATTAAATAAATATTTGTGAAAAAGTGAGCCGTATCGCCATCCGGAAAAACCTGGTAGTATAATGAGGTCCTGACAGCCCCCGCGGATTATGTGGTCAACATTTATTAACCATCGTTATTAATACAGTAAAAACGCCTCCATCAATAATTATTGGCCTGCGGGAACCAACACGTAATATATTACTGGACTAATATACATGTTGTGTTATTGGGATCTGTTGGTTCATGATAATAACTCCCAAGAAATACGGGGGGTATTATCGAGGTAATGTAGAGGTAACTAACAGACTGATTTTTGCACTAAGATCATTACCAGGCACCTGAAGACTGGATCGTATGTGTGTGAAGAGAGACGAATGAGCGCGTTTTATATGTGATAATATAGTAAAATTACATTGTCTAGAAAACGCGTTCAGTTGCCTCTCTCCATACACATACACTCCAATATTCAGGTGCCTGTGCATGATCATGGTACCAAATGTAATCTGTGGCTTACTTCTACAATGCCTTGAACATGTAACTATAGTCAACTTATTGAAAAGTGTCAGTTGGGATGGAAAACACATATAATTATATTCATGATCAAATGATATATCCTTTCACTTCCTAAATTCAGTGATCAATAGACAAATAATGGCATTAACGAATGAGAGGTAATTCGCATGTACATATTTACAGTCTCTCGCTTATTTAGCTTTGCCAGTGAACCAAGAAAATTATTGAAAGTCTTTGATCGCTCTCGTGAAATTAAGAAATTAGGCAGATGGTTTGATCCTCATCAACCTTTGAAGTAGTGTCCTCTCACCAACGGGACAACAAAACATCAAACAAAAATGTTTAATTGGACACTGGTATTTACATATTAAGTATTGCACAACTTTGAGCAAATATACGTAATCAAGATTAATGCTTCACTGGAATTGTTTTAACAATATAACGGTCATGACCTAAATACACTGTAAATAGTATCCGTAATATTAACACCAGAAGACTATAACTGGTCACTGTGACCATATGCAGTGTTCTGTTTTGGAGTCGTATTTTATCGTTATATAACGATAGCAATGCCACAAATATAATCGATGGTTTGTTGAATTTATAACCTTTACAATCAGGGTGCTATACTGAGAGTAATGTTGTCTGTCCTGTGACCATATATATAATGGGGTTGTGAACAATGTTTCTGGTTATCTGGTTACTTCCTTCTCCTCCATGCATCATTCTAAATATGATTGGAACTAGTACGATATATTATACTTCCACGAACCGCAGACTCACGTCAAAGAAATGTGTTATTCGTGGAAGGACAGGAAGTCGCTCTACCACATCATACAATCACGGATTAATCTATACAAAAACATATATTGTGTGTAATTAAATAAATAATGTGAGAGAGAGACTGAAATATAGTCAGACAATATGCTTAATGCTTATTAGGGAGTGTAGTCATCTTAAGTCTGTCAGATTATCCTCCTCATCCGCCTTATATACCTCACCAATGATGTTCAAAGACCAACACGAGATGATGACAGCAGTCAAGTCCCACTTTCTTTATTTCAACACAGACTTTATAATATCCAGCCTTATTTTGTGATGGAAGGTGTGCAAAGTCTTTCGGCATTCAAATAGTATCACATTGATTATCGTGAAATTAAAATAATAGCTTCATTATAATTTTTGGAGGGGATTTTTTGAGGGTTCCGAGTAGTGAGGGGTTGTACTTGATAGTGATCAGTCCTGACATATTGTTAATTTGATATCTTAACACTAGATTAGCGGGCTAGCGGTTTATTTATATGTACCGCCCAGCGGGGTGTTTTTAGCCAAAATAGGGCTGTTTACGTGATCATTTTCATGCCTAAATAAGACCCAGAGCGTAAAACAAGTATCTATCCCTGAAAGGGCATAAACAGAGCTTTCCAATGACACCATAACAATCCTTTTATGATGGCTAGTTTTCTTGCAACAACCGCGCAACGCGAGTGCAAAAAGCATGTAATTCGGCACTTTCCCTATACAATTCCGTATATAGCGAGTGAGAGAGGGAGGGAGGAGGTGGGATTCGTGTCAATAGGTTCGCCGCGGTGGTCTGGAGCAGTCATACGCTCGCTACTCTCCTGCCACCACTTGTCTCTCTCTCTCAGCAACATTACGTGCTGAAATTGCCACACAACCTATGTCGAGCGCCGCCAGATAGTCCAGATTTATTATACTCGACTTATGTTGCGCGCCGCCAGTTAAGGGTTAAAAAGGTTTTATACCATGTTCCTGTAAATTCAAGACTATATTTGAGACTTCTTGCTTACAAACAATCACACACACTCACAACAACAGTCACATAACCTCCGCGGAGATAATGACCCAAGTTATATGATATAGTGGGATATATATATCCTCTTATAACAGTAAGTCTCCCGTCGCCATCCTAAAAGCTTATTCAAAATAGCCGAGTATTATCAATATATGTATATATATATATATATATATATAAATGAAGCCGTATCATTCTGAAACGAGTACGCAGTATTATATATCTCGTGTGAATAGTGATACAGAATTTCAACACCAAGTAATTTGTATGTTATTCGGTTAACATATCAACTGGTGCGTTCTGCTCCCACTTCACACTTCGCTTTGACCAATTAAAAGGAAGAATGGAATAACGAATATATAAAAATGTTCGTCCTTTCATTTTTAGAGCTTGGTGGCGATTGGAAAATGTTATTTGGTCAGAGAGAGAGTGTCAGGGTAACACTGACATAGATACATAGCCTTGCCTGAGAGCTGTATGTGTGAGTTCTGATTGCGTGTGTATGCTTAGATTTAAATGTGTGTGTGTACATCAAAATTGGTACATATACTGTAATTGGAGGGTAATTATCGTTTTATCTGCCATTTGGAACACCTGTTTCTGTTTAACATAATTTATTTCATATTATTAATTAAACCGTTTAATTATCTGCTCAGAATATGCTCGTACAATAGTACAGTCTATAAAGTACCAACACATTTTTCAGGGAAAGGCCAACATTCTTAAACATTATAATTTATGGTAGAGGTAGTGAGGCGGGAGGTATATTATCCATGTTTGGATGGGTTCATACACTTTACATTAACCAAAACAATCACAGTAACTTATATCCAGATGACCTAACCAATCCTAATCCCACCTCACTGGTTCTAACCTAATATAACATTTACGTTGTTAGGTTGGATGGCGATAACTTACTGTGATCATCAAGGTAAATCCCAGTAACAAGGTCACACCCTAGTTCTGTCAATGAAGGTGGTGCGCAGCGTTATAAACTTCATCATCCTTGAAAATGAAAGGTAACGCGGGAGTATAAACTATGTAAAACTTGGGAAATATGAAGGCAGGAACAGGTGGCCTGGAAAGACTGATAGAAAAATCCAGCAAAATTACTCAAATATTATTCATGCATTTTTGTTCATACATGAACAAGTAAATCATGACTTTACCATGAGTTGCTAGAGGCTGAGAGAGTTCTGTCCCATCTAATTATGTTTTCAATGACTTTGATCTATCAAATTCCGAGTTAAACTGTGCATAACCTGCCGGTAACAGTGTAAAATAGTCCCGAAATGTTGCTAGACAATTGTTAGCGATTAGACATTGCCAGAAAAAGAACTCGTCTGCATTACTTTTAGCGCCTACGAGTGATCATCTGTGTATAAGGAAACGGGGTTGGGGGGGGTGGGGGGGGGGGGATTAGAGAAAGTCGGGTTAGGGGGTGGGGAGGGTTGAATCTAGATCATTATTAGGTTGTACGGGAGGGGGGGGGGGGGGAAGGGGGGGGGGGACAAAAAGACTGCCAACTTCCAGCTATATTTCTTCATTAATGAATTTACGGTAAATGATATTGAACTTTGACACCATATCAAATTGAAGTGTACTGCATTGTACCTGACTAGCGATCAAAACCTGTAGCATAACAGATATCGTGGAAGGAAGCGAATGGTGGGAGTAAAGGAAGAACAATCTAACCAGTCACCCAAATGGTTCAATAGCCATCTGCACAGACTATACAGACACAAGGTAAAAACAAACAGAGCAGCCAAACGTTACAACGACACAGAACACTCGGAATACTACAAGAATACATAGATAACACTACAACGAGAAATTAAACAAGCAGAAACTAATTACACTGCCACTTTTCTCACAGACAACAAACAAATCCACAATAAGTTTTACAACTTCAAAGCATGCAAGCAAGACTCAACTGGTATAACATAAAAGTTTACATAACGATTATCTGGTCACACACCCGTTTATATATTGGATATCATTAACTACTACACGTACGATCGGCGGTTATGTATTGAATGAAATGTAGTTTACCGCACATAAAATTAATATGGTCTTGAATACCCGAGTGAAATCGTATTTTGGCAACGCCTCATCCCCCTCCCCTACCCCCTCCCTCCCTCACTCCGCATCCTACCTTCCACTCACCTTTCCTCCCTCCCTTCCGCTGACCGACTCGTAGTATCTCACGGTTTTGAAGTAGGTTTGTAGTGAAACATTTAAACCAATTATGTTCATTTAATTATAATATTTTGATACCCTACCCGCATTTTATTACATTTAAAGAGTTTAGTGGAGTTAGAAATGTGTATCTGTATTTAATTAAACAATGCAGGGATAGGCTACGCATGAAGCATGTCTGTTAATTCAGAGAGAGAGAGAGAGAAGGGATGGGAGTGGGTCAGTAGGGGAGAGCAGAAAACAAAAATACTTCATAATAGCATAATCCAAAACGAATATAAACCTGTATACAATGACAATTATCTAGGGCTCAAACATACTGTAATGCTGAACTTTGTATGAGCCTTTCTTAATGTGCTACTTCAAAGAATAGCGTCAGTACTGGAACCCCCTATTGAGAACTCCAGTCATTTGAAGGGAAGGTGGGGTGGAGAGTAGGGGGTGAAGTGAAGGTGTGGGTATGGGAGGAGGGTGCGGCGGTGACAAAATACGATTTTACTAAGATCTTGAGTAACAGAATATGTGCGGTACACTTTACTGTATAGACTGTACATCATCGTAAATGTATAACTATCGCCTAGAAAATCTCGTATTACTTTAAAGATGTCTTACTACCTCATTATTGTTCTCCTCTATCTGACCTAAATTACTTAACCTATATCTTGCCTAACCTAACCACTTGTCATGCATGCGTGGGTGGCTGCCGCTCCCACACCCCACAGGGTTTCCTGGGTAAAGTATAAACAACCCTTAATACACTCCATTAGTATAAGCCCTCAAAACAAAATTTGTATGGTAGCAAAATCCAAACTTAAGTGGCGATAATATATACATTTGCCTATTTGAGGCAATGGTAGCAGGCAACGCTGGGGCTGCGGAGAGACCGCTATAAATTTAATGTTACCACCAATGAACGGTGGACCAGTAGTTACGTGGCCTACATACATCCCCCCCCCCCCCTTGTCTTTTCTCCTCCCCATCCCCATGTTCTGCCGTCAGTCATCGTCTTACCATCGTCTCTCCCATCTTACTTCTTCAACGGAAAATGTGCCCCCCCAACTCAAATTCCACTCAACTATCCCACATTCCCTTCAGTTATTCCACTTATCTCTCTCCCTCCACTTCTCTCATTTCCCACCACCTCCCGCTGTTCCATCTCGTATTCCTCCTTACCCTACCGTTTACTCCCTAACTTACTTCCTTCCTCTCCACCCCCCACCCCCCAATATTCTTCCTTCCTTCTCCACCTACCATTCTCTCATCCCAAACAATCCCTCCCACTTCCTTCCCTCCCGCCTGCCTCTTCCTCCCATCACATTTCCCTCCTCCTATCCCTCAAATAGTCTCTCCCACCACCTCTTCTCCGCCACATCTGTTTTGTTTTGTTTCATTTACTCACTTATATTTTCTGCTTTATCACTACTACTTCCTTACTTCCTCAATGTTCACATCCTCTTCTGGCTGTCTCTCCCCCCCCCCACCCCCCCCCCCCCCCCCCCCACCCCCCCCCCCCCCGTTAACTCTTTGAGGATTATGACACGTTGTGACAGCCTATTCTAGCTATTATTAGTCGATTTTCTTATGATTAGGAAGGGAATGTTTAAGTCAGAGGGTTATTTGACATGACATTTACCCTTTTGATGCTCACAGATCCTTCCTAAATTGTATACAATCGTCTAATGTTATCCAGAATAAACTGTCAAAATGCATCATAATCCTGAAGAGGTTAATTTATCATCCCTGGTCTCTCCAGGTTTTTACTACCGTCACCACTATTCCTTTGTTTTATTCCTCACCTCTCCTACTTTCTTCTCTCCTCTGTACCATCCGTACTTCCCTCTTTAGTTTTCCCATCTGTTTCCTTTCTCCTACATGTTATCGTAGTTTACATCCCTCTCTACTATCTCTCCATTCAACATTTCACTCTCTCCTTTCTTCCTTCTCTCCCATTACACCCTACCTCCCCTGTCTTTACACCCTTCCCTCTCCCCTGTCCTTACACCCTCCCTCCCCTGTCCTTACACCCTCCCTCCCCTTTCCTTACACCTTCCCTCCCCTTTCCGTACACCTGCCTCCCCTACCTTTATTCCATTTGTCTATACAACTTCACATGTTGTCCTTCTTGATAATAATTGACTATGTTCCGTTGACGTGTGGCTTAAGGTGACCATGGAGTGTATACCGTCTCCCTGAAGGTGACAGTGAATCATCAAACGTCACAGTGGTCTGATTCCCGGCCAAATCTCGCCTTCCTCAAGAACAGCTCCACATAAATTACATTCCACATTTCGTCGCTTCTAACGTGGAATATTATGGCTAGGAAAGAGGAGGACATCGGAGGACGGGAGGAGAAGGAGGGAACATTAGGTGAATGGTTAGAGCGAAATGGAAGGTAAATATAAGAGGGAAGAGGCGTAGTCGAATATAAATAATGAAAGGGAATAGGAAAAAGGTTTGTAGGAAATAGGAATATCTAATTATAGATATGAGGATATAAAGGAGAAGAAGGAGGAGTGGGAGGAAACAGGAGGAAATGGAGGACACACAATGGAAATGTTAGTGCCCTTCTTCCCCCTCTTCACAGAGTATGTAGCACTCGCCTAGCAAACACAATCACACCCTTACTCTGTGCAACTCTCCAACCCAAGAGTGAAACGTTATTCTCAGTCTTCTTTCTATTCAACAGCTGAGCTCTGGAACTTTCTCCCAGAATCAGTGTTTCCCTTTCCAAACTCTTTGTGTCCTGGCATTTTGTCTCGAACGTCCCTTGGTTTGGGCCCTGTCACTCTTTCAACTCAGGAGGAGGCACTCGCTACAGGCAGTTCTGCCTTTTGTCTCCCTCACTCACAGAAAATACAATTGTTGGTACTGCCTTTTAATTTCTATTGAAATTAGAAAACACATATATGAAGCGAATAGTTAATAATATCAACCATACAACTCCAAGAGGTACATCCTAGTTAATTACATTTGACTGGTTGTAACTTCGGTATAATACAATAAGTCATCTTATTGACAGCATTGGGTCTTTGCAGTGATTCGGTCCCATCCCTCTCCGTAATGAGTCCTCCCCTCGACGTATATTCAGAGCCCGTCTTTACTATGACAATGCAGATTATTGAGGAAGATGGGATGAGCCAGACTGATCCCTCCCTAGAGCCTAGCTTCCCCTCGCCTCTTCTTCCTATCATGAAGACAGACTGATGCCTCTGTCATAGGATGGTGCTGTATAATATCATGGGGTTAATAATGTAGCATAACCTGAAGGAGGCTGATTCGTATCAGCCATATTCCTTAGACTTATCATGGTGAGGCCCGTGGTCTTGTTGAATAAATATAAGTAAATTGTTATTTTAAGATAGTGGGCGCTATCAAGTTGTCTTTTGTGAATCATGAACATTTTCCGTTTACTGTGTTCGGTGTAGATGTTTTGTAGATAGTTTGTGCCTACTCATAATTCATAATACAGTACAGCTGTATGTCATAATTAATAGTACCAACTGATGACGGTAATACATACAGATAATAAGAGATGAGTCATTCGTGTAATATAAAACATGAGGTATAAATGATGGAGAGAGAATGATATGTTGCATTCTGTATCAGGGGCAAGGGGGAAGGAGAGGGATATATGATTGACCAATGTACTTGTATACATTAAATCTTAAAGACCGATTCATCCTTCTTCTGAATTTCCATGATATAGTCTGGGTTTAACAATGTAAGGAACACAAATAAAAACAAAGAAATATTGAATGTTACAAGATAAAGCAGACACAGGGTTAGTAAAAATGTTAACAGTATGTGTATATCTGACAGTGAGGGTTAGTAGCATCAAAGAGATTCTGAAGTGGGAGAGGAGACAATGTGTTCGGCAGTCTAATGGAGCAAAGTATTTAAGGTGCAGTTGTTAAGTACATTGTGAGGTGTTTGTAAAGATAACACTGAGAGTAAACGTAGTGGGGAAGGAATACAGAGAGGTATAGGTAATGGATTGGGTGGAGAGAGGAACATCACTGTCATTATGCAATGGGAAGCGGAATCTAGTAGTAATATTGCAATCATCAATTTAACCCTTGCAATCAAATAACAATTTATTTAATTACTACTACTGTCAAGATTATACCCAGCTTAGGAATTACCTATAGAAATATTCCTTCAACTCTAACCATTCTTTCGCAGATTAGAATGATATGAATATAACTCGAATAACATAAGTCTGATTGTCATGGCTATTATTATTTGATGTTATGTTATTGAGAGCCATTTAGTAAAATGTTAATTAACTAGTGAAATTAATTAAAACATCATTAATAATAACATCAACAACAACAACAACAATAACAGTAGACACATTCACACCAACTAAAATAGGCTTTGATTTAAAGCGTTTATGATAACATTACAGTATGTTCTAGTAGAAAGTTACAAACTACAAATGTACACTAATATTCAAAGTTAACCTAAAAACGTAATAGAAGTTTTTGATGTCTTGAAAGATAAATTTGCAAGATAAACTAATTGTTCTATATTATCAAGTTCAAGGAGTGAAACGCCATCACAAATATAATCTATTTTTTGTTAATTTCACCACACCACCAAACACCTCCAATGAAATTAATGAAAGCATATATGTGATCCACCGGGATTCGAACCTGGGTTAACACACTTGATAATACGACAATAAGCTCCGGAGAAAATGCAAAATAAACTAATGAGGTGTCGGAGCTAAGCTGACCATAATGATGCAAGATGGATGAGGAGAAGACTCAAGATTATGTGGATGATATTGAGGAGATATGCTTGTTAATTGAAAGGATTTTTGGAGGTAAATTAATAGTGGTGAGAGAGGGAAATATACAGTATATATTATTGTGAAGCTTGTTATGGTGAAGCTGGCGTCACACGAGGTCTTATATCCCAAATTAGGATCGGATACACTTTATCACGTTAATTCCCCTTTAACACGATGAAATATGTTTCATCCTACTCTGGTTACCAATACACGATTTTCTTTGCCTTATAAATCGAACTCTAGGACTCAAAGGGGTAAATACGATCTCAAAAAACCCTCTGAAGAACATATGCTCTTCTTAACCCCTTATTGGCGGCGCGCGACATATGTCGAGTGAAATAAATTTGGACTATGTGGCGGTGCACGACATCTGTCGAGCACCATTTTCAGAACGTAATGTTGCTGAGAGAGAGCTGAGCGGTGGGACGAGCGTAGGAACTTTATGACCGGTTCCCACCACCGCGGTGGACCTACTGAACTGTATCCCACCCTTCTACCCCCTTTCTCACTCGCTACACAGGGAATTATGTAAGGAAATTACCTTATTTTAGGTTTTTTGCACTCGTGTTGCACGATCGTTGCAAGAGAACCAGTTGTCGTACAAGGATGGTTCGGGTGTCATTGGAAAGCTCTGTTTACGCCCTTTCAGGGATAGATACTTGTTTTACGCTCTGGGTCTTATTTAGGCATGAAAATGAGCATGGACACAACCCTATTTAGGGTAAAAAAAAAAACGCTGGGCGCTACGGTCAAATAGACCACCTAGCCCGCTAAATAAGGGTTAAACTGTATAAACTCTTCTAACTTTAGCCAGAATACAAGGTGAAAATGTGTCATCGTGCTAAAGGGGTTACGGTATAGGTTGTGCGTCAACCAATATTACTTTCCAAAAAACGGCACATTTATATGTGTACTGTAGATTTAAACCAGAATAAGACGCCTTAAACAATAATACAATCACCTAATACTACAAAAATAGACTATTTAGTTACTGCGGATACCTGACTCTGATACAGTTTATCAGATACAAGTCCCCTTGTAACGCTTCCGCATTAACTGGTATGGACAAATTATGTTTACTAAAGGTATTTTTAAAACTGAATAAATGTTCAATGAAGCCCAAGACAAATTCGATAGAATATTATTGTATTCGTTGAAGGAATTATTACATTTAATTTTCAATTCCAAACAAATGTAATCGCCTATCACATATATCATATAATTGAAACACAATCTCAAAACAATCGACTAATTTTAGCCAAATTATAATTTAACGGCACATATAATTACAAGGCAAACATTTCTTAAGATATTTGTATTACCTCTTGCTTTGAAAGTTGTGTTCAAAGCTGTATAATGACTAATTGACAATGAAAGTTACTGTAGTAGTGTCCCGATCAATAGTCATCACACATATATGCTGAACTTCTACAATAATCTTAACACCACACGCTATTCTGTTCATCATATCAGTAAAGGTAGTTTTTCGGTTCTATTATTCATCAATTCATCTAATGCCATGATTGACATAATCAAATATGTGGTGTGGCTGAAGAGAGAGAGAGAGAGAAAGTGAGTGAGTGAGTGAATGAGTGAGAATAGGATAGTGTGTGTCTTTGTGTATGTGTGTTGCGATTGCTATACGTTATATATTATAATTTACATCTTCATTCATGGTGCGTTGCATGAGTGGGTATTGATTGAGAATGTTCATGTCTTCAATTATCATGTCTGTTCTTGAGGGTTATAAGAAACGTTCCCCTGACAACACTATCAACTAACAGTGCTGAAAAATCCTCCTCCTCCCATCCAGTCATGTCAATCAGGTACTTGAACAAGGAGAAGTAAAGAAATCCAGAAATGACTGGATTCGGCTATCCAGGCCTCTGTCATTTTTATTTTGTTTTTTCCTATTTTCACTTTTAATATTAATACGTTTCTTCTCGTCATTGATTTCCCCGTTTCTTCTTCTCTCTCTCTCTCTCTCTCTTGATCTTTTCCCGTTGGAGACAGGCAGACTACGAGGTCAGATCATTGAAGTTTGAACAATACTTGGGTTTGACAATACCATGGCTGGAAGTTAGAATTGAAAAGGTTCAGCACTAGTATATGTGGAAACCTTTTCACATATAAGATTATGTTCAACCTGGAAGAAACTTCCCTCCGAAGTTGTAAATGGTTCTTCAGTAGAGCAGCTCAATAAGATAGTATATAGTATAAAGAGTGTAGTGCACTAAACAGTCTCTCTCCAGTTCGAGTGTCTCCTCGGAATGGACTGCAAGGTATCCAAGATACTAACTATTCCTTGTAACTCCCTGGAACTCTCAATCTTTCTCTCTCCCTAGATTTTTAAATAGACTTCTGCCCTGAGTTCAGCTTGAAGTGGAAGTCCTTTGCAGAGCTAACACAGGTTACACAAACAAAACGTCTGGTCTGCACTGAACGTGGTCTTGTATAATGGTTGGAAACATAACTATGTCCCTCTTAAACATTTGTATTCCATTGTTAATTACATGATTAAGAGTGCATATGGGTATGCATATTTGTGATGTTAAGATCAAAAGAAATATTAGATGATTAGGATATGCGTATTATTCTACTTTGCGAGACTATGATAAAACTATGATTTACCTCTTGATTATTTTGCTTACACGTCCTCTTTCAAAACAATAGACCAGGGACTGAATCAAAGATAAGAACGGTATTCAATAGTTTGACCTAATTACAAGTTTTTCACAATTTAACCAATCAGAAATAGAGCAAGAATTTAGTGACATCAATGTATATATTAAACTATATAATATATACATATTCTGTGAAATTGTGTTACTTATGATAAATATTACCAGACTATTTAAGTTTTCCTTTAGCTTAATACACTCCTTCGAAAAGGTGTGGATGTAACAATAATACCAGCATTAAAGAGCAAATTACACATACCGTTATGTAATGATAATGATGATAATATTTATTTGGTCCATAGAAATACAATTATAATAAAATTTAACAATACAACATTTGACCTAGCTCTTTGATGAAAGGTAACATCTTTTAAGAGCCAGTTAGGTAATATTGTATGTGCGTTCTTCCAATTTGGCATTTTCTTGGACACTGAGAAAAAACAATTTTTTTTTTTTTTTTTTTTAACCTCTCCGCGGCGCACAGGGGGTTTTCTACAGGGTAAGACTGTGCGCACCTATGATGATTTTGGGACCTATTGCCAATTTCGATAAAAAGTACATCATCGTGTAGGGAATGTTTGCGTGCATCGGCCCATATATATTTGACCCCCCAAAAAATGTCTGGGGGGGGTAGGGGAACGGTCCGTAGTTGAAAAATGTGGAGCGAATGGCACCGCGCGGCTAGATTGTCATCGAGCGGCGAGATTTCCCTGCCGAATATTTACGCGCGCAGGGGATAGAAGGAGAGGGAGGAGGGGGTGGGTTACCGCGTATTATCACGTATATCTCCTTTTTCGAGCCCTTTTAGGATATTTAGAGTATGTATACGTGTGTAGGGCACCCATATAACAATGAATATGCCTCATAGTGACCAAAAATTGCAATATATAAGGGAATTATAAGAGAATATTTAGGCGGGAATGAAGATGTGTTGGAGGTTTGGCGGCAATTTATGAGCTGAGAGTGTGGTTTACGCCATACATATCACGTATATCTTGTACGTAGAGCACTGTCACGCTATAATACAGACTTGTACGTATGTATACGTGCCATATATCAAAATATATACCGCATATAAACCAATTCATGCGATATTTACGCACATTATCAATGAGTTTCTATGCGTGAACCAAGGTGTGAGTGAGTTGTGGTGGGAATGAAAGGGGGAGAGGGTGTGTTACTCCATAAATATCACGTCAATCTTGTATTTAGAGCACTCTCATGCTATAATAAAGACGTGTACATATGTAGGCGTCCCATATAACAAGGAATATACCGCATATAGCCCAATTGATGCGATATTTACGCAAATTGTGAATGTGTTTCTAGCAGACGGAAGCCTGAAAGGGGGGGTTGGGGGTGGGTGGGTGGGTGGGAGGGAGGCATGCAGGGGTGCAGTGAGTGAGTGAGTCGTGGAGAGATGGAAGTCAGGCAGATCTCTAGATAGATAAACAGCTTAGTGATAATTGTGGAGGCGCCCCAGGCGTATTGATGTTTGGTATTTTGACCCTTATGTCTACCAGATGGCTGGTGTTCGTTGCCATCAACAGGTCTACAATAACATGAGTCAGGAATGGAGAGAGAGAGAGAGAGAGAGAGAGAGAGAGAGAGAGAGAGAGAGAGAAACTGAGACATGCGTATGTCGTACATATAAATGGACTTCAGAATTGCATTTTTATGCAAGCAGACATTGCATTTTAGACACATGTGAAGTACCACAGAAACATGTAGGCCATTGACTGTAAATAAGTACTATATTTATAGACCACCAGCGACGGTGCTGAGTCAACACAGGCAGATTGCCTGTTGTGATAGAGGGCTAAATATAGACTGGTGTCTCCTTACACCTGCGAAAGGGTAGATTGCCACCAGAGAAACGTTTACTTATTTATTTCGAAGTAATATGCAATCTAAATGTATATTCGAGACCTACTGCAATTATTTGTATGACAGTCATGACTATGTATAATCCAATATACGCGCGTAGGCGAGACATAAGAAAGCTGGTTGAGCAATTTTCGACACCCACACAGTTATTATTCATTTTTATTTACAATATTATACAATACAAATGTATTTGTGAAGAGTATTTTATCCATTATTGTATTTATACCAATTTTGTTCCCAGACAGAGCTGCTGTAGCTGGAGAATCAAGGAGCGGCAAGGGTCACCTCGTGACCGCCTGACCGTGTGAAAATGAGTGGAGTCACACTGAGAGGGGCAATTTTGCTGAGTGTTTGGGCAATTTTTGACAGAATAAAGTTATATAATTACTAATTCTTGACAGAGACAAACTATTATAAACCTTGGCATGATATAATTGATAATCCCATCAATTTACAAACGTAAATTGGTGGGATAATTCATTTTTTTTTGTATATTGTCATTTCGATTGTACACACGAAGTTTTGAGTGATATTTGGTATGAGCTCCTGTGGCATGGTTGGTAAGGTCGCGGACTGGAAAACTCAAAGTGTCGTAGGGTAGTGGGATCGAATCCAGGAGGGGGTTATGGGGAAGGTTTTATATTGTCTAGAAAAAATTTTTATAAATTTTTTTTTTACAAGATCATGCCATTGTATTCAAACAATATGAAATATTCATAGAATATATCATATTGTAAGAATACAATGACATGACCTTGTTTTTTTTTTTTTTTTTTTTTATTTTTTTATTTTATTATCATAGTAGGTTTGACATGATTTATTGGAACATATTTATTTTTGTACAATTCATTTGAGAAAATAATTATATACACATTACTTAGGCTAATAACAAACATATATATTGATATACTAAAAAAATAAGGCATATTACATGTAAATCTTTGAAACTTATAAACTAAATAATGAAACATACAATTATATAATGTAAAAGCTATATCACAGGGACATCTTTGGAACTTATACATTATATAATATATATGTTACATTATGAGGTAGCGTGATCAATTAGGTCAGGTCAGGTAAGGTAGGGCGCGAGTCCAGGGCAGGGCAGGGCAGGAGGCGAGTCCAGGGCAGGGCACGGGGCGAGTCCAGGGCAGGGCAGGGCAGGGCAGGGGCCGACACTCAGTAGTTCTTGAAGGTGTGGTAGTCCCTGAAGCAGTCACCCAGGCAGAGTGCAACTTTGCACTCGGCGCACATTGAGGTGACTCTTTTGGTCACATGGGGTTTCCTCACACTGGAGCTGCAGACGGTGCACTGCACCTGCCTGTGACGAGTGCCAATCAGCTCGGTGTTGGTTGTGTAGTGTCTTTCGACACCCAGCTGGATGCGGTCAGGAACGTGATCCCCACGCCATGCCGTACGTCTGTGAGTGGTGGTGGCATACTTCTCCAGGAGTTGGTAGGAGACGTTGTACACGAACTCCCGGAATTTCAGCTTCTGGTTTGGGGCCATATCCTTCTTCACCAACCACAAGTTGTAGGCGTTCAGCATCGTTATGTCAACTAGGTGGAGGAAGAGCTTGTGATACCACTTCACAGTCTTCCTCAGACACTCAACACCTGACAGCTGACAGTCAGACTTGTCCACCAGGCGCATGTTTTTGGTGTAGTCCACTACCATGTCGGGCTTGTAGATTGTCTTCCTGGTTCGGTAGTGGATTTTGCCAGAATCCACCTGGGCACCTGTGTGGACGGTGGAAAGCAGGTGGACGTCTCGCTTATCCTTCCACTTCAGGGCTATCAGTTTCCCACACTTCTCGAGCTGCTTGTATTTCTGCCCCTTTCGTCGCCTTCTTCGCACATGCCTCTCGCGGTGTTCCTTGGCCAGGTCGTCTTCTGAAGGTGTGTCACTGGAGGAGGCATCTGTGAGAGGAATGACATCACCTGTGAACTTTGGCATAAACTTTCTTGTCTTTCTGACAGTCCCACATGACCCCGTTTGGTTGTCATAAAGAAACTGGCAGAGAGCAGGAGAAGTATACCAGTTGTCAGTGTAGATGATGTGGCCTTTGCCCAGGTAAGGTGCCAACATTTTCCTGACGATGGCACCTGACATGCCCATGGGGTCATTGGCAGCGGCTTTCGGTATGTCAATGTCAGTGCCTGTATACACGATCATGTCAAGCACTATTCCAGTTTCACAGTCGCACAACACGAAGAGCTTGATTCCGAACCTATGCCTCTTCAAGGGGATATACTGCTTGAAAACAAGACGTCCTTTGAAGAGCACGAGCGACTCATCAATCACCAAATTGAGGAAGGGGTAAAAGTATTTCCTATACCTCTCCAACAACATGGTGAACACATCCCGAACTTTCCATATCCTGTCAATCCTGTTAGGATTTTCGTTGTCTGCAAAGTGCATAAATCTTAGCAGCAACAAAAATCTGTCACGAGTCATGAACTTATTGAAAGTTGGGGTGGCGATGAGAGGGTCGTGCTTCCAGTAGTGTTGCAACACATGCTTCTTGATCAGAGGCATGAGGAACAACAAGGCAAAGAACGTCAGAAATTCTGCCACAGTCGTATCCACCCAGCCTCGTATTCTCGCTTTTGGAGAAAGGACGTCCAATCTGCCAAACACCCACCTGTAGTAGGCGTTTGTTTGGGCAACGATGTACGTCATTACCTCCATGTCGAAAAAAGCGAGGAAGAAGTCGCTTTCATTCGCTTGATCATCACAGGGCCAGTTGTCAGTTGTTCCTGACGTCCCAGGATTGAACTGGGGCACGTCAGGTACAAAATTGACCCCGTCAGACCAATCGAACGAAGGCATGCCAGGGATCGGAATGTCGTCTGCGTCTTCTTCTGCGTCTGAAATATCGCTTCCATGGTCGCGATACAGCACTTCATCATCATTACCCTCCTCTTCACTCGACAGACGATGCCCTTCCTCGTTTTCGTCACCGACGTCGGACTCACTCCCACTGTCCACTCCCAAATCCCCCCACCCTTGGTCCCGTGCTAGGGCTTCGTCGTCGAAACCCGGGCTGCCAATGTCCTGCGAATCACCATCAAACAGCAGGGCGGCATACTTAGATGGTGTAAGATTTTTCCGGGTCACTTTGGCACGTGCGGGAGTCTTATGGACAGGGACAGCAGAGGTGGTGGCAGGGGCGGCGGCAGGGGCGGCGGCGGCGGCAGGGGCGGCGGCGGCAGGGGCAGCAGTGGTGCGTGGCCTTGATGGCAAGATGATGGTGGTGCCTGTCGCCCTTCTCTCTGTTCCTTGGGCAGGGGCGGCAGGGGCGGCAGGGGCAGCAGGGGCGGCAGGGGCGGCAGGGGCAGCAGGGCCGGCAGGGACACCAGGGCCAGCAGTCGCTTTCCCTCTCCCTTTCCCCTTCCCCTTCCCTGTTCCTTGGGCAGGGGCGGCAGGGGCGGCAGGGGCAGCAGGGGCGGCAGGGGCAGCAGGGCCGGCAGGGACACCAGGGCCAGCAGTCGCTTTCCCAGTCGCTTTCCCTCTCCCTTTCCCCTTCCCCTTCCCTGTTCCTTGGGCAGGGGCGGCAGGGGCGGCAGGGGCAGCAGGGGGGGCAGGGGCGGCAGGGGCGGCAGGGGCGGCAGGGGCAGCAGGGGCAGCCGGGCCAGGGGCGGCTGGTGGTGTTGGTGGTGGTAGGGGCACTGTGGCTGGCGTACGGGTTCTCTTCCCTACGCCCGTGCCTTTAATTTTTCCTGCCCCGCAGGTAATGCAGCCCTAGGGCGGCCTCCTGCGTCGCTGGTACCGGTGGCAGGGGTGGCAGGGGTGGCAGTGGTGGCAGTGGTGGTGGTAGTGGTTGTTGCAGTGGCCTGGGTCGTGGTGGCAGTGTCCCGAAAGACCAATGACCTCTGTGCCATTGCCCTGCTTGCACGTGTTTTACGTGCTTTTGGTGCTGGTGATTCGTCCTCTGAGCTGTAGGGCGTGTCGTACTGGTAGCTAGGGTCTTTGGCAGCCACCCTCTGCCTTCCACGGCGGCTAACACCACCAGAAGGAGGGCTGGTTGTGTCATCAGGGAGCGAGCGTGAGGGACGTGTAGGCTCCATGACTAGTGCGTGGTTACTGGCGCGGTGGTGCTTGCACGAGTGCGGGGCGAGCGTTTGGCGGGGTGGTATCGAGAGTTGACATGTAGTACAATACCCACACCAATTTTCAGCCGCCTGGCTATAAACGCGCGGTTTTGGTACGTGTTCAAAGTCTCTGCTCTTAAGAGTCTACCCGCAGTGCGCCGGGGGAACTCTTAAGAGTCTACCCGCAGCTCCCGGGTTAAAGAGACAATGAACGGAGGAAGGAAAAACACAGATAAAACAAAAAGGTCCATGTGCCTAAAGGCATCCTCCATTCATAAAATGTTTGTAACAACTGGATTTAAACATTTGTAGATTGTAAGTTTGTGGAAAACAATTCGAGGGAAGTGAATTCCAAAGAGTAGTAGCTCTGGGGATAAATGAATTCTGATAAGCAGAAGTTCTGCATTGTGGAGGAGAAAGTGTAAATTCATGGGCGCTCTCAGCTGCCCTAGTTCTACGGGGAAAGATGTGGAGAGGCGGCACAATTGAAGCAAGTTCCTCGGAACAATTGCTGTGAAAATATCTGTAGAATAATGCAAGGGATGCAACGTTTCTTCGTATGGATAATGTAGGAAGGTCCTGTGTGATTGCAGGGTTATTGATTAATCTAATAGCTTTATTTTGAATTTTGTCCAACTGCCTCAATGCAACCACTCCACTTCCACCCCACAGAGGTGAACAGTAATCCATCTGAGAACGCACATGACTTTTATATATCACGGCCAACTGCTCGTCAGTGAAGAATTCTCGAATTCTGTACAGGAGTCCCAGTTTTTTAGAGGCATTCTTAGCAATGCTTCTAACATAATGTGTCCAGCTCAAGTTAGTAGTTAATGTTACACCGAGAATGTCAATACTAGGGGAAGTGGGAATATTTACATCATTAAAAAATATATGGGAGTCAGTGAGATTCTGTCGGTTAGAAAATTGAATGTACTTGGTTTTCTGTGCATTAAAGGAAACTAGATTCTTTTGTCCCCATCCATCAATTCTAGAAAGGTCCTGGTTCAGAGAAATTGCAGTGTTTATTTTTGAATTTATAAGATCGGGTTGGGTGACAGAATTGGTAAATGTGAAGGAACTGTGGAGTGTTGAGTCATCTGCGTAGGAATGTATTGGATTATGAGTGGTAGATATGAGATCATTGATATGAATGAGGAACAGAATTGGGGCCAAAACTGATCCCTGGGGAACACCAGCATTTATTGAGTGAAATTGAGAATAAAGGCCATCTACCATTACACGTATTTTTCTGTTATGAAGATAAGAAGAAATTAGTGGAACTAATGATGCAAGGCCGTAGTGTGACATCTTCGACAATAAGGATTGATGCCAGACTCTATCAAATGCCTTTGATATATCCAGTGCTATTGTATGTGTTTCACCATGTTGGTCTGTAGCTTGGTTGATTTGATGCGTAAGAAGGCAAAGCATGTCTGCAGTTGATCGACATCGACTAAAACCATATTGCCTATCACTGATTAATTTATTATTCTCAAGATGCTTAATTATGTGATTATTTAATATTATTTCAAAGACTTTACCAAGAGTGGAAGTTATAGCTATTGGTCTGTAGTTTGATGGATCTGAAGAGGCACCTATTTTAGGAACTGGATGGATGTTTGCTTCTTTCCAGGGTACTGGGAAGCATGAGGTATGAGTACACAGACGGAAAAATTTTGCCAATACAGGAGCGAGCACCAAGGAGCAATTCTTAAGTACTATTGGAGGAATTTCATCTGGACCAGGAGCCTTATCTACCGAGAGATTCTGCAAAATAGTTTTGACATGTCTGGTGTGGATCTTAAGTGAGGGAATTTCAGGCGAATTAAAATTAAGTACAGGGACATCTTGATTGATTTCATCTAAGGTTGAGTTGGTGGAGAAAATATCCGCAAGAAGGTTAGCTTTACCTCGTGGGTCACTTACAAGATTGCCAGTCGGAGATTTTAATGGTGGAATGGATGAAGCAGTAGTGAAGTTGGATTTAAATGAGTTAAGAGTAGACCAAAATATTTTGTTATCATTTGGATTATTTAGAAGTTTATTTGCCTGCTTGTGGAGAAAGTTTGATTTAGTTAGGTTTAATACAGTTTTGGCATGATTTCTGATGTTTCTAAAGTAATTAAAGGCTTCATGTGTTTTTGATCTTGTGTATGCATTGTAGGCTATTGCTTTTTGTTCAGTTACTCTAGCACAATTATGGTCAAACCATTTAGGTGAATTAGATCTTTTACTGTACTTTTGATGAGGAATAAAAGTTTCCATTCCAATTTTTACAAAATCTTGTATGTGGCTCAAGGTGGAGTGTGCATCATTAGAAAAGAAAGAGGTCCAGGGAATATCAATAAAGAAACCTTGAAGACCCTCCCAGTCTGCCCTATCGTAATGCCATTTAGTCACCAAAACAGGTTCAGAGTGGGAAGGTATGGTAGGTGATAGACAGGTGGCCTGTATCAGACAGTGATCAGAAGATCCAAGCGGGGACCTCACTGTAACATCATAATTTTCTGAATTGGTTGTTAAAATAAGTCCAGTAGGTGGGAATTATGATTAGGATTATCTGGTACACGGGTGGGTTGGTTGACTAGTTGAGTGAGATTAAATGAGTCTGCAAATAGCTCACATTCAAGACCAGCATCATCAGTCCTGGCTGAATAAGTGAGCCATTCAACATTATGGACATTAAAATCACCCAACACAGTGATTTCAGAAGAAGCATTTAAGTTGAGGACACTGAGTTGTGAGGACAGAGAATCAAAAAGACTTTGCTCTGGAGGAGTATTTGGGGAACGGTAGATGCAACATATGTATTTAAATTTACAGTAATACTATCTAAAACAGCAGCTATGTTAAAAAATGTGTATATAATTTATTAGAATATTGTTGTAGTCAATCAGAATTATAATTTGTACTATTTTTTTTTTTAGAGTGAAGTGGTGTATGAGGGACTTTAGAGTGAAGTGGTGTATGAGGGACTTTTATGTTGTGATATTATTATAAAGACAAATCTGTAGCATATTTCAAACTTTCATAAATTTCATGTAGGCCTATTTGTTTTAATGAGTTTAAAGTCATATAGATACATTTTGTATACGGTTAATTGGTAATGGAGTAATTTAAGAGGTAGCTCTGTACTTACATAAGATTGTAGGAGGTGTTTTTTAAGGCAAATTTTAAAGCTTTCTACAGTGGTTTTGTTAACTATGCCATTTGGTAAGGAATTGAATATTTGTGCACCATGATATTTAATGTTACTTTGAGATTGTGAAGATGACATGAAAGGTACAACTAGACGCTCATTACTTCTTATGGGGTATCTGGTCGGTGGATTGGGCACAAAGATCGAATCATTATAAACTAATCCATTTATGCATTTGTACACATAGACAGCGCATACCAGCACATTCATTTCTTTCAACTTAAGTACTTTATTATTATAAAATATATCATTTGTGTGATCATAGCGGCCTACTCCCTCAATTGTCCTCATTATTCGCTTTTGAGCAGTTTCTATAGGTTTTAGAGCAGTTTTACTTGCCCCTCCCCATACCACTTGACAATAAATTAAATGTGAATACACTAACGAATAATAACTCAAAATTAATGATTGTTTGCTTAATTCATTCCTTGTTTGATATACAATGACATTAAACCTTGTCACTTTATTTGTTATTTGGATGATATGCTTATTCCACGTCAATCTATTGTCTATTAATATACCCAAGAATTTAGTTTCGGTTACTTCCTTGATTCTAGTATTATTGAAAGCTACTTGGACATTGTAGTTATTTTTCTTATGTCTATGAAATACCACAAAGTAAGTCTTATTTATATTTAATGTTAGTTTATTAGCCGATATCCACTCTACAATATTAGTTATTTCCTCATTTAAGGAATTTGTAAGAGATTTTATATTGCTATGGCTTAAATAGAAAGTACTGTCGTCAGCAAAAAGTACAAATTTCAATTGTTTTGTTGCATATGTAATATCATTGAGGTATATTAAGAACAATATAGGTCCCAGAATCGAACCCTGTGGCACACCAACATTTATTTTGTAAGTGGAAGAAGTTTGATTATTAAAATATACATATTTTCCCCGATTAGATAAATAGTTCTGGAACCAGTCACGTGTCTTCCCTGTAATACCATAGTGTGACAATTTCTCGAGTAATATTGTATGGTTCACCGTATCGAACGCCTTGGTTACTTTGTCACTTTTGTGTTGGTGCACCTCCTTGGCCAAGGCCGATATATGCCTCATACGATATTATCCAGTGAAATAAAAGTATTAAAAATTTGGGAATTGGCTGCCTCTGAGTTTATGTTCTCCATTGCTGCGTTCAGAGTAATTACTTCTATAATATTATGCTATATATTTACTTATTTTTGCAACATAATGCATTTTCCTCTCAGAGATGAGAATACCAGACCATTTAGCTGTAAATTAACCTTGGACTCCGCTATGGATGACATTTATACTGGGTGAATCTCGGGTCCAACCATACGGAACTGGCTGTCGTATTCTGAGGATGTACTAACACGTACATATCCTTGAAAAGGATGACATTATTTGCGATAAAATCGCCTTATGATTAACCTTGACCCATTTGTGTTTAGTGTTAATTATTCATCGTTATCGAAACTTCCCTCATGATTGTGTTTGATAATATCTTTGCATTGACAATAAACACAAAAAGTAATATATAAATTGTTATAATATAAAGGAAGATGATATTCTTCCTTACCCAAAGACATCCCGTTTCATTATGGTGGGTCCCAGTTAGAAGTCCTCCATTACGAGGAAAAACACACATGAACAATTAATTGAAGCCCAAACATAGAAGAGTGAATGGATATGTTACAATCTATCGATAACATCATTGCCAATGTATCGTAGGAAAATGTTGACCGCCTGCTGTATATCTTGACGGTTATCTATCTTCTATCAATTGTATATACTGGTGATTAGGCCTGAGAAGTTCACTAGCCAGTTCATGTATTCAAGCATAGATCATACTATGTTTCTGGTTACAGATCATGGATGGAGGGCAACGATGAATATTTCATACGTTTCGTCAGTGCTTGTTACCATTGTAAACATATATTGAATATTGCAGAGCCACAGTATTTTGTATTATTCAATATATACTAACTATGTGTTCGTTCTTCATTCTCACACCCCTTCTTATTTCCGCCATTTCTGTGAAGAAAACAAAAAAAGGCGTGGAATATATCTTGCATGAATAATTATTCCTGATTTTCTATTGGGCCATTATGGTTAATGATACTAAATGAGAACATACATGGAAGAAATATTTACCATGTACGATAATATAACGTTATTTTATCTAATATTTGAAAGCTATTTATCGCACAATACTTCACACTTGCACATATGCACATAGAAAGAGGACATGTAATGCGTTCTTATCAAGTGATAACACATGTAAATAAAAAGAGTACATATAACACAGTCTTATCAAGTGGTAACACATGCAAACAGAAAGAGGACATGTAATGCGTTCTTATCAAGTGATAACACATGTAAATAAAAAGAGTACATATAACACATTCTTATCAAGTGGTAACACATGTAAACAGAAAGAGGACATGTAATGCGTTCTTATCAAGTGATAACACATGTAAATAAAAAGAGTACATATAACACATTATTATCAAGTGGTAACACATGTAAACAGAAAGAGGACATATAACACATTCCTATCAAGAGGTAACACATGTAAACAGAAAGAGGACATATAACACATTCTTATCAAGTGGTAACACATGTAAACAGAAAGAGGACATATAACACATTCTTATCAAGTGGTAACACATGTAAACAGAAAGAGGACATATAACACATTCTTATCAAGTGGTAACACATGTAAACAGAAAGAGGACATATAACACATTCTTATCAAGAGGTAACACATGTAAACAGAAAGAGGACATATAACACATTCTTATCAAGTGGTAACACATGTAAACAGAAAGAGGACATATAACACATTCTTATCAAGAGGTAACACATGTAAACAGAAAGAGGACATATAACACATTCTTATCAAGTGGTAACACATGTAAACAGAAAGAGGACATATAACACATTCTTATCAAGAGGTAACACATGTAAACAGAAAGAGGACATATAACACATTCTTATCAAGTGGTAACACATGTAAACAGAAAGAGGACATATAACACATTCTTATCAAGAGGTAAAACATGTAAACAGAAAGAGGACATATAACACATTCTTATCAAGTGGTAACACATGTAAACAGAAAGAGGACATATAACACATTCTTATCAAGAGGTAAAACATGTAAACAGAAAGAGGACATATAACACATTCTTATCAAGAGGTAACAAATGTAAGTAAAAACATGTGACATGGAACAGGAATGTATATTTTTCCCCTTTATATCCTGCACACGGCTCCTCACCGACCTTGTGCACCAGACAGGGAATAAAAGGGCAGGACGACACCAATTTCCTGCTGTCTCACTTTGCCTCTCTGGTATTTCTTTTTGCTCTCTCTCTCTCGCTCTCGCTCTCGCTCTCGCTCTCGCTCTCTCTCTCTCTCTTTCACACACTCTCTTTCTCTCTCTCAGGTTCTTTTCCCCATTATAGTATGTATTACCAGTGGTGTTCATTAAGTCAATGTCTGGTGATTGTGTGTTTATTGTGTCACTCACCTGGACTGACTCGGTCTCTGGGGAGGATTGTATTTCTGGGTCCGTGTGTGTCCTGCCTGGTAAGGTCTTTGGTATACCCTTGGGAGTTGGTTATTAAGGATTTTGTTTAGTTTTTGTATTAATAAGCACGCATATTTAGAATGTTTCAAACATTCTAACAGTATTTAATGATAAAGTTTTATTTTTCTTGGCTACAAATATTGTTAGTCATATATACTGTATATATATATATATATATATGTATAAAAAAGGGTGGTCGTTATTTATTTTATCATAAATTTAAAGGGTCCCGGGGTTTTCAAATGTTTGTTTTGAGGTAGAAAAACTGTGTCTGTATTATTAAAGCGATCAGACAATTATTCGAACAGCGCTGGCCAATTCAAATATATATATATTATATATAAGCATTTTTTCGTATTGGTTTGTATTATCGACGAATATAAACTAAAAATGTGTGTTTCGAGTCCTTAGCATGTCACCTTATGTAATGTATTACCTCATGTATACTTAATGTATAGCAAAATAATATAAAACCAACCAGTAAACATTTCATATTCTTTTCTTTTTAGATATGTCAAAAACACGTGCTCAATCAACATTCTACTTGCTTGGTCAAGTAAACCCCGTGATTCTGGCGAGCAAGCTACCGTCCAATCGCCAGGCCTTGGGATTGTACCTCTATCACCACTTTGAGGAGAAGAAGGTCTCGAAGATCGCCTTGAAAACTTCCATTGCTGAGGTTATGCAGTGGTGGCTGAGAGCCCGTATCCCGACTCCTGCAATCCAACACTGCCAGGCCAAGTTGGAGAAGTTGGTGACGGTGTAGAAGGGATTGAAGAAGTGTGAGGGAAGGACCAGTGAGGCTCACAAATCAAATGAGGAGTCTTTCGTTCAGAACCTGGATGATCTCTTCGACATAGCCCACGTCAGCGCTATGGAGATGATCAACATCCAGGAAGACCGTGATTTTCTCCTGGCCCAGCGGGAGAAAGGTAGGAAGGGAACAATGGCAGGGTTTGATGCTCTGCTGGCTTCGAAGGAGGCTCGTGCTGCTGCATTGAATGATACAGTTGAGAAGCGGAAGCGGAAAGTGAAGGAGGATATGGCAGCCGCATCAACGAGAGCCATTCTGGCAAGCAGCGGGTCCTCGAGTGGCACAGAAGATCCCGATGCACCATCAGGAGATTCAGTTGGACGAATGTCTCAAAAAAAGCGGGGACGGAAGACCGTCACCTTGCCAGATCTAGCAGCGTCTCTCGATCGAAGCAAGCTCTCGGACCGAGCTGCAATTAGTGTGGTCGGGGAGACTGCCCGAAGTCTCGGACATGAAGTGGACAATCTCGCCTTGAACCGCAGCTCAATCCGCCGCCTTCGTCAGAAACATCGTTAAAAACGAGCCATACAAATTAAGGAGGAGTTCAAGGTTGGCGTTCCCCTCGTTGTCCATTGGGACGGGAAACTTCTCCCAGACCTCACCGGGAAAGAGAAGGTGGACCGGTTGCCTGTAATCGTGTCAGGAGAGGGGGTTTCCCAGCTCCTCGCTGTCCCCAAGCTGGAAACCGGCACAGGACAAGCCCAGGCCGATGCAGTTGCAGAGGTGGTGCGACAATGGGGAGTTACGGAAGACTTGGCTGGGATGTGTTTTGATACGACAGCATCGAACACTGGACGACTCGCTGGGGCCTGTGTTCTACTCGAGCAGGAGCTTCAGCGACCTATGCTATGGTTGGCCTGCAGGCATCATGTCTTGGAACTCGTTCTCGCGGCGGTGTTCAAATCCGCCTTGGGCTCCCGCTCTGGCCCAGACATTCTGCCATTTAAGGCGTTCCAAACCAAATGGTGTTCCATCGACCAAGCCACCTTCAGTCCAGGACCTGATGACGAGGAGCTCTGTCCATTCCTAGAAGACGTCGCTGCACCCATGATCGAGTTCTGCAAGGGTCAGCTGGAAGAGCGGCAGCCTCGAGATGACTACCAGGAGCTTATGGAGCTCATCGTTGTCTTCCTCGGTGGAGAACCTCGCCGTGGGATCCGCTTCCGGGCACCAGGTGCGATGCACCAGGCATGGTGGATGGCCAAGGCCATCTACGCCCTGAAAATGTGGTTGTTCCGCGTGCAGTTGCAAGGCGTGACAGCCAGCCAAGTAAAGGGCCTGCGGAAACTCTGTTTGTTCGTCGCCCTGCTCTACGGAAAGGAGTGGATACTATCACCAAAGGCGGCAAGCGCTCCTCGCAGAGACCTCGGCTTCATTCAACAACTATTGGAGTACGAGAAGATTGACGACAAGGTCTCCAAAGCTGCTACGAAGAAATTTGTCACTCATCTGTGGTACTTGTCTGAGGAGATGGTTGGGCTCGCGTTGTTCGACGATGGTGTGGAAATGGACATGAAGCGGAAGATGGTGTCGGCCCTGTTCAAGAAAGATGGTGAAGAGGAGCCACCCAAGCGTGTTGCGGTGCCGTATCCAAAAGTTCTTCTTGAAAAATCCCTCGACTTCTTCGTCACCACCAACACAATGAACTTGTTCCATCGCCTGCGCCTCCCAGACACCTTTCTCCAGATGGATCCTGAGGAGTGGGAGATCAACCAGGATTACCAGACAGCAAAGAGCCGGGTCCTCCAACTCGCCGTGGTAAATGATAGAGCAGAACGTGGAGTTGCCCTCATCCAGGATCTGAACGGCCAGATAACACGGGATGAGGATCAGCTGAAGTTCCTCGTGCAGGTGGTGGCAGATCACCGGAAGAGGTTCCCTGACGCTTCCAAGAAGACCATGGTGGAGCAGCACCGAAGTGGGCAACAATGAGTGGTCGATGGTCGCCATGAAACCCCCGGCTAGGCCGGCTAATACTCTAGGGAGAGGGGGACCCGCGGAAATTACTATTATATATACGAAAAAACCCTATGTAGGCTATATAGTATATTTATATATTTGAATTGGCCAGCGCTGTTCGAATAATTGACAAATCACTCTGTAACTTTCTATGTCTTGTTTCTACACCCAAAGAAACCAATTTAGACCCCGGGACACAACGAATTCAACATTTAAAAAATTAGGTCATTATAAGGACCAACAATTATAATAATTGTTGAAGAATATATATATATATATATATATATATTCTTCAACAATACAAAACTCAATCCTTCATCTTCTCTTAATATTCTTGGTGTCTCTTTTTCTTCCTCTCTCAGTTGGAAGGACCATATTACCAGTCTTGCTAAGGCAGCATCTCAGAAGCTGGGTGTGCTCAACTGCCTTAGGGGGTTCTTTTCCCCTGCACAGCTTCTTGCTTTGTACAGGGGCATAGTGCATCCTTGTATTGAGTATTGTTCACATGTGTGGGGAGGTTCCTCTCACACCACTCTCCTAGAAAAAGTTGAAAGGAAGGCCTTTCGTATCATTAACTCCAGTCCACTCACCAACCCTCTGCAATTTCTCTCTCTCCGCCGCAATGTTGCATCTCTCTCGCTATTCTATCGCTACTATAATAATCAGTGTTCCTCAGAGCTTTCCCAGTGTATACCACCTCCTTTACGTAGGGCACGTGGTACCCGTCTTGCAACTCAATCCCACCCCTACTCTGTGCAACTTTCCAACCCAAGAGTGAAACGTTACTCTCTAACGTTCTTCTATTCGACAGCTGAGCTCTGGAACTCTCTCCCAGAATCAGTCTTTCCCTCTTCCTATGACTTAAATTTCTTCAAACTCCGTGTGTCCAGGTATTTTGGTTCGAACGTCCCTTGATTTTTGCCCTGTCACTCTTTCAACTATGGGGGAGGCACTCGCTATAGGCAGTTCTGCCTTTTGCCTCTCTCAATCACATAGACAAAAAAAAAAAATATATATATATATATATATATATATATACCGGTATATATATATATATATATATATATATATATATATATATATATATTGTTACGTATCTTGATCCTCAAGTGGTTAACTTGATGAATCTAGATAGCACAGAGATATATATTAAGGTATCAGTCAGCTGAAGGCAAAACAAAAGTAAAATCTAATAAAATAATTTCCTGTTGTTGCTTCCTTTCCTTTTGGATCTTAGGACTTAGTATCCTTTATTGACTGATACTCTTTAATTATGAAAAATACTGAAACTAATTAAAGTCATGTAGTATTTATAAAGAATTATTATTTAACCGAAGCTTAGTAGGCTATGGTTATGAACCGAATAAGTTATAGCTAAAGAAGGACTATTAATTTTATAAAAAGTCTTGAAAGATATTTAATATAAAGATATAAGAATATTTCTGTCTCTTACCCTTTTTGAAATGAATAGATAGTTTTCTTATATGTCCTTTTATTTATATTTAATGTAATTATTCTTGGTTCTTGTCTTACGTTAATAGTATTATAATCAGGATTTATATCAAAGTCACATAAAAAGTTAGATATATATTTAATAATTAGTTAAATGTATTTCTTAACCACGTAACATTGAGGTTTGATTATGAGTAAATAAAGTTACAGGATCGCTTCATAGATTCGATTCAGGTCTCACTCAAATAATATGAAAAGCAAAATATAATATTTTGAAGCAAAATAATTGTCTTCAGCTTAGGAAATCACTAGAAGTAATATTAACACAGCCATGTTAGTCTAAGGCGATATTACTAAT
The DNA here is from genome assembly GCA_032716605.1 of Paralithodes platypus. Classification (NCBI taxonomy): domain Eukaryota; kingdom Metazoa; phylum Arthropoda; class Malacostraca; order Decapoda; family Lithodidae; genus Paralithodes; species Paralithodes platypus. Next base: position 39,455,664 of record CM064530.1, read on the forward strand.
ACGAGACAATAGCATCACCGTACTAAGCACCGTTAAGCAATGTAAGCTTAATTAAAAGAAAATGAAAGAACTAGTAAGTATTAATATAAAACAATAGTATTACTTTCATCATAACCCAATTACTTAAGGAGTTGCTTTAGTCCACAAGTTAGTCAACTAAAATAGTTAAGCACATAATAGTAGCGTTAATGATAAATCCCAATCAAATAGTTACGTACATAATAGTACCGTTAACGTTAATTCGCAATCAAATAGTTAAACGCATAATAGTAGCGTTCACGTTAATTCCCAATCAAATAGTTAAGCACATAATAGTAGCGTTCACGTTAATTCCCAATCACATATCTCACTAACCAACATAACGTAAGTGTTTACACCGAACACACTTAACACACATTTATATAATCTGACTGACAGTCACAAACCCATTATAATACTTCACCCCGTCTTCCTCCAGCTGCAAGTTCACCTTCCCCAACTCCAAATGAGACTGATTTGAATGCCCACAACTCGGGTCTTATATACCAAACAATGATGGTGTAGGAACGAATCAGGAGGCGGTGCCTACTCCAATCATAGCTCCTCGAGTCGCATAACAGGTGCCTGGTCCACTCACAGCTCCTGGCGTCGATCATACGTCATAGCATCGGTCATCGAGGTAGTTTGCAGGGTCCCCTATGACGCACGCAGGTGTGAAGGCTAGTTTGCAGGTATGCGGGCGAGCTAGTTTCCCCACTCGCTGGTTCGCTAGTCTGCTTCACCGTTTGGGTAGTGTGACTCCTTCAACTCTAATTCTAACTCTTAAATTAACATACAGGGCTCCGTATGTCAGAATATATATATATATATATATATATATATATATATATATATATAGTATACTGTATAATTATACAGTATGTGTTTTTTTGTTTTTTTTTTTTTTTTTGATAGGCAGTCGTATAGATGTCATTTTGGCGTGACCTTCATTCCATAACCTTCAAAAGAACTGTTAGAACGTTTACTCTCATTATTTTCGGGATTTTGGTCACGCACTTGGAAGGACGTTTTTTTCGTTTGTGAGCAGATTTGTAATTTCCTATGAATAATTGTTTACATTAACTCCGTGATTTCGTTCGTTCCTGGAATTAGGAGACCATTGTTTTCTTTTGTTTGTTTTGGTTTATGTATAAATATGAATTGGTTACCTTGAGTTTCGTTAGGCTTACGAGATTACTAGAGCATGACAGATTATTTAAGGATAGTGTAAGATAAATGTGATTAAGAGTTACTTAGGTTATTCTAGGGAAATAATGAATTAGGTTAGGTATATTTGTGCTATATAAATATTAGGAAATGTGTAGTCAAATCAACATCAGGTGTGGAAAAAGGATATATATTGTACATTGACTTGTGAGCAAAACGACCATGTACTGCATAGTAGACGTGTTATTCCTCCACATATAACTCACACTTCCTGACTCCTACAGACAATGTTGCCGTGTTAATATATAATTGATGACGTGTGGGCTGGGGGTCGCTGCCTTTGTATGAAATGATGTATCACAAACCACACTATCAAACTTTGACAGGTTTCGTGAGCTGTATACAGCATATCGTTGGCCATATTCTATCCCTCTCTCTCTCTCCCGAGATTAATCTATGATGTTCACTACAACGTATAACATATAACCTCCAATCACTACTATGGTCACCTACAACCACCAACTTCCATACCTACCACCATTAACCTTATCCTACAATATCGTGTACCACTACCATTCATCACGATCTACCACCATTAACCATGGTCTATCAACCAACTCAAGCATATGGCTTATTACATATGTATTACTACTGTAATACAATCAACCGTAAACACAATATCTCAGCATCAACCATAATTAGCCAACTTCAACCAACCTCAACCACCATCAGATAAACATCAACCACCATGGACCAACCTCAGTAACAGGTCAGGTCCCAGAAGGCTCCTGGGTGGGACTGTGGTGTGTCGTAGACCGTATAAGGACCTTCCTGGAGGTCACCATCACTGTAGTAATTGATGGACGGTCCTTGGTATATATTAGGTTCACTAACGTTATGGGTTACTATATTATACCTTCTGTAGTGCAAACAGTATAATGATCACTAGTTCATGTATTATTGAAGATAATGAATGGTCCTTGGTCTTTCATTTCATTCACCACCCATGTTTTACTGGGCACACTGTCTTTGGTACATATTATATTATCTATATATTATATATAATTACACGTAATTGCTACTGCTCTGAATAGGGATTTAGCCAAAATTACATCATGGTGTGAACTTTGGGGCATGAAACTTAATGCTAGTAAAACACACTCCATTATCATCAGCAGATCTCGTACCTTGGATCCTCCCCATCCTTGTCTACAAGTTTCTGGCGAGCAAATTGAGAATGTGGATACTCTGCGTTTGTTAGGAGTTACTCTTGATCCCAAACTTACTTTTGAAAAGCATATTCGTTCTTTCTCCTCTTCCATTTCCCAAAAAATTGGTCTGCTTCGCAAGGTTTATAAAACATTTGCTTGTGACGCCACAGTTATCAAGTCTTTTTATGCTTTTATTTTGCCACATTTCGAGTACTGCTCACCTGTCTGGTTGTCAGCAGCTGACTGCCATCTCAAGTTGCTTGATAGGTCGCTAAATTCCATCAGTTTTATTCTACCTAATTTGTCTCTTGATCTGTGTCATCGACGTAAAGTTGGTGCCCTTAATCTTTTATTTAAAGTTTTTAACAACCCTCAGCATCCCTTACATGGGGTTCTGCCTGGGCCCTATGTCCGGGCTCGTGCAACTAGATTCACAAGCAATCTTAATTATCTTGCCATGAGCCGTGTTAATTTTTCTACTACACAGTTTTCACGGTGTTTTGTGCCGGCCATGGTTGACTTGTGGAATAAGTTGCCAAATGAGCTAGTCAATTCAGCTAATATCTCCATTTTTAAGTCTAGAGTTAATGCTTTTTTGCAGCATTAATTCTAATTTTTAAACTTATTTTATTCTATTTTATTGTATTATATTTAAGCTTGATATCCTCCACTGCATAATATGTTGTATGTGTTTAATATGTGTATATGTACAGTACAGTATACAGTGTATGTTTTTATTTTTTCCTAAGTTGCCATAGTCTCTCTCCAGTGCCTCCGGGTGTTTTGTGTGGATTGATCTTGATGGTGTTTCTGCACCCTGGTTGGAGACTTCGGCATCTCATATAATAATAATAATAATAATATCTATGAGGGGAGGTGTGGCAGAGTGGTCTTGCCACTGGACTGATAATCCAATGAACCCGGGTTCGAATCCCAGTATGTTAATGGAAAGATATTATTGGGATGGAATTTGAGCTGTACCTAGTTTCAGTGCATTACCACAGCACACCGAAATGCCAACCCCCCAAAAAAAATAAATAAATAAATAAATACCCTCAATGTTCCCTGATTAAATAGCAATGTATGAATATTCCCATATTCAAAATATGCTACAGGGGAGCAATGCCTAGTGAGGAAATTGCTCAATAGGTGGCGTTCTGAGAGTGAGGGTCCGAGTCTCGGGAATGAGACTGTGAAGCGCAGAGGCGGAGTAGCTTCAGAGATGGGATTGCTTCGAGCCGGGGTGCTTCACATGTCTCACTCCCTAGACTGGAACAAGACCTCACGGGCCTCACAGCGTTCAGAGGTTGAGGCTCGCAGCCTATGCCCGAAAGGGAGTAGTTGGAATATAGATTTATTTTTTTTTTTTTAGTAAGTGTATGTTCGTATATTGAGTGTGCCCCCTGAGGGACTTTTGAATATGTTACCTGTTCTCATCTCTCACACGAAAATCCTCCTCATTTATGTGTTATATAATGCAGGAGTCAACGATCACTGTCCATTCTAGCAGTGATTCATTCTTTCAGCCACACCAATCAATCTCGGCTACAAGTTCCCATGATTTATCCTGCCTTGTGATCACCCCGAACTTATGGAATAGGACGGAGACCCAAAATCATATATTCTGGCAACTTCCGATCGGTATATTTTTGTATGTCAGTATTTCGACGCTCCTTATAGTAAAGCATTGTAAAATATCTCGACGACAAATTTGTATAGTTATCTGAAGTATCAATTAATTTGAATTAACAAGCTCCCAAATAAGATTTTTCGAGAACAAATGCTAAAACGATCCTTTGACTCGGCCTTTAGGCGGAGTCTGTGTGTGTGTGTGAGTGTAAGTGTGTATGTGTGTGTGTGTTTTCACCAAGTCAACTCCTACATTTCCTGACGTTTTCCTCTCCGCTTCATATTAATAGCTTGTCTTCATATGTTACTTTATAGCCTATAATAAATCACCAATAAGCCAGTCAAATTCCAGGCAATACATTTACTGATTCTGCCGGCGTCAACACCGCAATAAATTCACGGTAAAACTGTATTATCTGGCTTATTGCTGTCATGAATATTCAGCCACCGTGTATCTCCTAACGCAACTGGTCTCTCTCTCTCTCCGTATTGAAATTTGTATTGACTCCGCACTATGTAATGTTGGCGGATAAACAAAAGTATGTCCACACGCTCTGATTATCCTCCCATCAAAGTTAGGTTTTGGAGTTACAAGTGCTGGTCTCCATTGTGGCACAGTTCAGTTGGGTCAGTAGATCATGGCATAGTTCTAGTCTCCATTGTGGCACAGTTCAGTTGGGCCAGTAGGTCATGGCTTAGTTGTGGTCTCCATTGTGGCACAGTTCAGTTGGGCCAGTAGGTCATGGCTTAGTTGTGGTCTCCATTGTGGCACAGTTCAGTTGGGTCAGTAGATCATGGCTTAGTTCTGGTCTCCATTGTGGCACAGTTCAGTTGGGTCAGTAGATCATGGCATAGTTCTGGTCTCCATTGTGGCACAGTTCAGTTGGGTCAGTAGGTCATGGCATAGTTCTGGTCTCCATTGTGGCACAGTTCAGTTGGGTCAGTAGATCATGGCTTAGTTCTGGTCTCCATTGTGGCACAGTTCAGTTGGGTCAGTAGATCATGGCTTAGTTGTGATTGTTTGGATTGGTTGGTTTGGTCCTGCAGTGATGTCTGCCGGATGTTGGAAAAGATAAGTAGGAGTAATGATAGTATTTCCTCAATATAACTACGAACAGAAAGTTGCCTAGTAATATGTTCTTGCTTTATAGTACTTGGCTCCCTCTGTGATACGACTTATTATTCCAAAATCTATCTATAAACCAGATATCGTAGGTAGTGTAGGTATGTATACTGTATATACTGGTGTGCATGCATGTATGGGCAGTATTTGTGAATGTCTGTACTCTATGAATTTGCAGTCGGGAGGTTCGTTTAATCAGTATGCAATATGTATGTTTGCATTTGTGTTTATGTTTGGTCGCACTGTATGTATGTAATTATGTATGTACCGGTATTTAACTGCAGTAATTAATGTATGTATGATGTATGAAAGTATGAATGTAGGTTTATGATGTTTGTAGTTATCATTACATACAGAATAATACCATGCGCTATGTTATCCAGTCACTTAACTCGAGAGTCACCGGTACAGACCATCACTTACACCTTTCAGTAAAAACATTGTATATTCACCAATCATTATAAGGTAATCTCTCTCTCTCTCTCTCTATATATATATATATATTATATAAAAATAGTATTATATATATATATATTTTTTTTTTGTCCTGTCTGTCTTTTTCTTTGCCGATGTTATCCATAAAAATATGTTCGTCACTATCTGTCTAATTATCTATCTGACAATCTGTGTGTTTACCTATTTATCAATAACACTACTAACCTTTCTTATGTTTCCCTCTCCTTTTTCTACTCACATTCATATATTACATTATGTGTCTATCTATCTATTTATCACAGACATAAAGAAAGCAACTCAGAATATTTGCCGGGGAGTGGTCTGTCAGTCTCAAGGAAACGCGGACTGAATATTACTATTCCTAAATCTCTGGGACGACATCGTCCACCTGATTTACATGAAGAGCTACCGTCCTGAATTGCGAGTGGAACATACTTGTGAAGTTCAGAAAAACAAAAGAAGTACGGTTGAGGACGAACCGTGGTGTGTGGGTGGCGGTTTTTGAAAGAAGGTTAGGAGAGGGTGAAAATAGGGGTGATTGAAAGGGAATGGAAAAGGGAAAATTGTAAAGATGTAGCTTGTGTGTGTGTGTGTGTAAGATATAGATAAATAGATAGATGGAGATATATATATATATATATATATATATATATATATATATATATATATATATATATAGAGAGAGAGAGAGAGAGAGATAGACAGAGAGAGCGCAAGAGGGTGGGGGGTAGTTAGGAATGTTATGGAGGGATGAGGGATACGAATGACTGAAAAGGAATGAAAGAGGAAGTTTCGAGAATGCCCAAGTGTGAAGGGAAATGTGTGTGTGTGTATTCTGAGGGTATGAAAAAGGGAGTGATGTAAGGGACTGAAAGAAGGACTGAGGAGGTTGGGGGAGTGAGGGTAGAAGGGACTAGGAGGGGTGGAATTGGGTTAAGGCAAATATATGAAGGTATAATAAGAAGGGAAGAGTAGGGTAATTGAAATAACTAGGGGAGGGGTGAATCTAATGGTTGATAGGGATGCTGGTGAAGCAATATAGTGATCAAGAGGGGAAAAGAGGGTTTTGTATCAGGCTTAAATGTGAAGTTAAAGGGTTTGTAAAACTATCGAGGAAAATGGGGGCAAGGCGTACTAAGAGATATACGGAGGGTTACCGTGTATTTGAGGTATGATTGACAATATACTTTAATAAGATAAGTACAGACTGAAGCTGTACACATTTAGCGTGCATCCTTTTGTAGCATGAATGCTACGCACATGTTGTGGTCAGATGTGGTCAAGTGTCACTACCATGGTTTTAATAGACCTCGCAATACTGAAGCTAAGTCTGTTATCCTTGTTATGCTTCATTATATTTAGGATTATATACTAAAAGATAATTAACCTGCATAAGAAATGGCATATACATATTTGAAGAAAAAACACAAGGTTCTCAAGGCAATTAATGCAACGTGCGCAAGCAATTTTGGACCTACATGTTCACTTTAAACACTGTTGTTAGACGCAGGGGCTATTGATGGGACGAGTTGGAGGGTTTGGAGATGGAAAGGGAAGAGGGGAAGATGTTGATAGAGAATTGTGGGATGTGGTAGTTTGAGGGAGAGAACAGAGGAGCGTAGATTCATAGTGGGTAATTGAAGTGACACAGTTGGGTCACTAGGTTTTGGGTTTACGGGGATGGGGAGGGAGGGTGTTGATGGCGGTTGTTGGGTGTGAGTTTCACAGGGAGCAATGGTGATGGTGGGGTGAAGGTTAGCGTAATAAATGTGATGGGGAGTTAAGGGAAGGATAAGCTACAGGAGAAAGGAGAGAAGGGGTTGAGCTATGAAGGAATGGTGTTGATGGAAGGATAGACGGGAAGGAGAGACTGGTTGAGGAATTTCGAATAGGGCTTGGAGGGAGAGATAATGAAGAGTGAAGGAAGGGAGTAAATGTAGAATTGGGTAGGGGTGATGGTGAGGGGTTAAGAAAAAATATAATTGTAGAGTTAGGGATTGGTTAGGGAAGGAATAATAGGGGTCACGTATTCAACTATTCATCCCATCCCCTTACATTCAACCGAACATATTCTGGCCTTTTGTTTAGATGTGCTCAACCATTTAGCGCTTTACGCCAACTGACGAAGATGCAAATCCGGTCCCGGGAACTGAAAGGAATGGTTGCATACACTCAGTGGAGAGGCTGTGACAACGGTTTTACAGACACCGCCATGCTGTGTACTTCTGTATTGTACAGTATAATATAATATAGCTGTGTACAATATATACTTCCAGTATTAGACAGGTGATAAATATCGGTAGTATACATAAAGGTTGTTGTCTAACTATATTATCAAATGATGAATTACGACAGGCAATTTGACACCACACAGTTTCCTAAGTAACTGTGGTAAGGATCCAGAATGTCCCGGTTTTCTACATTTTAACTAATTGCTACAATTGTGAAGTGCTATTCTTCGTTTCTTACTACTTCAGTATATCATTTGTTTGTGTGATACCATTGTTGTGTAGTGGTTATATATAATGGTATGACATTATGCATGTATTATATTATATGTCATTTGTACAGTTATTTATATTTCGTATATAATGACGAATAAAGCAAGAAACTCATTGGAAAGAAGAAGGAACCCAACACAATTTGCAAAATGGCAGACGTAATAATAAACATGGATATACTCTCTCTATGAACGGATAGGCGTGGAGTCCACACGTCCACGGCCAAACAAAGCCTATAGGCTTCAGCAGATGTGAAAGGTTTTTGTACCTGCATGTTGTGTTATGTTATTCCTATATTTTGACCTATTTTACAAAGAATAACTGACATGTTCTAGTTGTCTCTTGCAGTTTTGTGATACACATTTACATAATTGTGGTGGTTTGACTGGTTTGTGTTACTGGTTCTCTAATTTCTCGTTCTGTTATGATTGCATTTCCCTGTTACGGCTTCGATATTCAGTTGCTGATTTTTCTCGTGGACGGTTTCTCTCTCTCTCTCTCTCTCTCTCTCTCTCTTCTTCTTCTTCTTTTCTATCCTTTTCTTCAACTTTCCTTTTCTATCGGATATGCCATCTCTACTAGAATTAAGTCCTGACCACCTCGTTTGGATCGTAAGGTCTGTGTGGCCAGTGTATCTATGTAAGTCTATGTAAGTCTCTGTCTCTCTCTCTGTCTCTCCATAACAATCACTACCCATCCACCCAATTCCTGTAGACTTCCCTTCCCTTTTCCTTTATGGCTGGTCTGTGTTTTTCCTCTGATTATTTCAGCCTCACTAAAGTCATTCACCTTCCAGCGGAAACTGTTATTTCCCGGTACCTACACACACTCTTATCACTTAATTATCCAACAAACTTTCAAATTTGTTATTGTACTTTTTCAGGGTCGCTAATAGAGATGTTTTCTTTTCTTTTTTGGCAAGAGGGGGACACGGGTGAACTCTTGGTGTCTATCGGGTGTTGGTATATTTACACGACGTGGTATGATTGATTTGCTGCTTCCAGACCATTTGTTTATCATATTTTTAGAGGAATTTAATGGAGTCATATAATTAGTATGTAGAAATATATCCCATTAATGCTCATAACCGATATACAATACGCTCACCTCTTCCACCAGACTGTATTTAGCTGAATAAATATATAGTCATTACCGTAAGGTAATGTAATGTAAGGTAATAGTAGGTACATATGGTCGGCCCTCCATTAGCTGAAATGAAATTAAAAAATAATCCGTATATTATATTAAGAAGTTAAATAAGGTACGTTTTAAATTAAACAATAATGGAGGTGCTTTGAAATCGGTATATGACAACTGTTCCATATAGAGCCGTTATAAAATTAGGCCCTCCTCCGTTGATAGTAGGATATAACGGCAACAAACATTGTATACAATGAAAACCTCCACCACAACACCTCATCCACCAGCTCCCGCACTTCTACTTTCACCTTTTCTCTCTTTCTTGTTGTTATTGTTGTTCCCCAGACTTCTGGCCGAGCAGTCCCAAGTCCAGTAGACGGAAGCCATCCAGATGCTCAGGCACCGGAAGGAGCCAGGGTGAGATGAGATCTGTCTCTGAGGGGTCAGTTGGGAAGGGGATCATCAGCCATTGGGCTATCATCCCCGGGTCAATGCCCCCATCGCCCGCAGCCCCCTTTGAAGTGCCACCCAATCGGGCAATCTCGCCAGCACCTAGAAGGAAAAGCAGTCAGGGAAAAAAAGACAGAAACTGCTAACTTAGGGTAAAGGATACCAAAATTCATTCTGGATAGGATCAGCCCTCACCCATTTTCTTCTGGTTCACTATCGTTGTCTCACACGTATAAGAGCTCCCTGGTATTAAACTTGTGGCCGCGTTACACACAGTTAGTTATAAAGATAAATATTATAGAGTAATGTGTTCGGTTAATCATATTTTTTCGCGTTCCTCTGGGACAGAATTAAATATATCATACTAACAGTAATGATAGCTTTGTACACTCTGTATTACACATGTTCCTAATAGTTTACAGTCACACAAATATATGATGACGGTAACACGGGACAGTTTAACAATGGTCGTGTGCATATTTAGATGTGTCAGTGGTGGCTATTAGGACCTGATGGACGATGGTCTGTGTTAGTGATTAAAGCCCGTCTGGCACCACTGGACCACCATAATTAATGCTTAGTATATATATTGTTATGAAGTCTACCACATCGGTTAACCCTTTACAAGCGGCCTATGCGGTTTATTTATATGTACCGCCCAGCGGGGTGTTTTTAGCCAAAATAGGGCTGTTACGTGATCATTTTCATGCCTAAATAAGACCCAGAACGTAAAACAAGTATCTATCCCTGAAAGGGCATAAACAGAGCTTTCGAATGACACCATAACGATCCTTTTATGATGGCTAGTTTTCTTGCAATAACCGTGCAACGCGAGTGCAAAAAGCAGGTAATTAGCCACTTTCCCGATACAATTCCGTATATAGCGAGTGAGAGAGGTAGGAGGGAGGTGAGATTCGTGTCAGTAGGTTCGCCGCGGTGGTCTGGAGCAGTCATACGCTCGCTACTCTCCTGCCACCACTTGTCTCTCTCTCTCAGCAACATTACGTGCTGAAATTGCCACTCGAGTTATGTCGAGCGCCGCCACATAGTCCAGCTTTATTTAACTCGACTTGTGTGGTGAGCCGCTTTTTAAGGGTTAAAGATGTAAAAATATATCTATGTTTTTAGGCATTGACATTTTGTTTGACCTTCTAATATATGTATTAATTTATTATATGTATTTAAAATCATGCATATTTATGAACCATTTTGTAGGCTTTGCGTTGTCTTAAATGTTTTTCAGTGATGTATTGGAGTGTATTGTAGTTTGATTCACAACAATCCTGGGATTGGTTATGGCACACAAAACAACTGGAACCATGACCAACACACACATAATTTGCGTAATACAATCTCCCGTCACTCACAACAGTGTTGGTGTGGCTCTCCCTCCCATAACACAGAGCGAGGCAGTATTGTTAATGTCAAATTATGTCTGGTCATTTAAACCTCACTTCCGAACTAAGCCAAAGTTGATTGTACTTTACTTTGCTCAGTTTATATGAGCAACGATTTCTCCGCCCATTAGCAGCTGATATGTTGATTTTGAATGCCAGAAGAAAATGCTATAACTATGTTCTTATATTATATACTACGCACACACAGACACAGGCACACACTTTAAACAAGTAATGCTGATAATTCTGGCATACATTTCCGTGCGACAGTCGGAGGTGGTGGAGTAGGGCAGGAAAACTTCCCAGATTACCATAAGTACAAAGTAATGCCTAAATAAATCACCATCCTGGGACTCCTGGACACATACATTACCACGGGAGTTGACGCTGCGGTAATGTACGGCTACTTTTACCTCTCTTCTTATCACTAGTTAGTGTAAAGGCGAAATCATACCAGTATTTCTTCTGACAAATCGTATACAGCACTTTTGTTCTGGCACCTTCTGAAGTGGATTCAGTGAAGTGGATACGTGGATTCACACACCAAGATCCATCTACTTTCAGCCTAGTTGCCGGTATCGATGACAAATGATAAGGACCACACATGGTAATACAAAAAGTTGCTTGATGAACATTGCGGAAGTATAATGTGCATACGGCATACGTACATACATATATACAAAAAGGTACATGTATACAATGTGCTCCACATATGCACGTACGTAGAAAGACTTGTGTGACCGTATCTTTAATAGTAAAGTAAATATGTGATATTATATGTTGATACTTCCCGTTATCTTAGATAAGTAAGTTACTTGTGAATACTATATTAGTTAGTATTGTAGGTTTTGGGCTTAAGGTGAACCTTACTAAGTACTGTTTGTAAAAGCTGTTGGAGTGAGAGTTAACAAATATGTGAACTTACTTTGCGGGGACCAAGTAAGGATCCACGTAAGGATTGGACTTCAAACAAAAATGTTGGAGCTGGACCCCGGTCACTTGTTATCAAAATATCGTTATGGTGGCTGGGGTGATGAGAGAGAGAGAGAGAGAGAATACGCAAATTGAATGAGGCGGGGTTTCATAATTGTTGCATATATCCGTTAACACCAACACGAACATATTCCCTCACCAGGTGCCTTGTAAGTTTATTTAGTCTAATTAGTTAAGTTGGGCATATGGTTTGTAATTATTCTGATTAACACTAGACCTCTTAACTTCTGTGTTGGCAGCGTCCCCCCTGACCAACTGTTTGGGCAAATACCTCCCGCAGTCGGTATAATTGGAGAATTTGTCTGGGAGGAGCATGTTGCATAACTTGTCGAAAACTTATAGTGTTTCTTCCTATGTTCGTATCGGGTCGGGGAATGCATTCAATTTCAGTTCAGTTAGATTATATTTTCTGTATACTTGAATTTATTGGAGCTTATTTTCTTCAGCTTAAGCAATGTATTCAAGAGTTTGGAGTAACCTCCTCCTAACACTGCCATGTCACTTAACCAGTCATCCATTAGGTCTGGCACTCACTACTTCATTTGGAGCCTCGTTCACCCGGACTCTAAATAAGTCTCTTAAATGGCCTTTCATTACCTCGGGTTTCAACATTTCGTCACTCTGGATTTTGGTCTCCTTGTCGCCAATATAGGCTACTGAAAGGTGTTACGAACTGGCACTCGGGTACACAAGGGCTCTCAATCAGGACTCTAATACGGCTCGCTGCCACAATGGAAACACACGATCCCAACCCCTGAGTACTGCCAGCCGAACAAAAAACACCAATACCCTCCAGAGTTCAATCTGCTATAAAGGGATATACAAGAACTCGGTACTAGTGTTCAACAACAGACTAATAAAGAGACGGGAATTATCTAGTCTGGTCAACAATCAAACAAAGAAGTAAGAAACAACAACACCAAAGAATAGTGTTGGCCGAAGCCGAAGTAATCCACCCTTGACTAAGAACTTAAGAAGTCCTCCACCCTCTACTTCGGATCGGCACTATTACGTTACGTTAATTAATAGTCCTTAACACCTTATTAGCGGCCTAGGCGGTTTATTTATATGTACCGCCCAGCGGGGTGTTTTTAGACAAAATAGGGCTGTTTACGTGATCATTTTCATGCCTAAATAAGACCCAGAACGTAAAACAAGTAACTATCCCTGAAAGGGCATAAACAGAGCTTTCGAATGACACCATAACGATCCTTTTATGATGGCTAGTTTTCTTGCAACAACCGTGCAACGCGAATGCAATTATGTAATTAGGCACTTTCCCCATACAATTCCGTATATAGCGAATGAGAGAGGGAGGGAGGAGGTGGGATTCGTGTCAGTAGGTTCGCCGCGGTGGTCGGGAGCAGTCATACGCTCGCTACTCTCCTGCCACCACTTGTCTCTCTCTCTCAGCAACATTACGTGCTGAAATTGCCACACGACCTATGTCGAGCTCCGCCACATAGTCCACCTTTATTTAACTCGACTTATGTTGCGCGCCGACAGTTAATGGTTAAGCATCGAGCAAGGAATCTTCTCAAAAAAGTTAGATGCTTCTTGGATGCTCGTAAGAAGTACGTATCGGATTTTGAACAGTAATTCAATAAGCAAAAACACTGGTAATTAAATACTATTAAAGGTTTAAATGGGCATAAGAATAATTAAAAGAATATGCAATAGTAAATGGCAAACATTAAAAAGAAGTACTCCGCAAATGCAACGGCAATAGCCTACTCGGATTGTGCTCGTGGGCCACTAATCACTAAAGTAGCCAAGCTTGCAACACATGAAATCAATAGTGCATAAACAATATCATACATAAGGAAAGCTTCAATACTATTCTGTATCTACTAATCAAGTAAAGTCTAGCTGGGGTACTGTGGGCAAAAGGTAGCAGTGACTGAGCAAAAACGGCTCGTAGCCTAGCGAAGTCCTCACAACTGTTTAAAGTATTACGTTAACACTAACAAGTGCACTTTGAGAAATCCAGATCCCTTGTATCTGGTTTTCTCCCGGCTCCTTGACAAAGTAAAAACAAACTGTTAATAAAATACAGGGTGGTTAGGCTCTTGCCCTCACGCACTGTAAATTATTAACTCAACACAGTCAGCCGCGAAGACAACCTAGGCTTCACTGAACCGAAACGAGTATGCAGGTTTATCGCTCAACCACTGCATCAAACAACAACTCGTAACACAGAAAAGCCTTACCCCAGTCTAGCATTACCTAGACTAGCAGAAAACAGGAATAATAATAATAACACACAGGGAAATGCATATACAAGTGCAACAAACATAAATCAATCCTATTCTAAGTTAACCCTTCCAAAATAGGCTATCTAATAGGCAAATATCTTGTGAGAACTCAAGCGATAATACGTTGGCTGACTAGCTCTGCACCAACGGGACCATGGAAGTTAAAAAAGGCAGGGAAAAGAGGAGATAAGAATGTAAGGTAGTAGAGAAAGTTCACATCAGTCAGAAGAATATATATAGTTAGCAAGGGAAATGAGAAGTCGCTCTGCCTAATGAGTTCTGATAAAAAAATGGCTAGACTTCCCTTTTTATACTCGGCCCTCTAGTGAGCCCAACGTGAACTACTAAGGACCGCCCACTGACAATCATTACGTAATTTCTCTCTCTCCTCTGGGATAGACAAAGGCTTTCCTAGCACTGAGGGGAGGGGGGGGGGGGGGGGGGAGTGCTAGTGAGTTAGGCCCACCTCCCGCATCCACTGACCCCCAACTGTGGCTGCCTCTCCCATCATTACAAATAAGTTTTACACACAATACTTATAACTAATGATATAAAATAGAACTCGTTGACTCAGATGAAAACAAAATACATATTCATATTACTTATAGTACAACGGCTCACATGAACTAAGTTAGGAAACTCTACATAGACTACAGCCAAAGTTCCTTCCCTGACGATCCTAGCGAGAGTGGGGCATGACTAGGCGTTCTGTACAGCATGCTCACACTGGACATGCGTCACACCTCCCCCAAGATTTTACTTGCTCAACCCTGAGCTAAAATCTGACCACAGAACCCCATCAAGCCCCTCACACCCAGTGACCGCATGGCACTAAAACAAAGCTGTGTTTATCACCAAAACACATCTTATTATTAAAAACAAATTCACATTTTATAACTCCTCCCAACAATAGCAAAAAGACACAATATCATGCTCCCAGAGCGAGCTTACAGCAGCTCAGCCGTTTGATAGTTCGTGGACTACTCAAACTCTATAGGCTATGACAAACTTATACGATTACCTATATCAAAAGAAAGAGTTTTTTATATGATTTTTATATTTTAATATGTTTTTCCCGGCTGCACTATAAGGGCAGCCTATTTTCCTCCACTCAAACCCACACACCAGTGATAGCCTACGACTGATCATCCACCCTTGATAAACAATCCGCGATCACATTGTCACATCCAGCAATATGACGGATGTCCAGGTTATACTCCTGCAACATCAAAGACCACCTGGTCAGTCTCATATTGCGATTGTGAAATTGATTCAGGAATCTCAAAGGGTGATGATCAGTGTAGATAACCACGACTGGGCCATAGGCTGGAACATACACCTCGAAGTGCCTGAGCGACAGCACAATCGCCAGTAATTCCTTTTCTATTGTAGAATAGTTCTTTTGTGCAGCATTGAACTTCTTAGAAAAGAAACTTACTGGGTGTTCCACACCTTCATTGTCTGTCTGTAGCAAGACGGCACCAGCCCCTACACCACTAGCATCTGTTGCCAGCTGAAAAGGCCTGTTAAAGTCTGGGGCCCTGAGTATCGGGTGAGTACATAGAAAATGTTTCACTAAAGTGAAAGCCTTTTCACACTCAGGTGCCCACAAAACTTTTTGTCTTTAGATAACAAATCTGTGAGAGGTGCCAACACCGTTGAGTAACCTTTTATGAAGCGTCTGTAGTAGCCTATCATACCCAAGAATCTCATAATCTGCTTCTTGGTTGTTGGGTGCGGAAATTTATTGATAGCCTGTACCTTGTTCTGAGGAGGGCACACCTGTTTCCTTCCCACTACAAACCCAAGGTACTGCACAGTGGCTTTTACGAAGTCACACTTTGCCAAATTTACTACCAGACCTGCTTCACTAAGTTTCCGGAACAAGGTCTCAAGGTGCTCACAATGGCTCTCAAAGTCGTCATCATAAATGATTACATCGTCCAAATATACGGTGCAATTTGGAATGTCCTTTACAATTTCATTCATCAGGTTCTGAAACGTTGCTGGTGCATTCTTAAGTCCGTAAGGCATAACATTGCACCGGTAGGTACTCCCGTCCACAACAAACCCACATACCTGGTGGCCTATTTCTGCGTACTTCAATTTTTAAATTTTCAGTTAGGCTATCACCGCTGGTGGCCTATTTCTGCGTACCGGTATTTCATAATTTTTGTTTTCGGTTAGGAGAGGCTATAACCCCTGGTGGCCTATTTCTGTTTAAATAAACATAAAATTGTTTTCGGTTCGGCTATCACTGCGTATTCAAATTTAATTTTGTTTTGTTTTAATTTTCGGTTAGGCTATCACCGCTGATAACCTATTTGTGTGTATTTCAAAAAAATTGTTTTCGGTTAGGCCTATTTAAGTAAGTGAAGTGTTTTTAAAGTGAGTTTAGTGTTTTTAAAGTGAGTTTAGTGTTTTTAACCCTTATTTAGCGGCGAGCAACATAAGTCGAGTTAAATAAAGCTGGACTATGTGGCGGCGCTCGACATAACTCGAGTGGCAATTTCAGCACGTAATGTGGCTGAGAGAGAGAGACAAGTGGTGGCAGGAGACTAGCGAGCGTATGACTGCTCCAGACCACCGCGGCGAACCTACTGACACAAATCTCAGCTCCCTCCTCCCTCTCTCACTCGCTACATACTCAATTATGTACTGAAAGTACCGAATTACCTGCTTTTTGCACTCGCGTTGCACGGTTATTGCAAGAAAACTATCCATCATACAAGGATCGTTATGGTGTCATTCGAAAGCTCTGTTTATGCCCTTTCAGGGATAGGTACTTGTTTTACGTTCTGGGTCTTATTTAGGCATGAAAATGATCACGTAAACAGCCCTATTTTGGCTAAAAACACCCCGCTGTGCGGTACACATAAATAAACCGCATAGGCCGCTCGTAAGGTGTTAAAGTGAGTTATGTGTTTTTAAGTGAGTGAAGTGATCTGAAGAAAGTGATCGTCACCATGCCTCGTGCCTGTACGAACTGCGCCGGTAGGTTTGGTGCTTCCATGTTTGCTCCTGCCGATCCACAAGTCTGCCGACTCTGCCACCAACGAGAGGATTTGACAGCAAAATTGGATGAAGCCCACAACAAGATCAACGCCCTCACCAGGAAGCTGGAATCACTCCAAGAGTTTGTAACACTCAACGTTGAAGTATCACTAACTCCAATTGTTTCAACTCCAGCATCCACCACCGCCCCAACGTCATCTGCCAACAATCCAACACCTGCAGTAGACACTGCACCAGATGCTTCTGACGAACCTGAGCCGACATCAAACCAGGACAGCCGCCCTGTTCACCTTAGTCTCTCCCCACTCCTCGTGCAAGAAGCCTGCTAGCACGAACAGTACCAACCCCTCGCCCCCGTTCTAACCACTCCTCTCCCCGACCTGTACGTAGAGTCCCGCCACCACAGGTTTCCGGATTTACACCAGTGAGGAACGGTGCACGGCCAACGCAGAAAAGGTCTCATAAACCAGTCACAATGTCAAACAGATTTGAGATATTGGTAGAGATGGAAGACGAACCAGAAGAGACCAGGCTCGTTGGGGATTCCATCCTACGAGGACAGGTCGAAGAGTTCTGCGACAGAGTCCCAAATCAACGAAAAAGATTTTGCATCCCAGGAGCTGGACTGGACGACATTGTGGAAGCCTTCGAAGATACCACAAAGGATGCAAATGAAAATACCCTTTTTGTCATCCATGCTGGTTCAAATGACGTCATGCGCACCAGATCCGAAGAGTTGATGGAGAAATATCGCAAGATGATCCAGCACTACAAAAACAAGTCAAGGAATATCATCATCTCAGGCATTCTCCCCAAGATCGACGCACCTGATAAATTCTACGACAAGGCCTTCAGCACAAATAGCCGACTAAAATATTTGTGTCTGAGGGAAGAAGTTGAATTCATCAACCTCTGGGACAACTTCTACAACCAGCCTACTCTGTTCTGCAAGGATGGCACTCATCTAAACCTTGTGGGTTCAGCACGCATGGGTCGTCTCCTACACGAAGCAGTCCGCAGCCATGGATCAAAAAACGCCATCAGAGAAGAAGCAGCAGTGACATAAATCATCCAACGCCAAGAAAAAAACAGTCAACCGAGGACCACCAGCAATAAGGACCGAAGACAGCGAGGACCGAGGACAGCCATGAACATAAATGTAGATCCGACAAGAACCAAAAATATTATTAAAGAGCGTTCCGTGAGTTCTAAAATAACAAATTTAAAGGTTTTCTATGCAAACGCTCGTAGCATACACAATACATTTTCAGATTTAGAGGAGCTAGTGTTTACAGAAAATTATGATGTGATTGGCATAACAGAATCTTGGCTCAATACAGAAGATAGAGACTTTTTAGCAGAGTATTCACTTCCCGGTTATGTAATGTTTGAGAAAAGCCGAATAAATCGAAATGGAGGTGGCGTTTTACTTTATATCAAAGAAAGTCTTAACCCTACCCTCTTGTCAAAACCTCAAATTGTGAACGTCGACGCATCTTTTGTGCTAATAAAGAATAATAAAGGTACAAAAATAATACTTGCATTAATATACAGACCTCCAGCTCAATCAGTGCAAACTGACGAGAAATTTATGAACAAATTGCAGATGTAAGTAACTCACAAGATACCGTAATTTTTGGCGACTTTAATTTACCTGTGACCAAGTGGGGCGATACTCTTACTTCACACTCCGGACATGACTTGTATACGAACTTGCAAGAGAGTTCGCTTTATCAATTTGTTCGAACGCCGACCCGTGGTAATAACGTTCTTGACATTGTACTTGCAACAAAAGAGAGAATTAATAGAGAATTTGAATGTTGGTGATGAATTCAGTAACAGCGACCATCGTACGATAACTTTCACTTTAAACTTTACTAGTAACGAACCAAATAGTAGCATCGAGAAAGTCCCTAATTTCAAGAAAGCAAACTTCCATAAACTTAGAGCTATGTTTAAAGAAACTGACTGGAGCTTTTTAATTAACAATAATGACATAAATACATCTTGGAAGTTATTCGAAACCAATTACCTAAAAGCAGTGCAAGACTGCATACCATCGAAAATACAGCGTCCAGGCCATAATAAGAAGCCCAAATGGTGGAATAAAGATATTTCAAACTGCCTGCTTGCTAAAAAATTTGCTAATGATAGATTAAAATCCTCACAAAATGACGAAGAACGGGTGAAATTTGTAGAGCTACGACGCAAAGACAAAAAGTTAATTAAGCAAAGTAAAAAGACCTTAGAGTTACATATTGCGAATCAAAGTAAAACAAACCCGAAAGAATTCTATAGTTATATCAGAAAGAAAAAAGTAGTTACTTCAACTGTTGGACCGTTAGTCGATGAAAATGGAGAATACACCAAAGACGAAGTACAAATGAGTAATGCCCTCAATACCTTCTTTGCATCAGTTTTTACAACAGAAGACCTCAGTGATATCCCTACACCATCGCCGATTCAGATTGATAATTCAGATGTTCTAAGCAATATCACCGTTACAGAGAGAGAAGTATTGAATTGTTTAGATAAACTCAAGGTAAATAAAACGCCTGGACCAGATACAATCTCGCCTAGAGTTCTGAAGGAAGCTAAGGATGAGCTCTCCAAACCACTGACATTACTATTCAATAAATCCTTGCAGTCTGGAACTATGCCTGATCAGTGGAAGCTAGCCAACGTAACACCGATATTAAAAAAAGGCAGCAAATCCCTACCCAGTAACTATCGTCCAATTAGCTTAACCTCAGTTGTATGTAAAATGCTAGAAACGGTCATACGAGACAGACTCGTAAATCACTTAGAGGAAAATAACATACTTAAAGATACTCAACACGGCTTTCGTAAAAAACGTTCCTGTTTAACAAACCTCTTAGACTTCTTCCACGATATCCTCAACCTCTACGATGAGAGTAAAGCTGTAGATATTATATACCTTGATTTTCAAAAGGCCTTTGACAAAGTTCCCCACAAACGTTTACTGCTAAAACTAAAAGCGCATGGAATACAAGACGGTGTGTTGAAATGGATAGAAAATTGGCTCAGCGACAGAAAGCAAAGAGTAGTCATAAACGGTAAGGCATCTAAATGGACCAATGTAAGTAGCGGGGTACCCCAGGGATCGGTACTAGGACCAATTCTCTTTCTAATTTACATCAACGACATAGATAAGGGCCTCACCTGTACAATCTCAAAATTTGCCGACGATACAAAAATTGCAAATAGCGTACTCTCAAAAGAACAAGTTGACGATATGCAACACAATCTAGATAAATTGTCATGTTGGGCCCAAATTTGGCAAATGAGTTTCAATGCGGATAAATGTAAAGTACTACATATCGGATACCTAAATGAGAAAGCAAACTATTCGATGAATGGCACTCAGCTTAAGAATGTAAACAGAGAAACCGATCTGGGAGTAACAATATCGAGTAACCTAAAACCGAGTCAACAATGTTCAGAAGTTGTTAAGAAGGCAAACAAAATAATTGTCTTTATAGGCAGGTCATTTGAGCATAAATCCAAAGAAGTTATCCTAACCCTTTACAATTCCTTAGTCCGCCCTCTTCTGGAATACTGCGTTCAATCCTGGTGCCCTTATTACCAAAAAGATATAAACAAGCTAGAACGAGTTCAACGTAGAGTTACCAAAATGATACCTAGCCTAAAGAACAAACCATACGAAGAGCGTCTTAGAGAATTAAATCTATTTCCTTTAACCCAGCGCAGATTAAGAGGTGACTTAATTCAAGTGTTCAAAATCATCAAAGGCATCGACAATATGAACTGTAGTAAGTACTTCACTATCGACCAATCTAATTACACGCGGGGAAACGTTTGCAAATTTATTGGTAAATCTTTTAACTCACACGAATCTAAGAATTTCTTCTTCAATCGAGTTGTCAACTTGTGGAATGGGCTTCCTCGAAACGTTATAGACTGCATCACCGTTGATTCATTTAAACTCCGCCTAGACAAATATCTCGCATCAAACCCGCGACTGACTGCGTTTGTAAATGAATAACTTTATTTTATCCCCCCCTCAGTTACTAACCCATCTGTCCCCTACTAACTTCCTAATCCTGCCACGGACATTAGTTCCAGGGCAGTAATTCCCTTTCCAATGTTCCCTTACCCACTCTAAACCACTGTTTGGACACTTGATCCTCAGTGTTTTGGAGGACAAGCAACCTAGAAGGGTCACTAGATCTGTTGTTGCTTGATTTCCTTTGTACTCCTTTGTACCTCTTTAGCACGCTCGGACAAAGGTACTTGCCAGTAACCTTTTACTAAATCTACTTTAGACAAAAAACGAGCATTACCAATTTTGTCAACACTATCATCAACCCGAGGAAGAGGATATGGGTTAGTTGGAGTCAAACCGTTTAACCTACGGAAATCAATACAAAAGCGTACCTTGCCATCTGGCTTAGGCTGCAGTGTTACGGGGGAAGTCCACTTAACTGTGCCTTTCTCTATCAACCCTCTACCGAGCATATACTCCAACTCATCCCTCAGAGCTGGTAGTTTTATGGGGGGCACACGGTACGGGATTGACTTAAAGGGTAGATGGTCCCCCACGTCAACATCATGCATAGCCTGAGTAGTGAGGCCTGGGTGTTCAGCAAATACAGTGGGGTATGAACCGAACAACTGACGGATAGCATCAAACTGCGGCTCAGGCAAATGAGCTATAGCCTCGTCAGCCCTTAGGCTCGAGTTCCCCGCCCACTGATCCGCTGAAACATGTTGATCCCAGCTATCCTCCTCTGAAGCTTGACTGTCCCCCTCTCCTTCTCCACCACGGCCGCAACAAGCCAACACAGGGACAGTGAGAGGCTCAGAGGGGCGCCTCACATACTCTTTAATAAGGTTCACGTGACATAACTGGTTCTTTTTCCTCCTGTCTGGAGTGGCAACAAGGTAATCTAAGTCTGAAATTTTGTCTACAATTTTATAAGGTCCAGTGTACTTCGCAGAGAGGGGGTTACCAACCAAAGGCAACAAAATTAATACCTCTTGTCCTACAGTGAACTTCCGGAGCCTCACTTTGCGATCATACCTGTCCTTCATCAAAGCTTGTGATTCTGTCAAATTTCTACCTGCCATCTCCAGACTCTTAAGCATGCGCTCACGGCTTTCAAGCACATACTCCAATAATGGACAAGGCTGCACAGTACCCTCCCAAACCTCCTTCAGCATGTTAAGGGGGCTCCCGACACGGTGTCCAAAAATCAGCTCGCCTGGACCAAATCCCAGGCTCTCACCAGGCACCTCCCGAGCAGCAAACAGCACACAAGGCAATCCAAGATCCCAACCCATACCGCTGTCAGCACAACAACACCTGAGCAGGCTTTCAAGTGTAGCATGCCACCGCTCAAGCACCCCTTGATGTCCTGCCAGTGGTATGTCAGGCGCCAACCTCAGTAGCCTATCCCTGCACTCCCGTGGCACCACCAACTGGTCCACTACTCCGGACCCCTTTTGCCAACTACGTTTAGGGTCTTGAAAACGTCTATAGAGGATGCCTTCTTAACAAAAAAAATCTCCTGGCTGTGCATCGCCGTCCTCGTCGAGCTCTACAGCTCCATCAGCACACGTTTGGAGCTCAGGGTCCTCTAGTTGCAACCGACGTATATCTGAGGGTGCCAAGCGATCGAACTGCTCCCGGAGCAATGCATGACCTTCCCCGATACTGGGCTGCTCCCTCTGTCTCTCTCGATGTACATAACGTTGCTGTCGTGGAGACTCGTCTTGCCCAGCCTCGTCACTCTCGATGACAGGCCCAGGGGCTACTCCAGAATTAAGTAATGGTGCTAATACTGAATCACCCAGGAGAGCCGCCGAGTCAAAACTCTTAAAACCAACTCCAGCTTTAGCCTCCTCCTGTTGATCGTTCCTCCGCTGGTCTGAAGACGGAGGACTAGGCTGTGACACTTTAGCTGCCCGAGCTCGGGTGACAACACACGCCATAGGTTGTGTCTGGCACCGCTCGACCCACTCTTGCTCTTCCCTACTCACGTCGGCCGGCCTCTCGGCAACGACCAAGGGTAGAACCTCAGAAGCGGGCATTGCAAAGTCGTTGCCGAGAAGAAGGTCGACGCCCTCCACTGGCAGTTTCTCCACAATCCCGACATCCAATTCACGTGCCACACCATCCACCTCCAACTCCAACCGCACCAGCGGGTATGACCGAGTTGCATTAATACCCTGCACCACTACCACCCGAGCCGCGTTTATAGGGTAGCCAGTCAAGTTTTTCATCAGAGTCTGGGAAGCACCTGTATCACGCAAGACCTCTACTCCATGCTTGCGCCCCGCCCACATCACGCAAGCCCGCCCTCTATGGTCGCAAAAAACATCCTGAGCAGGGTTCGAGCCTCCCAGGTGCTTCTGCATTGGCTGTGCCTCAGCCTCTGACGAACTGCCCCGGGCAAACTTGGATGACTTCGGAGACACACCAATGTTGCAGGCCAAAGACACAGCTGCTGTAGGTGGTTTGCTAGGACAGACTCTTGCAAAGTGCCCCTTTTTATGACATTGATAACACTCCAACTCCCCTTTGGGCTTCCCTTGGTACTGGGAAGGGCCCGGCCCCTTCTTAAATGGGACGGTGCTAGTCTTGTGGTCAGTCTTGGTATCATGGCTCTTGTACTTGTTTGCATAAGGTATATCACTAACTCAGGGGGGTGGGGCGTCACGCCCCTTGTTACCTGCCTCACTACGCTGGGCAAACCCGCACCCACGAATTAGTGATAGCCGGAGGTCAGCCATCTCAGCTGCCTCCTGTAGAGTTTTTGGGATCTTTTCTTTAATAGTTAAAGTCATTTCTGCACCAGTACACTTATAAAACTGCTCGAGCAGAAACAGCTCAGTCAACTGTTCTGCCGTCTCAGCTTTCTCAGAACGTGTCCAGTTTTTAAGTGCATCTTTTAAGTCCCGGGCATTTTCAAGAAAGGTCGCCTCCCTAGTCTTTGTAACACCCCGAAACTTCAATCGATATGTTTCCGGTTGCAACTCGTATGCCCGTAGGACAGCTCTCTTCAATTCTGGGTAGTCAATGCAAGACTCTAAAGGCAGTGCATCATAAGCCTTCAGACCCTTACCCGTAAGTCTTGAGGAGACTAGAGCTGCCCACTTCTCTTCAGGCCAATTATGCTCCCTACACTTCTTCTCAAAACGATTAAAAACTTCTGTGACTTCAGTTTCACTAAATATCGGCACCAATTTGACTAATTGGGCCAAGGACTGTTCTCTTACTTGGTCCTCACGGCCCATCCGAGTCCCTGTCGACTCTGCAAGAGTCTTATCTAAATCTAATTTAGCACAATATTTCTCCGAGTCGTACCTAAGCTCAGCCTCATGCCTCCTGGTCTCATCCTCTTGCCTCCTGGTCTCATCCTCTTGCCTCCTAACCTCAATCTCATGCCTCCTAGTCTCATTCTCCTGCTTCCTAGCCTCAATCTCCTGCTTCCTAGCCTCAATCTTAGCAAGCTCAAGTCTAAATACCATATCTGGAGACAGGCAGGAAGAGGAAGCTGCCAGGAACCACCATGTGCACCACCCGAGGGCACTCCAATCTGCCAATTCTCATCCCTCTGTGGGAGAGTGCTAACCTCCGGTAACTGAGTGGACGGCACTGTGGGAGTCGAGTGAGAGGGGATCTGGGGAGGAACCCCCCCAAACGCCCTCTCCTCCGAAACCCCATGTCGCCCACGCAACACCCAGGAAATCAGCTCCCCCTTGGACATCCCTACTACATTGGAAATGCCCAAAACCTTGGCTATCAGGTGCAAGCCACAAACATCCACCCCATAGTCTGGGATCCAAGGCCGCAAAACAGCACTTTGATATGACACCCCTGCTGTAAAATTTTTGACCCTTGGAACATGATAAGGGAAGTGTTGGACATCTGAAAAGTGAATTTGGACACTTGGTTCGGATTGCGCAACGTGAGGACACTCAATTTTACGAAGTTAAGACAGGAATTTTAAAAGCGGAAAATTTTGAGGTTGAGGAAATTCAATGCATCATATCTCCTTACTGTGACACTTTATTGCAACAAATGACCACTAATTTTTTTCGTCATGATGTCAGCTACAGAATGATAGGTAAATAATATTGATTGGGTGAACTAGAAGGTCACCAGAGGTCAAAAGATCTCGAAAATCATGTCTCACCTAAAATTTTGTATTTTTATCAAAGAAATGGGTTTAAGAATATGTTCTAGTATGATTTATGAAGAAATTATAGTTCTACCCAACTTTTTACACCTTTATAATGTTTTATGTGAGTGGGATATGCTTGTGGAGTAGGAATATAAGGCAGCACTATGCATTTATTTGTATAATCCAATTTGAAGAAATTACTAACGATACACTTTTCTTGTCCGACAGGTGATACTGCTGCTTCCTTGACATCCACGATGGATCCTGTGATAACAACAAAGCGCAAGCAGCCCTGTTCAACAATAACTGATTATTCCAGGTGTTTGATATGCCAAAGTACTACTGATGAGCTTGGACGTATGTGTAAATTAACAAGCAGGGGTTTCAATACATTCAAAGATGCAGTAGAAACAAGAAGAGATCATGTGTATTACAGACTTTGGAATGACCTACAAAATGCTGATGAGTTCCTGAGAAGGCACCCTATGTGTCATGTGAACTGTCGTAGTGATTATACACATAAGAAAAATGTACAGGCAAAACGGTTGAAAACAGAAAATGAAATGACTGGAGAAACATCTAGCACATCGGGTCGAACCAGTAGAACAGGAATGATTGATTATAAGCTTGTGTGTTTCTTGTGTGAAAAAGAACGTGATGGAAAAGGTGATAGGCTGCTGACTGCAGTTGCTAGCTATGAAAGACAGGCATCAATTCACGAGAAAGCTAAGGAACTAAATGACGAAACTGTGTTACTGAAAATTCAAGGGCATGGAGATACATGCTTAGATCTAATTGCCAATGACTTTAGCTATCATATCAGATGCATGAACAGGTTTATGGCTGCATGTGGCAAACCTAACACTGACAGTGGCAGTTCAGCAGTCATGACCGAGTATGATTCAGCATTTTTAGCGCTTGTGTCGGAGATTTCCCAAGGACTTTTGAATGACAAACATGCCTACTCCATTGATCAGATTTTAAAAAGGTACAATGAACTGTTGTCTCAGTATGACATTGCTACAAAGTCTGGCTATAGAAAAGACAGACTGATAAAACGGTTGACAAAACACTTTGGCAGTAGCATTCAGTTTGTCTCTTTAAAGGGTGCATCATGTTTAATGTGTCCATCTTCATTGACTGTGAAGGAGTTGTGTGATCAAGTTGTGGGTCTGAAATCTGAATTAGAGGAATATCAGGTATATAGTGATGATGATGTTGATGATGATCCTAATCCAATGAAAAATGTTGACATTAGCTCATACCCTTTGGCAAAGCATCTAAGAACAGAGGTAAAAGCAGCTGCAAAAAGAATGCATATTGATGTAGACAATGAATTCAGTATTTAGTATGATACTGCCTCAAGACAAATTCCTGTTGAATTGTACAATCATCTAGCATGGTTAATTACTGAAAGTGATGAAAACAAAGGTGACAGTGAGAAAGTTCATCTTAGTGAAAATGACAAAGAAACTGTTCTTAACTTATCTCAAGATATTATTATTATTTTTTTTTTTTTTTTTAAGAGACAATGAACGGAGGAAGGAAAAACACAGATAAAACAAAAAGGTCCATGTGCCTAAAGGCATCCTCCATTCATAAAATGTTTGTAACAACTGGATTTAAACATTTGTTGATTGTAAGTTTGTGGAAAGCAATTCGAGGTAAGTGAATTCCAAAGAGTAGTAGCTCTGGGGATAAATGAATTCTGATAAGCAGAAGTTCTGCATTGTGAAGGAGAAAGTGTAAATTCATGGGCGCTCTCAGCTGCCCTAGTTCTACGGGGAAAGATGTGGAGAGGCGGCACAATTGAAGCAAGTTCCTCGGAACAATTGCTGTGAAAATATCTGTAGAATAATGCAAGGGATGCAACGTTTCTTCGTATGGCTAATGTAGGAAGGTCCTGTGTGATTGCAGGGTTATTGATTAATCTAATAGCTTTATTTTGAATTTTGTCCAACTGCCTCAATGCAACCACTCCACTTCCACCCCACAGAGGTGAACAGTAATCCATCTGAGAGCGCACATGACTTTTATATATTACGGCCAACTGCTCGTCAGTGAAGAATTCTCGAACTCTGTACAGGAGTCCCAGTTTTTTAGAGGCATTCTTAGCAATGCTTCTAACATAATGTGTCCAGCTCAAGTTAGTAGTTAATGTTACACCGAGAATGTCAATACTAGGGGAAGTGGGAATATTTACATCATTAAAAAATATATGGGAGTCAGTGAGATTCTGTCTGTTAGAAAATTGAATGTACTTGGTTTTCTGTGCATTAAAGGAAACTAGATTCTCTTGTCCCCATTCATTAATTCTAGAAAGGTCCTGGTTCAGAGAAATTGCAGTGTTTATTTTTGAATTTATAAGATCAGGTTGGGTGAAAGAATTGGTAAATGTGAAGGAACTGTGGAGTGTTGAGTCATCTGCGTAGGAATGTATTGGATTATGAGTGGTAGATATGAAATCATTGATATGAATGAGGAACAGAGTTGGGGCCAAAACTGATCCCTGGGGAACACCAGCATTTATTGAGTGAAATTGAGAATAAAGGCCATCTACCATTACACATATTTTTCTGTTATGAAGATAAGAAGAAATTAGTGGAACTAATGATGCAAGGCCGTAGTGTGACATCTTCGACAATAAGGATTGATGCCAGACTCTATCAAATGCCTTTGATATATCCAGTGCTATTGTATGTGTTTCACCATGTTGGTCTGTAGCTTGGTTGATTTGATGCGTAAGAAGGCAAAGAATGTCTGCAGTTGATCGACATCGTCTAAAACCATATTGCCTATCACTGATTAATTTATTATTCTCCAGATGCTTAATTATGTGATTATTTAATATAATTTCAAAAACTTTGCCAAGAGTGGAAGTTATAGCTATTGGTCTGTAGTTTGATGGATCTGAAGAGGCACCTTTTTTAGGAACTGGATGGATGTTTGCTTCTTTCCAGGGTACTGGGAAGCATGAGGTATGAGTACACAGACGGAAAAATTTTGCCAATACAGGAGCGAGCACCAAGGAGCAATTCTTAAGTACTATTGGAGGAATTTCATCTGGACCAGGAGCCTTATCTACTGAGAGATTCTGCAAAATAGTTTTGACATGTCTGGTGTGGATCTTAAGTGAGGGAATTTCAGGTGAATTAAAATTAAGTACAGGGACATCTTGATTTATGTCATCTAAGGGTGAGTTGGTGGAGAAAATATCTGCAAGAAGGTTAGCTTTACCTCGTGGGTCACTTACAAGATTGCCAGTCGGAGATTTTAATGGTGGAATGGATGAAGCAGTAGTGAAGTTGGATTTGAATGAGTTAAGAGTAGACCAAAATATTTTGTTATCATTTGGATTATTTAGAAGTTTATTTGCCTGCTTATGGAGAAAGTTTGATTTAGTTAGGTTTAATACAGTTTTGGCATGATTTCTGATGTTTCTAAAGTAATTAAAGGCTTCATGTGTTTTTGATCTTGTGTATGCATTGTAGGCTATTGCTTTTTGTTCAGTTACTCTAGCACAATTATGGTCAAACCATTTAGGTGAATTAGATCTTTTACTGTACTTTTGATGAGGAATAAAAGTTTCCATTCCAATTTTTACAAAATCTTGTATGTGGCTCAAGGTGGAGTGTGCATCATTAGAAAAGAAAGAGGTCCAGGGAATATCAATACAGAAACCTTGAAGACCCTCCCAGTCTGCCCTATCGTAATGCCATTTAGTCACCAAAACAGGTTCAGAGTGGGAAGGTGTGGTAGGTGATAGACAGGTGGCCTGTATCAGACAGTGATCAGAAGATCCAAGTGGGGACCTCACTGTAACATCATAATTTTCTGAATTGGTTGTTAAAAATAAGTCCAGTAGGTGGGAATTATGATTAGGATTATCTGGTACACGGGTGGGTTGGTTGACTAGTTGAATGAGATTAAATGAGTCTGCAAATAGCTCACATTCAAGACCAGCATCATCAGTCCTGGCTGAATGAGTGAGCCATTCAACATTATGGACATTAAAATCACCCAACACAGTGATTTCAGAAGAAGCATTTAAGTTGAGGACACTGAGTTGTGAGGACAGAGAATCAAAAAGACTTTGCTCTGGAGGAGTATTTGGGGAACGGTAGATGCAACATATGTATTTAAATTTACCAGCAGAAATTAAATTGTATATAGAATAAATCAAAATAGGGACAATTGAAACTAGTAACCTCCTACAGGGCAATTTCAGATTTTGCGAAGCAACATACACCATCTTTAGGTCTGAAATTTTGGAGCAGTTGATAACCTGGAAAATTAAATCTAGATGTGTCAGATGTGGATGTTACTCGAGTCTCTGTCAAAAAAAGGAGAGTAGGGGATTCTGCTTGAAGAAATTGGTGTACAGAATTGATGTTAGAGTGAAGTCCCCTTATATTACTAAAGAAATAGCTGTACTGACAAGCAGCTTTGGGACGTTGCAATGCTCTTGACACAGTCGCATGATGACGACCGGGAGGGCCCTGTGTCGATAAACCAACCCTGCCGGGGGTGGATATCCGAGGGACCACCAGGTTTGCTCTTAACAATTGTACTGCCATATTTAAAATTACATTTGTAAACAGCCTACACCTAAGCAGGTAGGATTGGCAATGCATGTTCTAAAAGAAACTCACAGCAAAAATATTGTTACCATGTTAAACAGATTTGGAAATAGCATTAGCTATGCCAGTGCTCAACGTTACTTAACAACGATTGCGAGTGAAGTAACTGAACAGGAAAGAAAAGAAGGTATCTTTATTCCATCCAACATTATACACAGACATTTTGCTCAATATGCCTTTGATAACCTTAACTTTCACTCTGAAACTGATGATGGTAGTCTGGATGCAACTACTAATATTATATATCAATATACAAAGCAGGAGAATATAATTGGGGCTGGGAAAGTACCTCTACATAAGACAAGACAGTTAACAGTCAATAAACCCGAGGCGTTTGTCCCTGTTAGCAGCAACCTTACCCTGAAGGACAGAAAAGAGGCAAGATCGTTATGTGGAATAGAACTCATTTCTGATGCCACTGTAGCTAGTAACACTCTGGTTGATGAAAATATTGTATGGTTCCTTTTACGGATGTTTCCCACTCAAATGATGACATGTAGAAATGATAGCACTTCATGTACTCCAACTTGGAATACCTTTTTTGAAGTGTATGATGGACAACAGGCACATAAAACAAGTATTGGCTATGGACCACTGTATCCTCAAACTCCAACCAACCCAGATGTTGTCCAGACCTCCCTGGATTATTTCATCTCCCTTAATCTGAAACTGGGACAATCAAAAACTGTTATCACATGTGACCAGGCAATATATGACATTGTAAAAGGCCTGTTGAACAAAAATCATCTCAAGTATAAAGATGTCATAGTACGATTGGGTGGATTCCACATTGCAATGAATTTTATGGGATCCATCGGGTTCTTTATGAGGGAAAGTGGCATTGAAGACATACTAGCTGTGAGTAATATATGTGGTAGAGGAACAGCTAATAAGGTGATGGCAGGGAAGGACTACTACAAAATGGTTCGTTATCATTCCCTACTCTGTGAGGCGTTCTTTATGCTGAAGTGGGAGGCCTTTGAGCAGTGGTTGTTGCACAATGATGAAGCTGAAGCTCTTGGATTTCTATCTTCACTGTTGGAAAAACTTAGGACAGCTTATGAAACAAAAGACACTGAGAGAATCGTTGTATTTGTTGGTGATGTGATGAAACAATTAGGATTGCTTGAATCACAGTGAAAAGACTTTGAGAACACATTGGGAGTAACAGATCAGTTATGGGGAATGTATATTGACATGGTGCTCATTTTGAAGCGCTACATCCATGCTGAAAGAGCTGGTATTTGGAAGCAACACCTGCTGGAGGTGCAGAACATGCTACCGTACACTGTTTCCTCTGGACATACTAAGTACATGTCATGTCTCCCAATCTATTTAAATGAAATGAAAAACCTACCCAACACTGCACCAGAGATACAAAGAGAATTTGAAGCAGGCAATTTTACTGTCCACCAGACAGAAGGTGTGTTCAATGGTGTATGGACAGATCTTGCATTGGAACAAACATACAATAATGAGGGAAAGACTCGCTTATTCAAAGGTATTACTCATGCTGAGGCTGCTCGAGAAAAGTACATAAAAACATTACCATTCTTGACATCTGTCTCTGAGAATGTCAAGAAGATGGTTCACATGGAATCCCCTCACCCAGATCACCATGAAAAGAGGAGTAAAGATGATATAGAAAGGGTTCTGGAAATCAGAAACACTGTAGCAGAAACTATGAGGAATCCGTTTGTTGCAACCCTTGGGACGGATAAGCTGATAAACATTGCAACAGGAGAGACGCTTGAATCTACACAACTAGTCAAAGCTAGAACGATTGGGCTAGAATCAATCGAGATGCCAGCACCACCAATGCTGCTAAAATTGTTACCCCAAAGATAATGACATTTGCCAGTCAACAGAAACAAGGCAAAGGAAAGCGACATTGTATGAAGAAGTTAATCAATGTGGAAAACACTGTTACAAGAGCCCTTTGTTTTACACAAGAATTAAGTGATGAGGCAAAGATTGAAGCCTTTAGTTATGAATGGAATGACTATCCCCCATCATTATTTGAGCCAAACAGTACTGCATCTGAGGGATATACCATGCGCAAAGGAACTAAATATGATTTTATTGAAACACTTCAAAAAGAGGTAGCTGATTCATGGAAACCAATGACAGAAATTTCTCAATCTGATTCTGAATCAGTGTATGTTATTGACGCCATGGCATTTATACAACGCTATCGGACACTGGCATCAGAGAGTTTTGGTCAGCTTCAGGAGAGGTACTTGCAGAAGATTCTGGCAATGAAACCAATCGGTTGCTCAGAGGTTCACTTTGTTGGTGACAGGTATGACTTTGGTGAAATGAGCTTAAAGGATGGTGAACGACAGAGGCGACAGAGGCGGGTGAAGGGAGTTTTGACACCAGAGTATATCCCTGATCATAACATGAAAATACCAGAGTGGAAAGGATTTCTTTCAAACCTACTTTCATATATTTCATCCTCTTGGACCCAGCCATCCTCAGTTCCTGACGGGATTACCCTGATAATAGGAGTTGGTACTAAGGGAATTCGTGTGACCAGTTGCGGTACAACTGTGTTACAGGAACTGTGTTGCCACAATCATGAAGAAGCTGATACCAGGATCTTTTCACATATTGCAAGCTGTCAGAAGAGTAGTGTGTTTATTGTTCATGCAGCTGATACAGATATCATTATGCTTTCTATGTATCATTATGCTCGACTTCCACATGTTGCTAAACTGTGGGTTGAAAAGAACTACATCTTCTTTCCCATTCATGATTTAGTTGATAAACTAGCTAGTACAGTAGAAAAAGATGCACTTGAACTCACAGACACTCTGCTTATTTCATATGTTTTATCAGGCTGTGATTCAGTAAGCTTCCCATTTGGACGAGGGAAAAAAAAGAGCGGCAAAAGTAGCAATGCAGCACATAGGTAAAATGACAATGCTGACTAGCTTCTCACATACTAATGTAGGCCTAAGTGACAAGTTGTTTAATGAGGCACGGGACTTTTGGTGTGATTTGTACGGCAAGCCAGGATATTCATCATTGGATAGGTTACGTGCCCATATATTTGCCTCTAGCAAACAGGATCTCCGCTCTCTTCCTCCAACTGAAGACTCCTTTCATTTTCATGTCCTTAGGAGTCTTTGCCAGATTAGCCTGTACAAACAGGCTAATGTGTGTAATCCAACTCTTCTTGCACCTGAACAGTATGGCAGGTATTTGGACAGTAATGGCAGATTGTTCCCAGTTATGAAGCGCAAAGTTAGTAAACCTGCAACAGCAAAACTAACATTCTGCAAGTGTAGGAAAGGCTGCATTAAAAACTGTCCATGTGCTAAGGCTAGACTGGAGTGCATTATTGCATGCACTTGCAATGGGACTTCCCCAAAATGTGGGCGGCTAACTGAAGATAACGGCGATAGCGATTAGTGCAAAATATAGGTTTAACTGTTAGGTTTGCTACATTTATTATCTTTAGCACATAATGTCTGTTTTACAATAATTTCATATGTATTAATGAAGAATAAAAAGCCTTATTTTACCACTTATTGACATTACATCAATAATTTTCAATGTGTAAATAGGACTGTATACTTTAAAGAATATGTCACTGTCACTAATTCACATTTTTTTTTCATTACATCTCTAAGCAGCAGGCAAAAGTGATGCCTTTTACTTTTAGTTTATTAGTATTTTCTTTTCTAAAATACATCAGTAGGACATACAAGGTTTAATGAAAGTGTTTTTCTAAATTACAATTGAGAAAAATGTATTATACAGATGCTTTGTAAAAAATATATACTAGTTTTGGGGTGAGACATGATTTTCTTGACCTTTTGACCTCTGGTGACCTTGTAGTTCAACCAATCAATATTATTTACCTATCATTCTGTAGCTGGCATCATGACGAAAACAATGAGTGGTCATTTGTTGCAATAAAGTGTCACAGTAAGGAGATATGATGCATTGAATTTCCTCAACCTCAAAATTTTCCGCTTTTAAAATTCCTGTCTTAACTTCGTAAAATTGAGTGTCCTCACGTTGCGCAATCCGAACCAAGTGTCCAAATTCACTTTTCAGATGTCCAACACTTCCCTTATCATGTTCCAAAGGTCAAAAATTTTACAGCAGGGGTGTCATAATAAAATGCCTTTTTTTGCACTTTTTGGGGTGTGGATCCCAGACTACCAGTCAGCCTCTCCTCCGTCACGTCATGTGGTACCGCTTACTCACAAAAACACTAGCATCCTCCTCACTGGTTACTAACGGCACACCTTCAAATGACATCTCTCGCTCATCGTCAGTGCTAATGCACGACATACTGAAGTCCACAAAAAAATTCTCGAGACAAAAGTGTTAAACTTCCTATGCAAGCACTAATTACTAAATTAACTGGAGTCTCTTAAATGCTTTACTAATTGCCATACCAAAAAAATATTCTTCAATATGCACGCTAAAATACAAACAAACAAATGTTGTACAACTCTGCAAAAATTTATACTGTTCACAAAATCCTAAGCAAGGTCGCCATTTGTTACGAACTGGCACTCGGGTACACAAGGGCTCTCAATCAGGACTCGAATACGGCTCGCTGCCACAACGGAAACACACGATCCCAACCCCGGAGTACTGCCAGCCGAACAAAAAACACCAATACCCTCCAGAGTTCAATCTGCTATAACGGGGTATACAAGAACTCGGTACTAGTGTTCAACAACAGACTAATAAAGAGACAGGAATTATCTAGTCTGGTCAACAATCAAACAAAGAAGTAAGAAACAACAACACCAAAGAATAGTGTTGGCCGAAGCCGAAGTAATCCACCCTTGACTAAGAACTTAAGAAGTCCACCACCCTCTACTTCGGATCGGCACTATTACGTTACGTTAATTAATAGTCCTTAAGCATCGAGCAAGGAATCTTCTGAAAAATGTTAGATGCTTCTCGGATGCTCGTAAGAAGTACGTATCGGATTTTGAACAGTAATTCAATAAGCAAAAACACTGGCAATTAAATACTATTAAAGGTTTAAATTGGCATAAGAATAATTAAAAGAATATGCAATAGTAAATGGCAAACATTAAAAAGAAGTACTCCGCAAATGCAACGGCAATAGCCTACTCGGATTGTGCTCGTGGGCCACTAATCACTAAAGTAGCCAAGGTTGCAACACATGAAATCAATAGTGCATAAACAATATCATACATAAGGAAAGCTTCAATACTATTCTGTATCTACTAATCGAGTAAAGTCTAGCTGGGGTACTGTGGGCAAAAGGTAGCAGTGACTGAGCAAAAACGGCTCGTAGCCTAGCGAAGTCCTCACAACTGTTTAAAGTATTACGTTAACACTAACAAGTGCACTTTGAGAAATCCAGATCCCTTGTATCTGGTTTTCTCCCGGCTCCTTGACAAAGTAAAAACAAACTGTTAATAAAATACAGGGTGGTTAGGCTCTTGCCCTCACGCACTGTAAATTATTAACTCAACACAGTCAGCCGCGAAGACAACTTAGGCTTCACTGAACCGAAACGAGTATGCAGGTTTATCGCTCAACCACTGCATCAAACAACAACTCGTAACACAGAAAAGCCTTACCCCAGTCTAGCATTACCTAGACTAGCAGAAAACAGGAATAATAATAATAACACACAGGGAAATGCATATACAAGTGCAACAAACATAAATCAATCCTATTCTAAGTTAACCCTTCCAAAATAGGCTATCTAATAGGCAAATATCTCGTGAGAACTCCAGCGATAATACGTTGGCTGACTAGCTCTGCACCAACGGGACCATGGAAGTTAAAAAAGGCAGGGAAAAGAGGAGATAAGAATGTAAGGTAGTAGAGAAAGTTCACATCAGTCAGACGAATATATATAGTTAGCAAGGGAAATGAGAAGTCGCTCTGCCTAATGAGTTCTGATCAAAAAATGGCTAGACTTCCCTTTTTATACTCGGCCCTCTAGTGAGCCCAACGTGAACTACTAAGGACCGCCCACTGACAATCATTACGTAATTTCTCTCTCTCCTCTGGGATAGACAAAGGCTTTCCTAGCACTGAGGGGAGGGGGGAGGGGGGGGGAGTGCTAGTGAGTTAGGCCCACCTCCCGCATGGCGCACCCACTGACCCCCAACTGTGGCTGCCTCTCCCATCATTACAAATAAGTTTTACACACAATACTTATAACTAATGATATAAAATAGAACTCGTTGACTCAGATGAAAACAAAATACATATTCATATTACTTATAGTACAACGGCTCACATGAACTAAGTTAGGAAACTCTACATAGACTACAGCCAAAGTTCCTGCCCTGACGATCCTAGCGAGAGTGGGGCATGACTAGGTGTTCTGTACAGCATGCTCACACTGGACATGCGTCACAAAGGATTTTGCCAAAACTCAGTGTTTATTTTCATTAAGATCCTTCATAAAAGTATACAATGTTTGTTATGATGTAATGATAATTGTCTTTACTAAATCACCATTGATTCAATCTTAAAACAAATATTATATCTTTAAATATGTAACGAAGTTAGCATTATTATATATATTTTTTACTCAAACTACCACCACCACTTAAGGGAGATATAATAAAGTTCCGAAAAGGAGTACCCTAGTTCACTTACTTACATTCTCCTTTTCATTCTACTGTCTTATTCGTTGGTGTTGTTTGTTATCTTGTTTATCCTGTCTATTATGAGTTACTTAACTTACTTGCATTGCTTTGAAAGTATTAATTAATCTTTCTTTTCTCTTTGACTCTCTTCTTTCTCATCTCTCTTCCCATCTTCTTTACAATCTACCCATCTCTCTTATTTCCTTCTTCCTCTTTCACTCCCTCCTTCCCGAAGCTGGATTCTGACCGATCGTTCCCCGATATTTGTCAACATTACCTGCCACACTTGAATTCGTGTCCATTTCGACCAGCCTCACTGATTTTCGGACGCACTAACGTAGCATCCATTTAATCACTGTCATAGCATCCCACTTTCCATAGTGGCGTATTCTACATGTTCCCAATCAAAACACGAATGTAAATTATGTTACTGAATAGGTATATAGATACTGATGGTTCTGATACTAGACGATGCATGGATTATTCACCAAGGGATAATGTCTGTCACTACCTTCATCCTCCCCAAACCTACCCGGGGTTTCAACACCGGAAACATGGTATTACTGCCAATAGGATATTATTTCAATGTGAGGGTATTGAAGTTGAGGGGTGGCCAGAAGTGGTCCTGCGAGCTACTATATACAAGAATGTGAGGGGCGAATTGGGAGTTCAGCCGAAATGGGCAGACATGTTTGTCTGGTGCAGGAAAAGTCAGAGAGAGAAAGAGAGATGCATTGACGTGTTCATTATGTTTTTTTATAATATTAACGATAAACACAGACCGTCCACAATAGAGGCTTTTGTTGTGCACTGCGACCATCCTCAATAGATCCAGAGCATAACAAAATTTAAAACACCCCAGTGGCACTCAAAACAAAGCAATTTGTGATTAGGTGAGATAATTCCCCTCCATTACTTCCTACCGCTCCTACATATTTGTCCCCCCCCCACCCTCCTCAATTATCAGCTATTTTTCCTCTTATTCCCACGTTAATCGGGTATTTTTGGCGCAAATTTCTCACGCGTTCTCTTTAACACGGACGAGGCAGCTAAAGATCCTTTCAACAGAGAGACTTTTAGTGCAAGGCCTCAGTGTCGCTTTACAGCTCGGAGACGGAGGTAATTCGCCGCCCCGGCTCTTGCCTATTGATACGACCGGGCGGCAATAATACGTCTTTTTCACCCCCAAAATTGTACTCCCACTGTTTTTATTGCTATTAAGTGTTCATATGCTCATATTAAATGACAAATAGGCACATATGGATAAGTAATAATTGTATATACGTTACATATGACGATTTTCGTCAGAATAGAACCAAATGCCTTCGCTTGGCGGGAGAGTTTGAACTACCATAACTTTGTGCTTTACGAGTTAATGGATGAAATCTAACTATCTATTTATTATAGTATCAATGGATGAAATTTATCTGTTTATCTATCTATTTCTGGATGCCTTACTCCCCATTGTGAGGGTGGCCATGCATACACAAAGCACCCCAAAGGAGACCTGTCCCCTTTGGGAACAACAACCTATGCCAATGTATTTAAGAACTTACAGGATTGACATCTCAACTTAGGGACTGTCCAACTGCAAGGCCTAGCTGTATGTATTTGTTGGCATTACTTCTCTAACAGTGGTGGTTGGCTAGGCCATCCACTAACTTACTTCACCCTTGGATGTATAACAAGAGTTTGTATAAGGTTTGCTGCCCTGCACAGATTGCTGACCGAGGCTGACAATTCCCCTCCACCCACATTAATATAAGGTTCTCACCCCTTGATGGGTTGCCAACCAAGGTTGACAAGTCCCATCCGCCCGATGGTTTATATAAGTTTTTGAAAATAAGTTCTGAGAGATGTAAAGATAATGTATTAAATGCAGTTGAGGCGATACCGTTCATAAAAAAAACTACAAGATTTGTATCAAGCTGTGATGCTGAAATAATTAAATGGTTACCCAGTGTTTTGGAAGAAACTTTAAGAGTTAATCGCTAGAATAAAAACGGGGTAACATAGGAAGAATGCATTATCTCTCTCTCTCTCTCTCTCTCTCTCTCTCTCTCTATCTATATATATATATATATATATATATATATATATATATATATATGTATAATATATACTGTATATTGTGACGTGAGGAGGGAGAGAGCAGAGGAGAGAAGCATGGAGCGTGGGAGACCGTATCAGCTAGCAGAGTCCTAGCGGTAATAGCCGTGATGACCCCAAGAATAGGAATTAACCCCAATGGACCCTCGGACTGAAATCAGAGTCTTAGCGATAGTGACCATGACGACTACACGGCTAGAAGGATTATGAGAAAAAGTGACCCCTTGACCTAATCATACATGGCCACCTCGAGGGAAGTGAGAATGATCATTGGGGAATATGAAAATATCAGTTTGCCCTGAGCCCTGGACAAGAGCGGAGCTCCCTTAAGCACCCGTCACACCTAGCCGATTTGAGGCCAAGACTGTCCGCGACCTAAGGGTCCTGGACAGTCTTGGTCTACGTCGCCGCGCATCATGGGCCATCGCAAACATAACAAAGAGGTCGGGATGGGTCTTCACATACCCCCTCAAAAGTTCAACATATCGAACTTTCAAAATCAAGTCGGTGTGGAGTGAGGTCAAAAAATGGGGACGTGAAGGGGACAGGAGGCTGATGGCGTGTCACGGCGCTTGACTGCGCTTGACGGGAAAAGGTAGGCGTCAGTGCGGCGTCCCACGGCACCAGAAATGAGGTCTGCGGTCAGGCGGCGTCACCATAACAACCTGCGGGGATCAGCGGCAGCTTGCGGCGACCCAACGATGCCTTAGCGGTCAATATATAAATAAACGACATAATTAACCCGCTGAGTGCCAGCCAATTTTGATGGTGTGGTTCTGCCAGTGTCAGAATTGTTTTTTTTTTTTTTTTGGCTAAATCTATCAAGTTGGGAGAGAAAGGAAGAATAATGGTAAAAAAAAACTCCCCTTGTCCATTTTCGCCAGAAATCAGGTCCCCGATGTTCCCGAAAGTAGCTGAAAAGACACTATAGACTACAGAGACTTTTATGGTATCTGAATGTATGGGTAGGAGGGTGGTGGGAGGGTGGTTTGGGGGATGGTGGGGGGAAGGTAGAAGCGTAATTGACTCATGTTACAAATATGAAGCCGATTGGTGAGGTAGTTTCGCCACCACGGATTTTCCTTTTTTTCCTTATCTTCGTACGGATACGCTGGAAGTGGGTGGTGGGAGGCGGTTGGGGGTGTGGTGGGGGAAAGGCAGAAGGGTAAGGGACTTGTCACACAAATATGGAACTGATTGGTGAAGTCGTTTCACCGCCACAGATTTTTATTTGTTTTCCTTCTGACGGGACCGACAGTCAGCGAGTGGGTGGGAGGAGGGATTTGGGATTTTTGTGGTGGGTAGCCAAAAGGGTAAGGTACCGGTACATATATACGTCCCTGGCACTGGGCGTGACAACACCCTAGGACGTATATATACGTCCCTGGCACTCAGCGGGTTAAATAATTAAATAATTAATATATCAATAACCATCAAAATATAAGATTAGGTATATTAATTACAGAAAAAATTAAAAATAACAACATTCAATACATAATTAAATTAATAATAATAATAAAATAACAGAATTAACTGAAATAATCAGTTAATAATGTGACGTTAACCAGTCCGTTAGAACCGCATGGCTTGTCCTACAGTGACTCGCTAGGATCGCCAGGGCAGTGGATGGGGCTACAGTTTATGTATTAGAGTGTGCTTTATTTCATATGAAAGCTCGTGTCATGGGCTGTCCAGAAAGGCTCTTTGTTTTCACCC
The DNA here is from genome assembly GCA_032716605.1 of Paralithodes platypus. Taxonomy (NCBI): domain Eukaryota; kingdom Metazoa; phylum Arthropoda; class Malacostraca; order Decapoda; family Lithodidae; genus Paralithodes; species Paralithodes platypus. The sequence goes on from CM064530.1 coordinate 39,496,266, forward strand.
ATGTCAAGGCTTTCTATATTTAATTGTAAAGTATATGTTTTATCATTAACTAGTAATGATGGGATCTGGGAGAGAGAGAGAGAGGGTAGAACAGAGTGAGAGGGGGGCGCGCAGTGTTTTTTGCCCCGCTCGATGACGTCGCGGCTGGCTGCCTCGTGGGGGTTGGTTGAGGGAGGTCCTTACCATGTTGCTAGCTTCTTTGCTAGTGGCTAGAGGACTTGTTACCGCTTTTTTTCCCACGCGGCTCGAGCTAGTGCGAGTATATATACAGATCCTCGCCACTCTCTCCCTCAGATCTGGTTTCTAGAACGCATCCATCTTTATCCTTTGATACCTGTCCCCCGTCTGCACCTGAGAATCTTTTCCTCTGCCTATCTCTCTCATTTTCCATATCTTTCACCACCTTTTATTAATATTATACCCCCTCTGGTTAACTCTGCAAAATCAGCTTCATGCTGGCCAGTTGTATTGTGCGTTAAGGTCTGATATAACCCATGTATGTTAGTTGTTAAGATAAGTTGATCACGAAGCATTGGTTGGCATTCATATTGTTTAGTACCGCTTCCTATAATTATTAGTGTTCTGCTGGATTAGATAATGCTAGACTAGGGGTCTGATATTATAAGGTATTGTTTCCTATGAGTGTTGGCTTTAGGAAAAAGCTGCATGACATACCTGAGAACTGGAGTTGATTGAGTAAATTCTAGTCTGTGTGCCATTAAGAGTAGAGCATGCACGAATGAGGGCTTTTTGCCTATACCATTCTGCACTGTTCTAAGCTCGTTGTTTGTCTTTGAGGTACGCCAGGAGAACGCTTAATACTTCGGTATTAAGGTTTCTCAAGAGAGCTACCCTTCCCTATAACGTAATATTTGACGCACAGACTTGAGATTTGCACTAGGCTATGCGGCATGCCATGCGCACCAGTATCTCGTATCATTGACTCTAGCTAGACTTTATCAGTCATAGTAGACATTAAGTATATTAACCCAATTACTCTTTATGCATACCCATTTATGATTACACAATCATTTCGCAGCTTAGTTTGATGTATGGAGACACAAACGACCTAGGCTCTTTTTGTTGATAGGAATACTGCATTGTCGTGGCGATTATTATTGTTGTAGCGTTTAGGATATTCTTGGCCCCGACTGCATTATATATTCTGCCTTTTTGTGTGCATAGCCTGCACGAGCATTGTTCCGCTGCCTGCCTTTTTGGGTTCCATTTCCGATACGAGCATCTTTATAGTATCTAACATTTAAAGAAGATTCCTTGTTGGTGTTGAAGGACTTTAGTGCACTTTCTTTCATGCAGAAGTGCCTGACATTTATTGATTAAAGTAACGTAAGCTGTAACTTCTCTTACCACCTTACTTTGCATACCATAACCAAGCACCTTCGGTTATAGGTAGTAATAGGCTGTTTTCACATAACATTAAGCCTAGAATAGACGCACATTTATTGAGAGTTTGATAGCCTATTATTACATATAGAACTCTGGAGAGTATTTGTGTTCTTTGTTCACTGGGAATATACATCAGAGGTTGGATCTAGCGCTTTCCGTTGTAGCATTTATGCCATTACTAGTCCAATGAATAAGAGCCCTGATATATTTAAACCTCAGTCGTAACAATAATCAGCGTCCATACTGAAGGGGTCGCCGTTCATCGGCACAGTAATGCATATTGACGCCGCCCTACCTCCTGTCGCCGCCGTTCGTCGGGTCGTTGTCAACGCGCTACGCCGCAGATCGTCATTCCAGCGGCGACCAAGGTCTCACCTTCAGTCCTGCATGGGCGCCGCTCTACCCCGTCAGGTCGACGTCAGGCGGCGTGGCCATCCATACTGCGTCCCGTCCAAAACTCACCCCCCCCCAAATCCTTAAACTCTCCGCCGAAGGTCGGCACTCCTGACCACGACTCAAGGTCGTGGTCAGTCGTGGCTCAAATCAGCATGGTGTGACGCCTGCTTTAACAGCTTCTGCAAACCTACTTGCTCAGGGGCTCCCTCAGTGTCCGTCTGTCTGCCTGTCTGAGTAACCATCTCCGTGAGTTTAGTGTGTGAAGTGACTTTGTATGGGAGAACTTATGAGACAGTTGTATATCCTATATTATACGTGTGAATAAGCGTATACTCGTATTTGTATGTGGAGTCTACTGGGAACAATAGTGATCTATACTTTGTTCAAGGCTCTACATGAAATGGTGAGACTCATGTTTTAGTCTCATTGTGAGTGTTTGTCTGTAGGTGTTTTAATATGTGGTTGAGCTCTTAATTCCAACACTTTTGTTCCAATTATTTTCGTGTTGACTTATCAATGCAGTAATTAACAAGCACCGTGGTGCCCCTTCCATTATTCTACTAATTAATAATTACCTTTAAATTAAAACTACAAAGTCAATGGTGTTTAATATCATCCTTCTTATTGATAATATGTACCTTGTAGTTCAGTTAATTACCTTTCTTGGGGGACATTAGAGTCAGATAAGTGTGTTGCCGTCGTACCATTTTATTCTCTTGGGTAATATTCACGAGGGTCATAACAAGAAATTGGCAACCTTGACCAGCAAACTTTGCGAGTTTGCACCCGCATTATTTTGGAACTTGTTTCTATTCTGTGACTGTCCTCGGGGACTTGAACTCAAATTTTTTTAATATATTTTGTTCGTTTCTTCCATTTTCCGCTGGAATTAACCCTTACACGGTTTTTAGGGGGTGATATACAACTGCTCACATCTCTCACTTCTGATACATGATCTCGATTTTGTTTTTGTGGTTTAATCAACTCAATTATAACAGACCAATATGGTTCTCACGAGTGATGCGGATGTAGAACGGTTTCTTCACTCAGGTCCCACTCGTGATGAGGTACTTTCCCTGTCTAAACATGAACTCCAATTGATAGCCGACAAGTTGGAGATTGATAGTTTAGACTGACACTAAAGCAGAGTTGCTTTCTTCGATGTTAATTGCATTAGGGCTTCATTCCACAACCATGGAGGATCTAGGTGACACTCATGTACACAGTGTGACTGACACACCGCAATTACAACCAACACAAAACACAAGCGACCATTTAGAGTTGCTCAGAATGCAACTTGAATTGGCAAAACTAAAAATGGAACAAGACAAACAACTGTCACAATGACCAGGGTCTATAGGGTCTTTTAGGAGTAGCTAGACGGTAGTTGCGCCTAGCTGTTATTAGATGCAGCTGTGCCAAGTCTATTTGAAAGACCTGGTATTGTGAGTTTCACTCCGATACCCTTCCAATTACACATGACTAGTTTTGCCGTGCCTCTAAGCATTTTTGTCTCAATAAACATTTGTGTCATAGAGTGTCATCAGTTTCGTCTAACCAGTTGTTAGTTAAGCGGCAACGTGTAGTTTGATAGCTAGTGTGGCTGGCGTGGGAGGTGTTGAAAGATTGTTGCTCTTGCCTCGCGGGAGGTAAGGTTGCTAAGCAACATGAGTTTAAGTAATTAATTATTTGATCATTGCAAGTTCAGTTGTGTTACAATATAAAGATGTACTTTATTTTATCTGCCACACTGTTTTAGTTAAGTTGTTAACACAGGAATACTTTAGTATAAATTATTCTTGTGAAGTGTCTTAGTCTTATCATATCTTGTGGTGAGATATTGCAACTTCTTCGTTTGAGGCTGGCCTCCGCGGTGCTCTGCAACATCCGGTCCACTCACTCTCTGCTCAGCGGTCAGACTAGATGGGTGTTATTTTTTCTCTCTTATGACCCATCAGTCAGCCCCCTTTTGTTTGTCTTTGCGTGCATAATAGTAACGTAAAGTAATTAACAGAGAATCCTAGACATTAATTTCTTCTTTTAACTATCCTTTTCCTCTGATCAGCATTTTATTATCTTTCCCTTTATTTTATATATTCAGTACCTCCGGTGACGTCGAAATCCGTGATAGGGGAGAGCTGGGAGGCTTGCCTCGGTCCTTAATACTAAGCACCGGTAATTCCATACAGTCCACACACACACACATCCATAATCCCTACATAATTTCCCCGTGTTTGTGCTTAGGACCCGATAGCAACCTTGACGGTTCTGCCCCAGCAATTGTGTGATCCCTATCTCGGGTTTCGAACTGAGGCAACGGAGTGTTAAATATTAATTAGGAATCTAGCTTCAGTCTGGACCCCCCCCCCCCATAGTTAAGTGAGTGTGGGAGGTGGACTCTTAAGAGTTCATTGTTTCGGGCGGAAACTCACTGGGGGCCCAGGTTGAAGCAGGATATATTGGTGTGATATTTGAGGGGATCAGGGCAACTTGTTTCCACTAATATCACCCCGAGGTTAGTAGTCATATTAGGACACTGCCTTGTATTGTTAGACAATTATTATATGTATAAAATATTATGTGCAACTCTCTTGGGTTGAGAGTGGATTACCGTGGCTGGTTTGCGCACGGTTTAGTATTGTCGAGGGTGCGCATAGCCTGTTATGCTCGAAGTACATCTGCACTTTTTACTTTTCTTTCTTTGATGTTTGCTGTGTTACGCTGGCCAGCTTGCCAGAATGCACTCGTAACTCGCTAGCGCTCGCCAGGGCAGTGAAATGGGCTACAATAATCGTAGAACGATGTTCTTTCTTTCATAGAGTTCATGTTGTCACAGACAGATCAGTGGTGATCTTTATTCTTGTCTGTGACACTTGGAAGTATTTTATATAATTGATAGAATATAAGATGCATTGTGTGAAGTTGTAAGGAGAAAGAGAGCGAGCAGCGTGGTGGTAATATGTGCGTGTGTATGTACGTGTGCCTCCGTTGCTCGGAGGAGTTTCCCACGCTCGTGATTGACCGGCGGGCCTGATGCGTCATATGACGCCTGCTCCTCATGACGTAGTCGTCTGTGATTGGGTGACGCTGCCTTTGTTAGTGCTAGGGGGCTCCTGCCCGCATTTCTCCTGCAGAGCTTGGCATAGTGTGCTTGGTCCTACATGTCCTATGCAATATGTCCCCCCCATATAACCCCCTATACTACTATTTCTCTCTCTGAACTTCTTATTTTTCATACTTCTCATCTTTATTCAATTACTTATCCCTTCTGGTTCTGCATACGACTTCCATAGTCGGCCAGTCGTATTACCAGCACCAGTTCTCCATATATGTTTGCACTAGCTTTAGGGATTAGTAGAGTCATAATCATAATGGTAGCCTAGTGTTGGGGTACTTCTAATTATTGAGCTGTTCTTTCCCATTATTTAATGCTAGACAGTGGAAGGTATCTTTGGTCGTTGTCTGAGTTATGTATGTGGCAAGTCAAAGCCTGTACAACATCGACGAAGCTAGGTAGCCTGTAACCCTTGTGCATATTTTCCTTTGCGAGTGTAGCAGTATACAGGTGAAGGGCTTTTGCCTACACTTACCTGTATGCTTGCTACCTCATTGTGTTGACCTTTGTGGAGCGCCAGGTAAGACCAGATACTTGAGATCTGAACTTACCAAGAGAGCCTCCAAGTTACAACGTAACATAAGGGAAATCTGTTCAAGGGGAGACAGTAGGCTACGAGCATGCCTGCGCTCTGCCTAGTTTCCTAGTACCTTTTATGCCACTGCTAGACTTTATTAGTGAGAAAGACAGCATTGTGTTTATGAACTTTAATTGTGTATGCTTTAGGTATTATTCACGCCTTATTTTAGCCTAGGTTGATGCATAGTGCACAACCCAGTTTGGCTGTTACGTTGGCTAAGGAAGTACTGTTTTGAGTGGCGATTATTAGTGCTGTCACAGAGTTGTTGCACTCCCTTGTTTCATATATATGTATCCTACTTTTTGGTGTATTTAAGATACACGCTTTGGTGTCCTGCCCCTGCATAATTTCTGTTCTATATTAACAAGCATCTTAGAGCATCAGACGTTTTCAGAAGATTCTTTATCTGATTGCTGTAGGACTAGACTTCCAGTGTTTTCATAGAGCATTGTAGAGTTTAGTGTTGAGTACAGACTCACACTAAAGTTAACGTAAGCATATACTCCTTTATTAAATCTTGTTATAGTTTATTCAAGCATTGTTATTACTTAAGAGCATTTTATTAACGTAAAGTACTCCTGTTGTGAGTAGGCTTTGCCGTCATCGGAAAGCCTTTGTAGAAGTGCACTAAAACCCAGTTGATTGATACCCCGTTATCCAGTAGATTAAATCTGGAGGGTTTTAAGTGTTTTGTTCACCGGCGTAATAGTTCGAGGGTTTGGAATTAGCGTACCGTTGTTGCAGATATAGCCTATCATCTAGTCCATTCTTAAGTGCCCTTGTTTATTTCGTAGTGCCGGTCGTAACAAATGGCGACCTTAGACCAGTATATAGTGAACTGAATATTGCATTTGTGTTTTGGAGAAATCTTATTGACATTTGGGGTTGAATTTATTTCTCGCATTGTTGGCAGCAGACATTGTTTTGAGGATATATAAAACTTGTTGGAGTTTGTTGGTGACCTAGTATTGCACTCAAGAACATCTTCGAATATTTTTTGGTGAATAAAGCTACGCAAAAGTTTGGCTACTTTTGTCTTGACTGAGAATTTTTGTTGTTGACTCCATCATGTCACTGGACGGGTCTGAGCATAGTGAGGGCACAGTGCGAGAGGCAGGCAAGGAGGTGGAGAAGGTGGAGTTGTTTAACGGCGTTCGGGTGGTGAACAATGAGGAGGATGCTCGGAGATTTTTGGAGGAGCCTGTGTCAGCGGACCGTGTGTCGGGGCTAGACCGGTACGGACTGCAGTGTGTGGCCACGGTCTTAGGGTTTCCCGGTACTAGCGGTTTGTCGAGAGGTGAGCTGGTTACCTGTGTGCTCGGTGGGGTGCATGGGGCTTCGGGTGGAGCGGGAGCTGGGTCACCTTCGGCCGAGCCCCCATTCCACTCCACTCCTATCATGGCGCCCCCTCGGGTTCCGGAGCCGGGTACGTTCCCGCAGGCCGATGCCCGCTGGCGGTTGGGTATGCCTCTAGGTGATTCACGGGGTGGGTCCCCCATAGTAGCACCCCCTCCTCAGGGTTTGTCTTCCGATATGTTCTTTCAGCTCGAGCTCGCCAAACTTAAGCAGCAGGAGCGACAGGCTGAGCATGAGCTCGAGCAGCGGAAGCATGAGGTTGAGCAGCAAAAGCATGAGGCTGAACAGCGAAAGCATGAGGCTGAGCTTGAGCAGCGAAGGGCTGAGCTCAAGCAGTGGAAGCATGAGGCTGAGCTCAAGTTTGAGTCTGAAAGGTATTGTGCCAATGTTGACCTAGAGAAAACTCGTGTAGAGGTGACAAGGAACCGGGTCGTCCAGGGGGGTCGAGCCCATGACCAGTCCCTGTCGCATCTACTTAAGTTGGTTCCAGTGTTTGATGAGTTAGGAGTTACAGAATTTTTTCTCCGGTTTGAGAAAAAGTGCCAGGAGCACCAAGGGCCCGAGGAGAAGTGGGCAGCCCTTGTTTCTTCACGATTGACGGGGAAAGCACTCAAGGCGTATGATGCTTTGCCCCTAGATTCCTGTGTGAATTATGAGTTGTTGAAAGAGGCTGTCCTGAGGGCATATGAGCTACAGCCAGAGACCTATAGGCTGAAGTTTAGGGCAGTTCCAAAAAGAAAGGAGAGTACTTTCCAGGAACACGCTAGAGAGCTGTCAGATGCATTTGAAAATTGGTTGAGGTCGGAGAAGGCAACTACTTTTGATTCAGTAAAACAATTAGTGTTCCTGGAACAATTTTTTAAATGTACTGGCAGTGACTTGACTCTTAACCTGAACGAAAAGCGACCGAAAACTCTGCAGGAGGCGGCTGAGCTAGCTGACCTCAGGTTGTCATTGATTCGCGGGTGCGGGTCTGCACAGAGAGCTGAGGCAGGTAACAAGGGGCGTACCACTCCACCCCCCCCCCCCCCGAATTAATGACACAAATAATTATCCATTCAAGAGTACTGTTGCCAATTATGAACCCAAGTCGAAACCCTTCCCGTTAAAGAAAGGCCAGGGCCCTTCCTCACCTCAGTGGAAGTCCAAGAGCGAAGTGGAGTGCTTCAGATGTCATGAGAAGGGGCATATTGCGCGCTCATGTCCGAGCGCACCGCCTACAGCAGTGGTGTCACTAGTGAGCAACATCGGCGTTTCTTTGAGGTCTTCCGCGTTTGCCCGTGGTAAACAGTCGGTTGTGAAGTCATCGCCGGTGCAGAAGCAGCTGGAGGGCTCGTCACCTGTCCGTGATGCCTTTTGTGGTCATAGGGGGCACGGCACTGTGAGGTGGGCTGGTGTGGAGCATAGGCTTGAGTTGCTGCGTGATACGGGCGCTTCCCATACACTTGTCAATAATTTCACTGGCAAGCCTATTAACGCGGCTCGGGTTGTGGTGTTTCAAGGAATCAATGCTACGCGGTCTTACCCGCTGGTCAGAGTAGAGCTTAAGGTGGACGGTGTGACACGGGAGTTGGATGTAGGGGTGGTGGAGAAATTGCCAGTTGAGGGGGTCGACCTCCTTCTCGGCAATGACTTTGCGGTGCCCACTTCCGAGGTTCCACGCTTAGTCGTTGCCGAGAGGGCGGCCGACACGAGTAGGGAGGAGCAAGAGGGGCTCGAGAGATCTCAGTCCGCTCAGGTGTCACAGCCTAGTCACCAAGTTTTTGACCAGCGGAGGAAGGGTCGGAAGGAGATAGTCAAGGCTGGTCGGGTTGAGAGTTTGGATCCAGCAACACTCCTTGGTGACTCGGTACTTGCACCCAGTATGAGCTCCGGAGTGGCCCCAGAACCTGTCCCCCCTAGTGACATGGTACGGCGTGATGGCACTCCGCGACAGAGTAGTTCCCAGGGGCAACTAGAAGATCTTAGTCTTGAGAGTTGTGGGAACGGGGCTATTGAACTCGAGGACGGGGAAGCATGTCATGTGAACCTGTTAAAGGAGTTTGTGAGGCAACCACCTGAACAGCCTACTGTCCCTGTGTTGGTCTGCAGTGGCCAAGGTGGAGGAGAGGGGGGCAGTGGGGCACAGGTGGAGGAGAGTTGGGATTGTCATGTCTCGGCGGAGCAGTGGGCGGGGGACACGAGTCAGGTGGCTGTGGAAGCGCTTGAGCACCTGCCTGAGCAGCAGTGTGCAGCGCTCCAGAACCTGCTCGGTTCATACCCCGCTGTTTGTGCCGAGCACCCAGGCCTCACAACTCATGCGGTGCACGAGGTTCCGCTGACAGGTCACTTGAGTGTTAGTAAACCGTTGGCCTCGTTGTTTCAGTGGTTCAAGGTGGGCGACGAGGCTTTGGCATGGTTGTTAGGTCAGGGTCGACCCAGTGAAACGCGTCGTATATCCTGTATCATCATGTACATTAATGTAACCCTGTACCACCATGAATTTTGCTCATCTCCTTCATCTACTTCCTGCCACCCAGCGAAAACTCATCAGAGACCTGGAAACTTTGAATAATAAAATTTCCAATGCAGAAATTGCCATTTCTTTCAACCTTGTATGTATTAAAGAAAATGTATTACCTGGCTTTACTAACATATATATATATATATATATATATATATATATATATATATATACTTTATGTCGAAGCTACACATGTAAGAATTCTCTGAAAATTCAAGATTAGATAAGGAATATATATATATATATATATATATATATATATATATATATATATATATATATATATATATATATTGCTGAACATTGATTGATTGCTGCTGGTATTGCTTTTTATATCAGTGACATTTGGAAGTGGTCAATCTTTCATTATGGGAAAGAACATTCGACCAAGGCAATGCAGTATATCCCGTTTTTTGGAATATATCTAAGGAATGTTATGCAGAATTACTCCAAATTTAGATAGTACGTTTAGAGCATTGCTGATGATGTTTGAGCTATTTTGTGTATCTATGCATTAAACATCATGATACACTTAGGAAATATTGATTTATTATTATTGTGTTGAAATAAGTAGGGCATGTTTGAAACGCGATTGATCATAATGAACATTATAATGCTCCGGTCATGTGAATGATCATTCCCCGAGTTTCGTTCCCAACATATTATATCTTTATTATTAATAGCTGCCATCCATAACCTGAGAGAGAGAGAGAGAGAGAGAGAGACCAGACTGAAATGCATAAATTGGCCATATACAACACAATTCGTTATTTCTTAAACACACACACGCACACACACACACACACACACAGTGCTACCTTTAAAACAAATGTTTTTATCCAAACACAGTTGCATCATCTCGGCATCATGACAACACAAATTAAATATGTAACAAAACTGTGAAGAGTGGGTTGAACATGTTAAAATCTTCGTTGACGAACACAAATACAAACCCTATGTTGTAAATAACAGAGAAACGAGGGAAAAGGTATGGCAACACTGGCAGAACAAGAGAAGGGTGTTATCTTGTGGAAGAACAACTAAGCAAAACTAGAACAACATATTAAATACACATGAGTCCTGTTTGAGTGATTGAAAGACAAATTATCAAAAATAGTAAAGCACAGAAAGTAGTACAAATCATTGTGGTGCGACATTAACAGTCCAGAGAATATACACAATATTGTATTTCTATTGTTATAGCAAAGAATCTTAATCGGAATGAGGAGTTTTGGTTCTGTCATAGCATAGTTTGAAACGATAAAACTTACAATAAATGTGGATATGATATATATCCGTCAATCCGATTACTTACTTTTGATATATTATTTGTATGTTATTCACTGTATAGGAGACTATATAAATTAAAGGATCTCCATTAAAACGACAACTAATTCCTTAAACCTTTTACCACCATTGTGTAATTGTCATCACATTTTGGTTACCATTAGACTTTGCTTCAGTTTGTAATCTACCTCTTCGACTCAGATGGGTAAATGCGTAAGTGTAGGGGTTATTCAATATCAATGAGGAGTAAATAAAAATGGTTATATATTTAGTTTTAATAATATAACAGTTATATAAGACTCCTAAGTGGTTATACATGTATATTGTAGTTATTGATAAGGAGATATAGACTTAAAGGTAAGTGTTGCTGAAAGTCTCTGACTTAGATTATGTGTCAATCTTAGTCTATCAAGAGTTAAGTGGAGGGGAAGGGGTTGACTAACAGGAGAGGATATATGGAGTAACCTTCCCTGTGTCAGTGGCTGGTGTAGAGTGGAGGGGAAGGGGTTGACTAACAGGAGAGGATATATGGAGTAACCTTCCCTTTGTCAGTGGCTGGTGTAGAGTGGAGGGGAAGGGGTTGACTAACAGGAGAGGATATATGGAGTAACCTTCCCTGTGTCAGTGGCTGGTGTAGAGTGGAGGGGAAGGGGTTGACTAACAGGAGAGGATATATGGAGTAACCTTCCCTGTGTCAGTGGCTGGTGTAGAGTGGAGGGGAAGGGGTTGACTAACAGGAGAGGATATATGGAGTAACCTTCCCTGGTCAGTGGCTGGTGTAGAGTGGAGGGGAAGGGGTTGACTAACAGGAGAGGATATATGGAGTAACCTTCCCTGTGTCAGTGGCTGGTGTAGAGTGGAGGGGAAGGGGTTGACTAACAGGAGAGGATATATGGAGTAACCTTCCCTGTGTCAGTGGCTGGTGTAGAGTGGAGGGGAAGGGGTTGACTAACAGGAGAGGATATATGGAGTAACCTTCCCTTTGTCAGTGGCTGGTGTAGAGTGGAGGGGAAGGGGTTGACTAACAGGAGAGGATATATGGAGTAACCTTCCCTGTGTCAGTGGCTGGTGTAGAGTGGAGGGGAAGGGGTTGACTAACAGGAGAGGATATATGGAGTAACCTTCCCTGTGTCAGTGGCTGGTGTAGAGTGGAGTAGGCTTAGGGCAGAGTGTCTGGTCTTAACCAAAGTGAATGATGGAGCGAAGTGTCTTCCTACCTCCATGCAAAAGGTAGGCTGTGATTGTTGTCTCAACATTCAAAAGCTAGGTCAAGTATTGGGTTTTGTGTTTATTGTTGACATCCTATGCCATCTTGTATTGCTTGATACTGGCATTTTAGTGTGTCTAAGAGGGAAGGTGTTTACAGTAAGTTGTTGATACCTTGTAAGTATAAACACTTTATATAGTTATATCTCTATGATAAAATTGACTTGGTGAATATTTAATGTGTAGTGATATATGTGTTTTACTAAAAGGTTAATGGGTTATAGTAGATTACCTATTATGGGGTTTAATACATACATATATAAATATGTTCAGTCCTTTATATAATGCTGATGGAACATAAGGTGGGCATATTAAGTGATTGAGTCTAGTTTACTTGCATATCTATTTGATTGTAATATGCGTGTTACATGCCCCCTGTAATAATGTGTGGTTCCATCAACATCTTATATAGAATGAGACGAAAATATATATTATGAATGGTTTATATATAAGAGTTTGTCTTCTAAGGATGAATGTTTTCTTGAGACTTGAGAGTAATATGCAGTGATTGCAGTGAATTAATGGATGTAATTTCTGGTCAAGACAGGTGTTAGAGAGGAATGACTTGACATTAATAATGTGTGATTAGAGGTGTCTCTCTAAGGAATATTAGTGAGTTAATTATCAACGTGATGTTGTTTAGGTGAAATGGAGTTATTTGAATTAGAGGTTGCTGCAATTGTCATGGAATATGACCAGACAGAGATATGTTGGTAGAGTGATTAAAACGAATAAACTCAGATGCATAATAAGAATTTCATACGAGGTGTAGGTGAGTTGTATTTGTAATAGGGATATCTTATATCTATATTTCCTCTTCAATGAATCGCGGGAGCCCGGATTCGAGTAATTATTTATATATATTCCCGGCGTAGGATAGGTTTAGTTTGTTTCCCAATAAACAGGATATCATAGGGCAAACTAAAGAAAAGAAAGTTAAACACTTTCTGGAGTTATGTTAATATAGAAATTCTTGGTATATCTGAAAATAGGCTCTTAAAATCATCGTGATGAGACAAAATTGATGTGTTTGATAAAATTTGGGTGGGCCTGTAATATCTGATAGAGAAAACGTAAGTTGGGCCTTTAATCTCTGATAAAGAAAACGTTATGTTATAAAAAATTACTGGTGTTAGAGTTATTCATGGGATATTGACGTGAGTTTTAAGGTGAGGGTGAATTTTTAGTGTGAGTGATAAAGACATATGACCGATTATGGTAAATTAACCAAGTATGGTAATATTTATGAGGTGAGAGTGAGTTTTAAAGAGATTATATAACATGGGTATATGGATGAAAAACAATTCACAATACAGCCATAACATGGTGTATATTTCTGTATTTGTATATTTTCTCGTTTTTCTGCTAAGCTTTACGTGACTCCAAAGGTTCAGCAATCACGTTTGCTCACAGCTTGTAGCAGGCACCAAGTGTATCTAGTTCCTACGGAAGCAGAAGTGATGAGGGCGGTAGTAGGACAGATACGTGGCGTCCACATGCAGGTTTCCTGTGAATATTAAATTTTTGGGCAGTTTGAAGAACGTAAAAGTGTGGAGTGATGTGGTTAGTTAACATATATCCAATTAATATAATTGAATTACTATGGCTGGTGTATATAGCTACAGGTGTAACTGTATAGTGTGTTATGATTATATTGTCGTGATAAATCAGGGGTGTATTAGCTAGCTGAGTGCTTAATGAATATCACTCTCTATAATATCAAAAAGAGTGCAAATAATAAAGCGTAAATATAATGATCCATATATGTATATATAAAAACCCCATAAAGGATTATAATTATATTGTGGTAAACTATCAATGGAAGTTAAATATTACTAAGCTATAATGAATCAAATCAAATCAATCTAAATTAAAACTACTCCATATCTAAATTGAATTCAATCTGAAACAAGCTAATTTATATCCAAAGGTCTCACATACTAAATTTATATATAGGGTAAAGTTATAAGGGTTAATATTAGCCAGGAATTAACTCACCAATAGTTCCACGTAGCAATGAGGCAAGGGAGAACGTTTACCCAATATGGCGGACAACGAGGAACGAGACTTCGGTCCCGAGACTCGTGTCAAGTGAATGAAAGAATAAATGATTACGTGGGAATGGACATGAATATTATCCTTATCTGTCAGTCAGTCATGGCGGCGATGAGAGCGTCGTGATGGTGTAGCTGTTTGTATTACTGTCAGTGTATTGTGATTAGAGGCACAAAAGCGCGATCAACTGAGGGCGGAAAATAGATGTTAACCCACTGAGCCCCAGCGACGCAAACAGTGCGTCGGCAATGTATGTAACGCTAAACCCCAGCGACGCAGACGTCTGCGTCAGTGTCACTCCGGTCCCAAATACTCCGGTCCTATGTCACCTAGAGGGCTCAGATTTGTATGGGAACTGTGTAAGTATCCCACGCACCCATGCCAATGGTTGAAAACTCTCAAAGTCCAACTGCGTGTGCGTGAGCGCGCAAAAACTTATTTTTTGGGGGAAATTGCCTTCAATTTTTTACTCTTGTAAAATCCGTTTTCGGCGGCTCCGTAGGACCATTTTTGGAGCTTTTTGATCGGTTTTTTGTGGTTTTTCCTTCATTCCTAACCCATTCGCTATTGTTTCTGGAAAAAACAAAAATTTCAGTCGGTCCTGGGTGGTACATTTATAAATATTTAGCCGGTACTCAGCGGGTTAACTGGTCGGTGTTCGTGAAGGCTCTGCTCTCTCTTCCTCAGAGGCACACCTTGCTGCCTTGGCAAACGCCAGGAGCCCAAATTATCGTACCGCATCTAGGTTGCTCTATACGATAAATTATATTATATATACGATAAATTCATATATACTACATAAGACCATGGCAATATTGCTTAATAGCATATTAGGCCTTTTATAACTTAACTTATTTACAATCTTAAATATACGATCTACTCGTCCTACGTCGTGCTGCAGGAGCGACCGTGACGTCACAGAGACATACGGGATCACAAAAGAGTCATAGCCTATCGTATTTACGATAATATAAAAAAAACATAAAAGATTATAATTATTGAGTGTATAGGCCTATGGCTATCAGTTATATTCGTTTGCCACTTACGAATATCTCTCCGGAGTTGCCGTTAAGATGTGTGTAAGCGATCGCAGGTTTTACAATTATATGCAGGATTCGAAGTTGCATAATAAATCGTAGGCAGTGTCCACCATTCTTTAACTGTCTTCGTGGCGCAATGCATAAGGTGTTGATTTTCGGTGTGAGCGTCCTAGATTCGAATCCACGGACTGCCACATGTGTTTGTAATATTTCATTAATCGATTTTAGGAGTAGAGTTGGTTGTTGGATAGAACATAATAATAGATACTTTTGCATCGCAATGTAAGGAGTAGGTTTTATAATTGTAGTTAAGCTACTAAACTTGTATTATTTTATGAGTTTGTAAATACATAGAATAATTAAACACTCATCACATACAACTAAATGAATTATATATAATGTATATCAAATTTTGGTACCAAGACACACATCATACTTATAGAGAGTTTAGTTTAGAGCAAAATTAGGGAATGAGAAGCAAAAGAGGTTAAAGTTACCTCGTTCTGAAACATCTGTGTATCCAATGTTTAATCCACAACAATGTTATTGATACCTCTAGAACTGAGATTATATTGGTTGGTCCTAGTGTTTTTAGGAACGTGCATCAATTTCAAAACTTGAGTATATGAGAAATTGTTCATTTGGTTAACTACATGAGAGGGTTAACTATAGTTAAACACAATGAATGAATGCTTATAAATTCTTATACATCACAATGTATGGTGCATTTTTTTTAATTAGTTGAGTTATGAGTGCTTAATGAATATTACTTCTGTAAAATCAAAGAGTGCACAATTAAGTGTGTTCAAATGGTCAACTATTTGAATTATAGTTAAACAAAGATGAATGAATAATTATAAATTCGTATACATCGCAATGTATGGTGCAGGTTTTATAATCATAAATTGAGTGGAAATGATTTGTTTCATAATGACTATCAATACACATCGAACACTTGTCGGTGAGTGTAGTCAATTATTCAAACTAATTACTAAGATAGTAATAATTATTTAGTTTGATTACTTGTGTCAGTGGCTGGTGTAGAGTGGAGTAGGCTTAGGGCAGAGTGTCTGGTCCTAACCAAAGTGAATAATGGAGTGAAGTGTCTTCCTACCTCCATGCTAAAGGTAGGCTGTGATTGTTGACTCAGCATTCAAAAGCTAGGTCAAGTATTGGGTTGTGTGTTTATTGTTGACATCCTATGCCATCTTGTATTGCTTAACCCTTAATTAGCGGCGAGCAACATAAGTCGAGTTAAATAAAGCTGGACTATGTGGCGGCGCTCGACATAGGTCGTGTGGCAATTTCAGCACGTAATGTTGCTGAGAGAGAGAGACAAGTGGTGGCAGGAGAGTAGCGAGCGTATGACTGCTCCAGACCACCGCGGCGAACCTACTGACACGAATCCCACCTCCTTCCTCCCTCTCTCACTCGCTATATACGGAATTGTATGGGGAAAGTGCCTAATTACATGCTTTTTGCACTCGCGTTGCACGGTTATTGCAAGAAAACTAGCCATCATAAAAGGATCGTTATGGTGTCATTCGAAAGCTCTGTTTATGCCCTTTCAGGGATAGATACTTGTTTTACGTTCTGGGTCTTATTTAGGCATGAAAATGATCACGTAAACAGCCCTATTTTGGCTAAAAACATCCCGCTGGGCGGTACATATAAATAAACCGCATAGGCCGCTCGTAAGGTGTTAATACTGGCATTTTAGTGTGTCTAAAAGGGAAGGCGTCCGGACGGTCCGGACGGTGTTCCTCCTGTTGTTCTCAAACACTGAGCTTCCGTGCTGAATCCCTGCCTAAGCAAACTCTTTCGTCTCTGTCTATCCTCTAACATCTTCCCTTCATGCTGGAAGTTTGGTCACATTCAACCTGTCCCAAAGAAGGGTGACCGCTCTCAACCCTCCAACTATCGTCCAATTGCTCTCATTTCATGTCCTTCTAAAGTTTTTTAAACTATTCTTGCTTCCAAATTTCTTAAGCATTTCTCTTCTCATAATCTGCTCTCAGATCGCCAGTATGGCTTCCTTAACCCGGGAGCTGCGGGGAGACTCTTAAGAGTTCCCCCGGCGCACTGCGGGAAGACTCTTAAGAGTCAGAGAAAATAAAAATCACTTTTGACATCGAAAAAAAAATATTTTTTTATATTTTTTTTTTTTTATTTTTTTATTTTTTTTTTGGCCCCTGGGCCATGCAAAATCTCAGTCCTCTACCTCCCCTCCTTCCCCACTTTCCTCCTCTCCTTCAGTTATCACCTATTTTCCCTGTTATTCCCTTATTCTGAGGTATATTTTCGTGCTAACATTAGAAATCCGATTGGAGGGTGTGGTCATCACTGATAGCAAGCGAGTGCAAGAGAGAGAGAGAGAGAGTATCGATCGACTGTGTCTCAGTGGCCTTGGGGGAAATTGGCGGGAAAGCAGATTGCCTCACCCATACATTATACAACTCGCGGGCTATATCTCCGATTTTGACCATCCAAACGCTGTTTTCACTCGTTTTATTGTTGTTTCAGGTTAATACCTTTATAATCAACCCATAATAGGCGCATATGGATAAATATTAATGCTATTAATGGCACAATGAATATTTTAGTGACGGAAACACCTCAAATACGTCAGCACAGGGGGACGTTTCCAATTACCCCCATGCGCACTTCAGAGGTTAAGGGTCGTTCTACTGGTGATCTTCTTTCATATCTTACTAACTCTTGGTCATCCTCCTTTCGGGACTTCGGTGAGACTTATTCTATTGCACTAGACATATCGAAAGCCTTCGATAGAGTCTGGCACAAATCTTTAATTTCTAAACTACCCTCCTTCGGTTTCTATCCCTCCATCTGTGCCTTTGTGTCTAATTTCCTTTCCAGCCGTTCCATAGCCGCGGTTGTAGACGGCCATTGTTCACTTCCTCACCCTATAAACTACGGTATTCCTCAGGGCTCTGTCCTATATCCTATTCTCTTTCTAATATTTATAAATGATCTCCTCAACTGTACCTCAATTCCCATCCATTCATACGCAGACGCAGACGACTCAACCTTACACTACCCCATTAGTTTTTCAGAACGCCCCTGCCAGCAATCCCTCAACGACAAACGTAATGAAGCCATAGAACTCTTAAATTCTGATCTAAATACTATCTCCAATTGGGGCAGAGAAAACCTTGTTACCTTTAATGCTTCCAAAACCCAATTTCTCCATCTATCTACCCGTAAGGATCTCCCAGCGGACTATCCCTTATTCTTCAACAATATAAAAATCAATCCTTCATCTTCTCTCAATATTCTTGGTGTCTC
This sequence comes from Paralithodes platypus, assembly GCA_032716605.1. NCBI lineage: Eukaryota > Metazoa > Arthropoda > Malacostraca > Decapoda > Lithodidae > Paralithodes > Paralithodes platypus. Next base: position 39,514,577 of record CM064530.1, read on the forward strand.
TATTTCTTCTGTTCTCAGTTGGAAGGACCATATTACCAGTCTTGCTAAGGCAGCCTCCCAGAAGCTGGGTGTGCTCAACCACCTTAGGGGGTTCTTTTCCTCTGCACAGCTTCTTGCTCTGTACAGGGGCATAGTGCGTCCTTGTATTGAGTATTGTTCACATGTGTGGGGAGGTCCCTCTCACACCGCTCTCCTAGACAAAGTTGAAAGGAAGGCCTTTCGTATCATTAACTCCCGTCCACTCACCAACTCTCTGCAATCTCTCTCTCTCCGCTGCAATGTTGCATCTCTCTCGCTATTCTATTGCTACTATAATAATCAGTGTTCCTCAGAGCTTTCCCAGTGTATAGCACCTCCTTTACGTAGGGCACGTGGTACCCGTCTTGCAATTCATCCCACCCCTACTCTGTGCAACTCTCCAACCGGAGAGTGAAACGTTACTCTCAGTCTTTATTCTACTCAACCGCTGAGCTCTGGAATTCTCTCCCAGAATCAGTCTCCCTCTTCCTATGACTTAAATTTCTTCAAACTCCGTGTGTCCAGGCATTTTGGCTCGAACGTCCCTTGATTTTGGCCCTGTCACTCTTTCAACTATGGGGGAGGCACTCGCTATAGGAAGTTCTGCATTTTGCCTCCCTCAATCACATAGACAAAAAACAAAAAACAAAAGTAAGTTGTTGATACCTTGTAAGTATAAACACTTTATGTAGTTATATCTCTGTGATGAAATTGACTTGGTGAATATTTAATGTGTAGTGATATATGTGCTTTACTAAAAGGTTAATGGGTTATAGTAGATTACCTATTATGGGGTTTAATACATACATATATAGATATTTTCAGTCCTTTATATAATGCTGATGGAACATAAGGTGGGCATATTAGGTGATTGAGTCTAGTTTGCTTGTATATATATTTGAGTGTAAACCCTCTTGATAACATAAGTCCGTTTTTAACTACATAAAGTCGCACAATTTTATCCAGAATCAAAGGTGAAAAGGCGTCATGGTGCTGAACAGGCTAACTACATAAATCATCTAGCATCAGCAAGAATTAAGCGGATAAGATTGAATGTACTTTGGTGTCTTATGTGATGCTTGGGCATAATTTGAAAATATAATCAACATGATAATTAGGGAAGGTGACAAATGAAAGGTTAGAAATCTAAAATTATATACACTACTGTATATCTAAAAGAAAAAGGTTAATACAAAACAAAGGTAGTGTAAATTATTAAAGCAAAACGTAATGTACGTGTTGACAATATATTATACAGTACAGTTGAATTATAATGAACAATTAAAGACCAAATAAATACAACACTCCTTACCATATCACTCTACGTGATACAATGGTATGAACAATAACGTAAGAAGAGAGATGCACTAGATTGAGTACGATAGAAAACAAAATATAATATATATCAAATGTAATATATGTCACGAAATAGAGTATTTTTTTTTAACAAACTAAGATAGTTGCAGTACTGAATATTAGTAATGTTAAATTATCAGGTAAAAAGATAGAGAAGAACAATGATATGTGCGTCAAGGAAGAACTGCATCTAAAGAAAGAGTGTGTTGTGACAGGGTGAACAAAATGAGGGCAAGACAAAAAGAGGATGTGTTAACAGAAAATACAAACCGAATACCAGTGAAAGGAAATAGTCGAGGTAAAACTAAAGAAATAGGAAGGCCATGCTATATGTAAGGAGATCGGGAAGCATATGAAACACTGAGGTAAAGTAGAGTCGAAAATGTGTAATGTGTGACACTTTCCTAGCGAATGGGCACAATTGATAAATATGTGCGAGATGAAACACACAAGCTGTTGAAGTAAAAGGAACAGTAAAACATATTATAAGAGCAATTTAGCGATTATTTTAAAGGGAATAAGGCAACTGAGAGGTATCATATAATACTCATATATATATATATATATATATATATATATATATAGATAGATATATAAAGAGTAAAACCAGCATTGTGATGAACATCTTTATTGGAGGAACGCGTTTCGGCTTAAAACACTTAAAGAGCGGGGCCCGACTTAAGTCCGTATCCAAAAAGCAGCAAGTTAGGAGCATTATTAAGGCTTTTAAAGAGTTAAAATCGAGTGCAAATGGCCGGGAGCGCAGCAGGCCACACGACCGACACCCAGGGCTTACCGCCGCCCACTAACTCACCCTCGCTGTGTTCTCGAGAGGCTGGCAGTGTAGCCAGTAGTGAGCGTAGCTGGGAAAAATATACCGCTATACGCTAAACTCCCATATTACTGGTACCACTGTATGAGAACCACGAGTGCTACGTAGCTCGTTCTGGTCTCATTTTGAAGCTTTTAGCGCCTAGTTTTTTACTGAATACATTTATTTTCATGCAGATACTTGATTTATCATTCAGGAGGGCCTGAATATGCCCAAATAAGCCCAAAAAAGCCCCGCTAGACAAGGGTTTTAAACAAAAGCCATCATCAACCTAAAGGCAAAGAAAGGCCTACATGAAGACGCTTGAAATAAAGTATAGCCTACTACGAAGCAAAATATGAACTCGTAGGGGATACTAGTACCATAATAATTAAATGTTGAGATAATACAAATCCTGTAGTAAATACTAAAGACAATTGTTACGTAAGACTATTAGGAGTAGTCAAATGTATTCATAGGGTTAACTCCAGGTAGGAGTATTAGGACGTTTTTAGTTACGATCCTATATTTATGATAAGGGTTAAGTGTTGACTCTATATAAGGCTGACTGAAGGTGTCGATGGCCTTAAGAGATGTAGATATATGTTTTAGTTATAGGTTGATTGAAGATAAGTTGATCTCGGCTCTCTCTGCTCGTTGATGATAGATTAATCGATTGAGATATATATATATAAGTAGTTATAATGCTGCCACCACCGATTACCATATATATATATATATATGATATTGATAGATATAGGTAAAGGGAATATAATTAAAGATCTTTGGTTCAAAACCACTTTGATATATATTCAAGTACAAACTGAAATAATATACAGAATACTAAAACTTAAGTAAGTGAGATAGCCTTCCCTATATTGAGAGGGAACTCTAAAAGGCGTCCTGTCTGGCCTGTGGTTTAAATCTATCTGCCTCCTCTCAATACCTTCTCTCCTATCACCACCCTGGGCCACACCTTCTGGATACAAGATGGCTACCCGTGTTGAGTTACAAGATGGTGGGTGAGAATGAATGAATTAGCGGAATGTTAGCCAGTGTACAGAATCTGAATCATGACAAATCTGACAAGGAGTTACAATGGATGATCCTGTTGACCTCTGAAATGTACAGTTCTTCACACAAATACAGACACAGTAACTAAAACGTCTTAAAATGATATGATGGTTGGATATAATGAATTCATAATAAATAGTATAATCTTGAGATGTAATACGCCCCTACTAAAATTCTTGCTTTAACTCCATCCCTCGCACATTACCTCTCGGCTCTCCTATGGTCCCCTCGTAGCCCCCTGCAACACGATTCATTATTGGCAAATGAACAATGTCTGGGTGACTACAGAATACAAAGGTAGGCCTAATAGCGAGGCAGGCGTAAGTACATGAAGCTACAATGAAAATAAAAGATGAACAGTCACCTACTGTAAGTAAATAAATTTCAAGTTGATGACAAAAATCGAAAGTGGAATGGAAATTTTCTAAGTATTTTGTTAATAAAATAAAAGGTTATAGTAAAATTATAAAGAATGGATTACAAATTGAACAAAGCAAACACAAATGCAAAGACAATGAACACAAACAAAAATTGTACAAAGTAAAATACTATAGGTATTATTTTCAAACAAATTTCAATAAGAAACCCATAAAAGAACAAAAACCCAATATGCAATGAAGTTTGGAGTAAATACAATTAACAAAGCAAAGCAATATTGATATAAAATAAGAAAAATTAAAATATACAGCTGCAAATAAAAATCTAGGGAAAAATCACACATTTTACAATGGTATGAAAATAAAAATAAAATAATATTCCTACCAATAGGAAAACCCACCAAATAGCAATAAACACAACTCCACAAACCCGTGATATGTGTCTTAATACTATCTAGTTTATATATAAAACAAAAAAAACACAAACCCCCCCCCCCAAAAAAAAAATAAAAAATACTATTTATTATAAATAGTATAATCTTGAGATGTAATACAATTATGGTGATTACAGATTGTTGTACCGGAGTGTACAATGTGGGAAAAGTCACCGAGGTCGAAATAGAATAAGCCAAAACGCGTTCCACCAATAAAGATGTTCATCACAACGCTGGTTTAATTTACTCTACATATTGCGCCTCCGCTTCCCTCGTGATGAGAGTATTGCTTCTCTCTCTCTCTCTATATATATATATATATATATATATCTGTATATACAGTTTATACTGTATAATATACAGTAAATTATACATATATATATATATATATATATATATCACATATATATACAGTATATATATATACAGTACATATAATATATATATATATATATATTTATATATATATATATATATATATATATATATATATATATATATATTATATCCCATACAATCCCAGCAACGGCAGAGAGCCGTCAGTAAATAAATCACTCACCAGTCCCAGCGACGGCTGCCAGCCGTCAGTAATATACGATCCATGTAACTGCCAGTATCAGGCAGTGCCTGGTACCACAACGTTTGAGCACTGCTGTAAGACCTTGGCAACACTTCTCAAATTATAGCCAAGCCCCACAGGCTGGGAGAGGCAGTATCCTTCCATCTTTTGAGGTGGGAGGTTGATATATCTTGCCTCTGAAGCCATTTTGGCCACATTGTTTGGGACTGGGGGGTACATTTATGATAGTACCCTATGTTACAGTTGGGATTAATACCAAGTGTCCGTTTATTATTAATTTGCAGGCATGGTGCTTTAAATCTACAGTTTTTCTTTGCCTAGGTACTGTACAATGAATATTCTACCTTAACTATGAGATCACATGCGATCTTGGACGACCGTGAGGTGCCGGATTCCCATCAGAGGACATACGCAGTTGCATTTGTGAGAGTATGTGTGGGCCAACACTAGCTGGTAGTTGAACAGCCTGGCCCCATGACTCTGGGGGATTCGAATCCTCGACCTTGCTGTCAGCGAACAGCGCCTCAGGCCAATCGCTAACCCGACCCAGGTGTGTGAGTGTGTGTGTTTCTTAGTTGGTCTGTTATTATGTCAATGCGAAGTTAGGTAGATAATATCCGGAAGTAATATAATGTTCCCAGTTAAAAATATCCAGGCGTGAAGGTTGTTGATTGAAAATGCTCTTTAATGAAAATGATATATGATTCGCTTGTGATCTTCTATTTTGTCCTGCCTTATTACAACTGGACTTGAGTCTTACCTTTCAAACTAAACAAGTGAGAGATGCTTCATAGTATTCGCTCAAACACCTTCCTGCCCAAGCTGTGTAATATTCCGTAGTTGTTTAGAATAAACATCGGTTAAATGTTATGAAATGCTTGTGATAATTCCAATTAGTCGAAGGACCAAGACTTGTCACCGGTATCGTCAGTCTTTTCATTCTAGTAGAAAAATATAAGTCAACACACACACACACACACATATATCAGTCTATCCCTCGCCCTATCCCACACGTACACATAACAGTATATCTTTCTACCCGATCACTATAATATTATCTTCCCAAGAGAAAAGACACTGTCTGATTAAAGGCCTTACCACCTTCACTTCTATCACCACCACCACAGTCACCACTAACACCTAACATCACCATCACCCTTTTATCACCAAGTACAACGAGTGATTGCAACCCTTTTCTTAATTTTGTGCACTTTGTTTCCGTTGCAATAATATATGAACAAATACTATAGCCTACAACAAACCCAACTATTATCACCAACAATACTTTACCTCTTCTTCTCCCCACCTCCCATCAGTCACTATATACTGTATTATCTCTCCCCTCCCCCTCCACCACCATCATCTCTCACTCAGCAAGATTCGATCGATGGTGTGGTAGGGATGGCTTGCCTCTCAAGATGTCTTCAAGAGTCTGGGAAGATAAGCGAGATTGACAGGGACGAAGAAATTGAGGGATGAAAGTTGGAAGCTCTAACGTAATATTTTGAAACTCGTGGAATATTCAGATCAAGGGTAAAGGGAACCTGACGTGGAAGGTTTAGTTAGGTATATATAATGAAAGAGAGAGAGAGAGAGGGAAAGAGAGAGAGATTATAGAGGTACGGCAGTGTTCAGTATTCGATGACATTATTGATAAGGATAATGACATAGACTACAGTGGATCTCGACTTGACACTAACATGGAACGTTGTAATATGGGACCCTAAACCGGATAACAAACCCCCAAGTTCGAACCTAGAAACCGCGAAAATATCACATTTTCGCGGTTTCGAGGTTCGAACTTGGGGGTTCGTTTTCCGATTTTGGGTCCATTACTGCAAAGTTCTATCTTCGTGTCAAGTACATTTCGCGGTTTCGAGGTTCGAACTTGGGAGTTCGTTTTCCAATTATGGGTCCCTTACTGCAAAGTTCTATTTTCGTTTCAAGTCGAGATCTATTGTAGTCTATGCTAATGGTGATGTATAAGGTAACCCAATAATTAAGATGGCTTGGTAATACATATAATGTTGATCAAATGAGTTTGTTATGAAGGGCCTAGTGATAATGATGTTATGGGGGGGTGGGGGGGGGGGGGATGATAATGATGGTTATCATTAATAATCTTACAACTCTTTATGATGATAGTGAAATTATTGATGACTAATTTGATGTTGAAAGGTATGATGAATGTAATACCATGATATGTAATGTGGAGTTATTGTTAAAGGACACTGATAATGATGATGTTGATTATACTGATTATGAAGATAGTAACCATAGTATTTGCTTTAGAAATGTAAACTTTTGGACTATTATTCATCTCTTTATAACATTTCTTTATAAACCGAGTCCTTGTCTTCAAGTTCCTCATACCATAAAACGGGTTACTTTACCCTGGTAAATAGTCGTATAACCAGTACAAACTAGTGAATACCAGTGTAGCTAAGTGACCCCGAAGAAAGAAAGCAGGAAAGAGAAAGAGAGAGAGCATCACCTACCTGTGAGGTGTGAGCCCCTAGGTACAGTCGTCAGGATTAATTCGTTTCATTTCCCCTGGACTAGGCGTTAGTAGCACTGCACGGTGGAGGGGTATCCCCTCTACCTCCTTTCCTTGTTGGTTCCATACCCCCACCAAAACCCTCCCATTTTCTCTCCGACCCCAGAACTACACCAACCCTCCCTTCTCTCGCTCTCACCCAGCTACTTCTGGACCTCGCCAATTGCATGTATTCTGAACAACTAATGAAGGAATGCAATGTATAAGTATGAGTATTACTAAATTTGAAAGCTAGAGAGAGAGAGAGAGAGGGGGAGAGGGAGAGAGAGAGGGAGGGGGGGGGGGGTTAAAGAATGTTCGACGAAAACCTTACATATGATTCGAGTGATTCCTACTGATACATTTAGGCCTACCATTGAAACCTGAAAGTTTCATACCGATTCACTGATGGTTTAATACTGTTGAACTATCATACTCTAATAAAACTGCCAAACTAACCCACGCGAAGTTGTATTTCCTTTTCATCGTTGTAATGGCTCAGGCTCGGCTACGTAACGAGCTTGAGACAACGAGGACCGTCTGTGTCAATTCCACCATGAGTCTCTCCCATCAATAAACACACAAAATAAACCATTCAATTATTTTGAATTATTTCTTTGTATAACATTATTTAATACTAATATAACTACTTATTAGCACCGTATACAAAAACTAAACATTTGCTTAATAATTGTCTCCACAAATCTCACTGCTGCCAGTCAATTCAGGACTCATTAAGTGTAAACAGCCAATTTGCCAATACATTCTATGAATTATTGCCGAGAATGTGCCCCGTGAGTCGGCCATGTGACTGCATTACGTGAATTCAACACTCTTAACATAGCTATCTACCCAATCATTAGGCCATATTGCTTTCCTAATTGACCATAATGTAAAACTACTCTATATAAACGGGACACGAACTACCCTCGGGCAAGGTACTGTAGTTTTTTAAAAGAGGCTCCAGCTTTGAAAATATTACTTGAATGAAACAGGCTAAATAATCCTGAAGGGTTGATAACCAATATATATGCCCTATTTTTACTAAATACCCCTAGGGCACTCTTACGCTCATCTATCCATTAGGGTGGGTCTTATTTTAAAGTTCCCTTTCCCTCAACATTTACGTTCACCCATACATTAGGGAAGGACTTATTCATAGTGTCACCTTACCCTTAAAACCTTGCCATAAGGTTACTCTATTTTATCAGGTATCTTGTGTTGTAACCAAGTTAAGGGGGGCGTCCGCTATGGCTATGTAGCAATATGGGTTGAAACATAGCAAAATGTGTTAAATACTCACTGAGTCATGGCAAGACGTAGAATATCTACTCCACATAATACTATTGAAAGCTTCACACCTATTCAAGCTTATTCTCTTGAAAGAACTTTCAAGATAATTGGAATTCACATCTGTTAAAAATAATTACTTAATTACTATATCACGCTCATTTATTATATCCCAGACTAACTACAAGAGTTATAATATTGAACTGATCTATAATTCTTCCACTACAATACCACTCAGTATTCTAGTTTTTATTAATTTCACCACCACACCAAATACCTCCAATGAAATTAATGTAAGCATACCGGTATATCTGATCCACCAGGATTCGAACCCAGGTTATCACACACATATTTTTAGACACCTTAACCATTACACCACCAAGGCGGTTAAAAGGTGTATGCACACGTCTATGACTTATTATCCATTCTCGAATACTGGATATTAATCTAATCATGTTTATATCCCCAACGCACTATGGTAGCCTAATGTTTAAGTGAGAGGTGTTACGAACTGGCACTCGGGTACACAAGGGCTCTCAATCAGGACTCGAATACGGCTCGCTGCCACAACGGAAACACACGATCCCAACCCCTGAGTACTGCCAGCCGAACAAAAAACACCAATACCCTCCAGAGTTCAATCTGCTATAACGGGGTATACAAGAACTCGGTACTAGTGTTCAACAACAGACTAATAAAGAGACAGGAATTCTCTAGTCTGATCAACAATCAAACAAAGAAGTAAGAAACAACACCAAAGAATAGTGTTGGCCGAAGCCGAAGTAATCCACCCTTGACTAAGAACTTAAGAAGTCCTCCACCCTCTACTTCGGATCGGCACTATTACGTTACGTTAATTAATAGTCCTTAAGCATCGAGCAAGGAATCTTCTGAAAAAAGTTAGATGCTTCTCGGATGCTCGTAAGAATTACGTATCGGATTTTGAACAGTAATTCAATAAGCAAAAACACTGGCAATTAAATACTATTAAAGGTTTAAATTGGCATAAGAATAATTAAAAGAATATGCAATAGTAAATGGCAAACATTAAAAAGAAGCACTCCGCAAATGCAACGGCAATAGCCTACTCGGATTGTGCTCGTGGGCCACTAATCACTAAAGTAGCCAAGATTGCAACACATGAAATCAATAGTGCATAAACAATATCATACATAAGGAAAGCTTCAATACTATTCTGTATCTACTAATCGAGTAAAGTCTAGCTGGGGTACTGTGGGCAAAAGGTAGCAGTGACTGAGCAAAAACGGCTCGTAGCCTAGCGAAGTCCTCACAACTGTTTAAAGTATTACGTTAAAATTAACAAGTGCACTTTTGAGAAATCCAGATCCCTTGTATCTGGTTTTCTCCCGGCTCCTTGACAAAGTAAAAACAAACTGTTAATAAAATACAGGGTGGTTAGGCTCTTGCCCTCACGCACTGTAAATTATTACCTCAACACACAGTCAGCCGCGAAGACAACCTAGGCTTCACTGAACCGAAACGAGTATGCAGGTTTATCGCTTAACCACTGCATCAAACAACAACTCGTAACACAGAAAAGCCTTACCCCAGTCTAGCATTACCTAGACTAGCAGAAAACAGGAATAATAATAATAACACACAGGGAAATGCATATACAAGTGCAACAAACATAAATCAATCCTATTCTAAGTTAACCCTTCCAAAATAGGCTATCTAATAGGCAAGTATCTCGTGAGAACTCCAGCGATAATACGTTGGCTGACTAGCTCTGCACCAACGGGGCCATGGAAGTTAGACAGGCAGGGAAAAGAGGAGATAAGAATGTAAGGTAGTAGAGAAAGTTCACATCAGTCAGAAGAATATATATAGTTAGCAAGGGAAATGAGAAGTCGCTCTGCCTAATGAGTTCTGATGAAAAAATGGCTAGACTTCCCTTTTTATACCCGGCCCTCTAGTGAGCCCAACGTGAACTACTAAGGACCGCCCACTGACAACCATTACGTAATTTCTCTCTCTCCTCTGGGATAGACAAAGGCTCCCCTAGCACTGAGGGGGGGGGGGGGGGGGGAGGGGGGAGTGCTAGTGAGTTAGGCCCACCTCCCGCCTGGCGCACCCACTGACCCCCAACTGTGGCTGTTTCTCTAACCCATCATTACAAATAAGTTTTACACACAATACTTATAACTAATGATATAAAATAGAACTCGTTGACTCAGATGAAAACAAAATACATATTCATAATACTTATAGTACAACGGCTCACATGAACTAAGTTAGGAAACTCTACATAGACTATAGCCAAAGTTCCTGCCCTGACGATCCTAGCGAAAGTGGGGCATGACTAGGCGTTCTGTACAGCATGCTCACACTGGACATGCGTCACAGAGGAAAGAGTATTCATGGGGCACAGATAATTTAGAACGGCCTCGCTATAGTTTCGTGTATAACCAAATAACCTCATTATACCTTATATATAATTATATAAGTGTGTATATCTACCCCTCATACCTGGTATATCCATATCACTATACAGTAACGTTAACCCTACTAGTAACGGTAGTAATTAGCAGCTTCAGGTTAGGTTTCGTTTATTTCACATTTTTAATGTGCAGGAGATGGTGATCGAGAGATGTGTGTGAAATACTTAATTTCTTTATCAGGTGTTCAGAATAAATATAAACGGTGAGGTGCCAGAAGTAGCTCCTAGCTGGGTAAGAGCGAGAGAAGGGAGGGTGAGTGTAGTTCTGGGGTCGGAGAGAAAATGGGAGGGTTTAGGTGGAGGTATGGAACCAACAAGGAAAGGGGGTAGAGGGGATACCCCTCCACCGTGCAGTGCTACTAACAAAAATTGAAACGAATTAATCCTGACGACTGTACAATAGGAGGGACAACTGGCGCTGGTACCATGTGCTCGCCAGACTCTCTACCAGGCTCCTATCTTTCTTCTCAAACCTTTAATTAAGTAACCGTTGTTTTGTAAAGTGTAACAATGATTGCAACAAGGGTTAACAAGATATGTTAAGATTCACGTTAACGTAATATTGAAGATTTTCCATTTATTCCTTCTCCTAGTGTCCGTAACTCGATTTATAGAAAACATAATACACTCCTATCTTTGGGATAATTATATATATAATTCTTCGAGTATAGACTCCTATATCCTTATGAAGAGTAATACATATGTTTGTTCGGGAAATTATACATACACCTTTTACACGTAAAACTAGTTAACACTTACTCAGATCTTGTTTTAATGTAACGTCTTCATTTGGGTACGTAATTCATAGATAAGATGTTCACAGAGTGTTTCACTATTTAGTCTCTTAATTTGAATTTTTTTATTATCACGCTACATGACTTATATTGTATGTGGTGTATTATACGAGTTATTCCCAACTCCGTATTTTCACGTTGCGTTAACCTTCCACCCTTCCACCCAGCGAGGATATTTCAGTCACGCATACATGACTAATATGTTTATTTCACCTATTTGTGAATTCATATTCATCATTATTACTCTTTGAGTTCTTTGAGTTTAATCTCCTATATATGCTGAATTAACGTAGCAGCTAATCATAAATCAAACGGTATTTTTACTTTAATAAACTCAGTGCTGTGTTTATGTCGTTGCAGTAACTTTATTTACCCCCAGTGGAAAGCTACCTCGCATTCACCATTTTCTATCAGAATACCGTTTATTGTTTGAGACTAACATCTCTGTGTGCACTTACTTGTGGTTATTGTAGTAACATTTGTATTGTTTGAGACTAACATCTCTGTGTGCACTTACTTGTGGTTATTGTAGTAACATTTGTATTGTTTGAGACTAACATCTCTGTGTGCACTTACTTGTGGTTATTGTAGTAACATTTGTATTGTTTGGAGACTAACATCTCTGTGTGCACTTACTTGTGGTTATTGTAGTAACATTTGTATTGTTTGAGACTAACATCTCTGTGTGCACTTACTTGTGGTTATTGTAGTAACATTTGTATTGTTTGAGACTAACATCTCTGTGTGCACTTACTTGTGGTTATTGTAGTAACATTTGTATTGTTTGAGACTAACATCTCTGTGTGCACTTACTTGTGGTTATTGTAGTAACATTTGTATTGTTTGAGAATAACATCTCTGTGTGCACTTACTTGTGGTTATTGTAGTAACATTTGTATTGTTTGAGACTAACATCTCTGTGTGCACTTACTTGTGGTTATTGTAGTAACATTTGTATTGTTTGAGAATAACATCTCTGTGTGCACTTACTTGTGATTATTGTAGTAACATTTGTATTGTTTGAGACTAACATCTCTGTGTGCACTTACTTGTGGTTATTGTAGTAACATTTGTATTGTTTGAGAATAACATCTCTGTGTGCACTTACTTGTGGTTATTGTAGTAACATTTGTATTGTTTGAGACTAACATCTCTGTGTGCACTTACTTGTGGTTATTGTAGTAACATTGTATTTATTTATATGTTCAATTTTATATTCTAATTTATATCTTCCTAGACTATTATTATTATAGTGATTATTTATGTTCATACTTCATTATTTATGTTCGATTGAAGAGTTCATTCCCATATACGATATTCGATCTTAATTAATCTATGTTTACTCTGGCCTATGATTGTACCCTAGCTACTAAGGCATACAACTTGGGAACCTTGATTGTGTATTTTGTGTCCATTGATTTAATTGTTGTGTAACTTATATTATTGAAGTTCGTTGTGTACCAGTGAGATAGTTGTGATTCCCGTTCTTTCCTAAGTTGGAAAACGGAATTACTAGAAAGCATGTTAAATTATAACGTCGCATAACATATATAAGTTATATTTCATCACCCCTATTTTCTGTTGCATATTATTGTCATTCAATTTTTTTCTTGCAAGGCTACTTTTTATACTCCAATAGAGGAGGGTAAGGAGATGACCCTGTTTAGTATTGTGTAGTGTGCCTTAACCCTTCCACACTGAGACCCTCTGGGCCTCCCTTTACCACCATGGGTTGATATAACACCCTCTATATTGTCCACCTTCCTCTATAAACCATCAGTTATATCAACCAATGGAAATCTGTCAACATTCCTTAAGAAGGTTGATTAATGTGTTTCATTATTATAGCATACTGATCTTGAATGTATAACTGGTAGTCATAGAGGACATTCAGAATATGGAGTGTATGTAAATAGTAACATGGTGACAAAAATGCATATATCTGTTTTTTTCTCTCTCTATAGACGGATTATCTTTCTACCAGTAATTTACACACTACAGGATCTAAGTCTAAGGCCGTAGTATCTGATGTTCTATTCCAAGGGGATACTTAGTGTCGGTCGTTTAACAAATCCTGTTCGATACCTAATTGATCCTACATCCCGACTGATACTGGCATCTATACATCTCATTGACCCTTTTCTCCAAATTATAGGAGTACTGTCTGGAATTCAATAATCTCGTCCTAGGCCTACTATATAGTGCCTGGCATATCCCGTCATATATCCTAAAACTAGAGATAAATATTAAGGTCATACTGATGTGAGAAAATTTATATGTGTAAATGCAGTGGGTGATACAGTGAGGCGTGCACATGCATAACATTGTCTTTGTTTTGTTTTAGGAACTAAGTTTTCGTCAAGCTTTCTAAGAAAAGGTGATAATGGAAATCTGCCGAGCAAGCTTAAGTAGACATTTATACATGTGTTTTGTTTAGATTAACAACATGGCTTTTGGTCCCGACTGTACTGTATTTGTCCCAGACAGAGCCTCCAATTATATCACTGGACAACTACCGACATGTGGAGCCTTTGTCATTATACATAATCTTGGACATTTAACTATTGTTATAATGACAGACAAACTTTAACAACATCATAGATCAATACTAGCAATACGAACTATAGGCGTCTTAGTTAGCGTTTTAAATGAGATGATGCCTTATCTGATCTTATTTCGACTATCAATAGGACATCCTTATTAATATAGGCTAGCAATTATTTGTGGGAGTAGACAATGTAAATAAGAACCGTCGTAAGCTGAATAATATCTATCTATTGTTAATCACATTAATACTAACATTCTCTTATCATATTGAAGGATTAAAATAGTTCGGAACGTCTTTGACTCCCCAAAAATAGCGTCATGGTGGAAAGTCGACCAATCTAAACATTGTAAAGGATTTCCTACAGCTTTCAGTTCCACCTCCCGGTATTACACCATTGAGAGTGGCTTTGGTGCCGTACATTTGAGATTAGGGAGTCAATGGATTCCCTTCTCTGCTCGCTCTTGCTCTCTCGCTCTTGCTCTCTCGCTCTTGCATTCTCTTGCTCCTGCTCTCTCTCTCTCTCTCTCTCTCTCTCTCTCTCTCTGCTCGCTCTTGCTCTCTCTCTCTTGCTCCTGCTCTTCCTCTCCCTCTCTCTCTCTCTCTCTCGATGTAATGCCTGGATTGTGGCAAAAGTATCTGCAACTGCATTCGATGCTGAAATCTGCTTGAGCTATCACGGTAAGCGGAGTACTTCTCTCGGTGTAGTGGACAAAGCGCTCGCCTCCCATGTGGAGGGCCCGAGGTCGAATCTAGGCCGGGCCGCGCCCAAAAACATTTGGAGCGAATTTCCGCATCAAACTCAGTTCGGATGTGATTGTAAAAATTGTAAATTGGAATTGTGGGTCATTGTAAAGGTGGCACAAAAGTATGGTGCCGTTTCGAGGTTACTTCTCTCTCTCTCTCTCTCTCTCTCTCTTCATCATCGTCTTCTTCATAACGTGTATGTGTGGGCGTGTGTGTGTACAAGGCAAATGTTGGTCTTTTCATCATTTGTTTACATGTAGTTGTGTCACAGGTAATGTTTGATCAACCGTCTTGGTGGTGTAATGGTTAAGGTGTCTAAAAACCTGTGTGATAACCCGGTTCGAATCCTGGTGGATCACATAATGCTTTCATTAATTTCATTGGAGGGGTTTGGTGTTGTGGTGAAATTAATACAAAATAGATAATCTGCTAGCCAACCTAGTGAGCCTAGAAATGTTGAGTACTGTAAAGTGTTATGGTATAAATGCAATATATGGGTCTTAAGGACTCAGAACCTGCCGGATACTAATTTGTATCTGTGTAGCATTTGCATAATTGACTTAATTAGCATATTAATTAGGTACAATAACTAAATACGGAATATTTTGATAGAAACGCAACATATACACTTCAAAATAATATCCAGACCTGTTTTTTACTCTAAGTAATCCAAATAACATGGTTTTAATTTCCTAAAATCTCTCCAACTATCCAGAATCCAATATAGCCACCATGGATACTTTATTGGATAGCTAAAGAACTCATAAAATCACCCAAACTCAGAAATTGTTAAAGATACAGCTTATATTTTGATGAGCACCTACAACTGGGAAAGTAAACCTGCTAATGCACCTGTTAAACACAAATACGAGGGAGAAACGAGGCGATAGTTGGACAAATAAGATCGACAGAAGATACTAGACATACTTCAAAAGTACTCTCGCCCACTTACTAACGACTATACACTCCTGTACAATATCTTTAATGGACGAGTGGCATCAGCCAATGAGGTACATGTACATGATGCCCATAAAATTGGACAAGAGTTGATAACGAAATTCATGTCATCCCCTCCGGATGGTTTCCACAATCCATGAATATCTAAAGTAAAAAACATGTAGCTGTTGAAACGGGGTGTGAAAGTGAAACATAAAACTGTCCATCACCTGAAAGTCATGTTTGCTCTACTTCTGATAGTCGGACAGAAGAGGAATCTTGAGTTGTCCATTGCGTTCTATCATGAGCTATGCCTTGTGCCTCCATCACTTATCAATAAGTATGGCTTTCTTATGAGGGGAAATCAATCTGTACTAGTTAAACACTTGGCATCACCATACGAAATCCCCCTCCTCCTAAAACACTGTTGTTGGATGCCTCTCAGCTGCTTTACCACTTTGTCTGGCCATCCTTAGGTACAGTGGGTGATCTTGCTACAGGATTGAAATCTCACCTTATCAATTACAAAGGAACAGAAACCTATGTTATCTTGGATTGCCATGAAGGAATCACTGCAAAAGACCATGAGAGGCAGAGCAGAGCTGGAGAGGGATCCACTATACAGTGTACGCGGAAAATTGAGAGCCGAGCGCCCCATTTTGTATGAAAATATCAGCTATCAATTATTCACGTTTCTCCCATACGGAGGGTGGTAGCTAATTTCTGAAGACATCTGGCAACTCAAGCAGCCCTAGGCTCCCGCTCTGAGGGGAGTCACAGTGACCAGTAAGCACACAGACACGGGAGAGAAAGGTGTTTTTGTCGAGCGCTCCGAGTCAATGCTCCCTTTTATTTCGTACTGTATCTTATTTAGAGTTTCCACTCATCCTATGAATTTTTCAAATGGGTAAAGCTAACATGATTAGTGAGGAAAAGGCCCAGATTCATGCCTGGGTAGTTGAAAAACTGCCCACATGTGAAATTATGTGTCGTACAGGGAGGGAGGTCTAAAGCTGCCATCAACAAACATATGATGTAAAAATTCCCAAGAATACTTCAAGAACCTGTCAGATTCCATGCCTGGTCGACTGCAGATGATCATTGATGCCAAGGGATTCATGACAAAATATTAACCCTTAACTATCGGCACGCAACATAAGTCGAGTATAATAAATCTGGACTATCTGGCGGCGCTCGACATAGGTCGTGTGGCAATTTCAGCACGTAATGTTGCTGAGAGAGAGAGACAAGTGGTGGCAGGAGAGTAGCGAGCGTATGACTGCTCCAGACCACCGCGGCAAACCTACTGACACGAATCCCACCTCCTCCCTCCCTCTCTCACTCGCTATATATGGAATTGTATGGGGAAAGTGCCTAATTACATGCTTTTTGCACTCGCGTTGCGCGGTTGTTGCAAGAAAACTAACCATCATAAAAGGATCGTTATGGTGTCATTGGAAAGCTCTGTTTATGCCCTTTCAGGGATAGATACTTGTTTTACGCTCTGGGTCTTATTTAGGCATGAAAATGATCACGTAAACAGCCCTATTTTGGCTAAAAACACCCCGCTGGGCGGTACATATAAATAAACCGCCTAGCCCGCTAATAAGGTGTTAAAGTACGAAAAAATCACGATAGTTTCATTTCTACCCATTTATTAATTAATTTTCTGGTGCTGACAGCTGAGGGGTCGATATTGCTGCGGCTGTGGCTCTCTACATTCCGCGTACAGTGTATATCAACTAACTTTAAATTCCCCTCTGGCTGGTCGAGATGTCATGATAAAAGACAAGGACAACAAAAGGCAGCTCTCACAGCTACTCTGCACTCATGACCTTGGTAACAGCATTGAACTTGTGAGCCAAGACAACAGTATACTGTGTCATGATGACACATGATGACATAGCTCTCATCAGCTTGCCACTTGTCCATTAAATATATTGTACAGGGGTGTATAGTCATTAGTAAGTGGGCGAGAGTACTTTTGAAGTATGTCTAGTATCTTCTGTCGATCTTATTAATTTTGTCCAACTATCGCCTCGTTTCTCCCTCGTATTTGTGTTTAACAGGTGCATTAGCAGTTTTACTTTCCCAGTTGTAGGTGCTCATCAAAATATAATCTGTATCTTTAACAATTTCTGAGTTTGGGTGATTTTAGGAGTTCTTTAGCTATCCATGGTGGCTATATGGATTCTGGATAGTTGGAGAGATTTTAGGAAATTAAAACCATGTTATTTGGATTACTTGGAGTAAAAAACAGGCCAGGATATTATTTTGAAGTCTATATGTTGCGTTTCTATCAAGATATTCCGTATTTAGTTATTATACCCAATTAATATGCTAATTAAGTCAATTATGCAAATGCTACACAGATACAAATTAGTATCCGGCAGGTTCTGAGTCCTTAAGACCCATATATTGCATTTCTATCATAAAACTTTACTGTACTCAACATTTCTAGGTTCACTGTAGGGCATAATATAGTAATGGCTAGTAGACTATTATTGCGGCGTGTATCTTTCCGAGGGTCTTCGTGATATCGATGTTTATAAGTTAAACTACACTTCGTCTTACATTAAATCATAGGTAATTCAGACATATAGATGCATATCTCACAAACACGAACAAAACAGGAACACACACACACAACCGTCAAGCTATTTCGCGAGCTGAAGGTACTATAAAAATGCGATCTTAAACATTTCATTTTACTATGTTATAAACTACACATACACGCCCGAGCACACACTTTATTCTTGCACGCACACACACACACACACACACCTCTCTTCTACTACACAGAACACACATCATCTTCCGACCCGCCTCACCAGTAAATTTCTTTCTCACCTAGTTTATGTAACCTTCTGACCACCCTACTTTACACACCCCAACTCTGAACCTTCGAGCTTATGATGTTTGCTGACACTCAACACTGCCGCTGTGTGTAGCCAGTTATTACAACCACAAGCTCACTAACGTCACTTACTATTTTATTATGGTAACAGGTATAGCCATGGTTTTATTATGGTCACAGGTATAGCCGTGGTTTTATTATGGTAACAGGTACAGCCGTGGTTTTATTATGGTAACAGGTATAGCCGTGGTTTTATTATGGTAACAGGTATAGCCGTGATTTTATTATGGTAACAGGTATAGCCGTGGTTTTATTATGGAAACAGGTATAGCCGTGGTTTTATTATGGTAACAGGTATAGCCGTGGTTTTCTATTTCTATAGTTTCTATATGGTTTTGGTACACATTAAGGGGAGGTACTTAGTTTGTACCCTAAACCTCCATCAAGCTTAAAAATTACACTCCCTTGACCCCTTTCAAGATAAATTTGTACATTTTTCGGTAGCAAAATTTCCCGGCCGAAGGCAGGTTCCTCTTAAATTACAGGCTCGCTATCGCTCGCCAGGAAAAAATCGACAGCTAAATGGGACGAAAGGTCTTAACCCGTCCAGCCCCGGCTAGTTTTGTAATGTTTGTTCACCAGAACCCGGCCGGTTTTCTAAAAATGGTTTTATTCCAGAAACAATAGCGAATGGGTTAGGAATGAAGGAAAAACCACGAAAAACCGCTCAAACAGCTTAACCCTTAATTAGCGGCGAGCAACATAAGTCGAGTTAAAAAAAGCTGGACTATGTGGCGGCGCTCGACATAGGTCGAGTGGCAATTTCAGCACGTAATGTGGCTGAGAGAGAGAGACAAGTGGTGGCAGGAGACTAGCGAGCGTATGACTGCTCCAGACCACCGCGGCGAACCTACTGACACAAATCTCAGCTCCCTCCTCCCTCTCTCACTCGCTACATACTCAATTATGTACCGAAAGTACCGAATTACCTGCTTTTTGCACTCGCGTTGCACGGTTATTGCAAGAAAACTATCCATCATACAAGGATCGTTATGGTGTCATTCGAAAGCTCTGTTTATGCCCTTTCAGGGATAGGTACTTGTTTTACGTTCTGGGTCTTATTTAGGCATGAAAATGATCACGTAAACAGCCCTATTTTGGCTAAAAACACCCCGCTGTGCGGTACATATAAATAAACCGCATAGGCCGCTCGTAAGGTGTTAAAGAATGGTCCTACAGAGCCCCCGAAAACGTATTTTACAAGAGTAAAAAATTGAAGGCAATTACCCCAAAAAACCAGGTTATTGCGCGCTCACGCGCACGCACGTGGGCTTTGAGAGTTTTTAACCATCGGCACGGTTGCGTGGGATACGTACACAGTTCCCATACAAATCAGAGTCCTCTTGAGTGGCTACACCTGAGGTTACGGTCGGCGCAATTAGGGTGACGCGCCAGGCACGTCTCTGGGGCTGTGCATTACATACATCGCCGACGCGTCAGGCACGTCGCTGGGGCTGTACGGGTTAAAAGTGATATAAATGGGGTGAAAGTTCTTAAAATCGCCAAACTAATGGGGCGAACATCTTAAAATCTCAAAAGCAATGGGGCTAAACATGAGGGAGAAAGGGGTCAAGAAAAAGGTCCCTCAAGTGGAAATCTCCCCTTAAGCTTTATCAAATATAATTTTCGCCACGAAATGTAATATCAATAATATACAACAATACATTATAATCGAATTGCTACAATGTCTTCTAAGTCGAAGACGTATTAAATGCAATTTTTGTTTTATTTGGTGCAGTTAATATTGTTCAACGTGTATTTATTCAAGGAACCGCCAATTAGCCGCTATACTTCAATTTGAGCAAAGACCTTTCAGAATGAAAAAAATGGGAAGAATATAATTTTCGTCCTTTGATGGTTTTAAGAATGGAATAGTCACCTGGAGTTACAGGACTTCGAGTATTGAAATGTATATAATTTTGTTAATGCTCAAAAACTAAAACAAATAAATAACCAGGTGAAGTAGAATAAGGTTTAACATTTCCCTTTATACCTGCTGCCCTTCCTTGAGTAACTGTCTGCTGGGCTAACAACTAACACTCAACCTCCTTAATGGGGGTCACCTGCCTTTTCTCTCTTTCTCTGGCTTGTACCCATTCGGCCCTATTCAGCCAACTGTTTTCAGACATTTATCCCCATACAGGTGTCGGTTTCTTCCTGTCGAGCGATAGCGAAACAACATTGTTTGGAGAAATCAGACTTCGCCGGAGACATTTTTCCATCGAAAAATGTACAAATTTAGCCTGTTGTCAAAAACATTTGTAAAATATGCTGGCTCGCTACCGCTCACCAGGAAAAAGATCGACTCCTGGATTTTTTGTTTTATTTTATTTTTTTCTATATTCCAACTACTAGTACCCTCTCGGGCATAGGCTGAGAGCCTGTACATTCCACCGCTCAACACGGTGAAGCCCGTGAGGTCTTGTTCTAGTCTGGGGAGTGAGGCATGTGAAGCATCCATCATGGCTCGCAGCAGCTCCATCTCTGAAGCGGCTGGTTGCCCCGCCCAAGTGCTTCACCGTCTCACCCTCCAGACTCAGACCCTCACTCTCAGAACGCCACCTATTGAGCAGTGAACTCACTAGGCATTGTCCCCCTGTAACATATTTTGAATATGGGAATATTCATACAGTTATTTAATCAGGGAACAATGAGGGTATTTTTTGGCATTTCGGTGGGCTTTGTGGTAATGCACTGATACTAGGTACAGCACAAATTCAATCCCAATAATATCTTCCCATTGACATATCGGGATTTGAACCCGGGTCCATTGGATTACCAATCCAGTGGCATGACCACTCCACCACACCTCCATTTATGGATGGGGATAAACGTCTTAAAACAGTAGGCTGAATGGAGCCGAATGGATGCAACCCAGAGAGAGAGAGAGAGGGAGAGAGAAAAAAAACGAGGTGGGCCCCCTTAACGTTGTTTATTCATGGTTGCTATGGTAACGGGAGGCTGGCAGCTTCATTAATTATATACATCTTATTAATGCCCGTGGGAGATGAAATGCTCTAGACCTCGTTATAATTATATACATCTTATTAATGCCCGTGGGAGATGAAATGCTCTAGACCTCGTTATAATTATATACATCTTATTAATGCCCGTGGGAGATGAAATGCTCTAGACCTCGTTATAATTATATACATCTTATTAATGCCCGTGGGAGATGAAATGCTCTAGACCTCGTTATAATTATATACATCTTATTAATGCCCGTGGGAGATGAAATGCTCTAGACCTCGTTATAATTATATACATCTTATTAATGCCCGTGGGAGATGAAATGCTCTAGACCTCGTTATAATTATATACATCTTATTAATGCCCGTGGGAGATGAAATGCTCTAGACCTCGTTATAATTATATACATCTTATTAATGCCCGTGGGAGATGAAATGCTCTAGACCTCGTTATAATTATATACATCTTATTAATGCCCGTGGGAGATGAAATGCTCTAGACCTCGTTATAATTTTAATGGAGAGAGAGACAGAAAGAGAGAGAGAGAGCGAGATTCTTTATGCCCCCGTTTATAATCCTCTTTAGGTATGG
The DNA here is from genome assembly GCA_032716605.1 of Paralithodes platypus. Taxonomy (NCBI): domain Eukaryota; kingdom Metazoa; phylum Arthropoda; class Malacostraca; order Decapoda; family Lithodidae; genus Paralithodes; species Paralithodes platypus. The sequence continues at coordinate 39,537,014 of CM064530.1, forward strand.
ACATAATATAAGTAAAATGGTTATGTAATGTATGTGGAATATTTCACCTTCATTTAGACCTTAGATTGTTCTTAACCCGGGAGCTGCGGGTAGACTCTTAAGAGTTCCCCCGGCGCACTGCGGGTAGACTCTTAAGAGCAGAGACTTTGAACACGTACCAAAACCGCGCGTTTATAGCCAGGCGGCTGAAAATTGGTGTGGGTATTGTACTACATGTCAACTCTCGATACCACCCCGCCAAACGCTCGCCCCGCACTCGTGCAAGCACCACCGCGCCAGTAACCACGCACTAGTCATGGAGCCTACACGTCCCTCACGCTCGCTCCCTGATGACACAACCAGCCCTCCTTCTGGTGGTGTTAGCCGCCGTGGAAGGCAGAGGGTGGCTGCCAAAGACCCTAGCTACCAGTACGACACGCCCTACAGCTCAGAGGACGAATCACCAGCACCAAAAGCACGTAAAACACGTGCAAGCAGGGCAATGGCACAGAGGTCATTGGTCTTTCGGGACACTGCCACCACGACCCAGGCCACTGCAACAACCACTACCACCACCACTGCCACCACTGCCACCCCTGCCACCCCTGCCACCGGTACCAGCGACGCAGGAGGCCGCCCTAGGGCTGCATTACCTGCGGGGGCAGGAAAAATTAAAGGCACGGGCGTAGGGAAGAGAACCCGTACGCCAGCCACAGTGCCCCTACCACCACCACCACCACCAGCCGCCCCTGGCCCAGCTGCCCCTGCTGCCCCTGCCGCCCCTGCCGCCCCTGCTGCCCCTGCCGCCCCTGCCGCCCCTGCCCAAGGAACAGGGAAGGGGAAGGGGAAAGGGAGAGGGAAAGCGACTGGGAAAGCGACTGCTGGCCCTGGTGTCCCTGCCGGCCCTGCTGCCCCTGCCGCCCCTGCTGCCCCTGCCGCCCCTGCCGCCCCTGCCCAAGGAACAGGGAAGGGGAAGGGGAAAGGGAGAGGGAAAGCGACTGGGAAAGCGACTGCTGGCCCTGGTGTCCCTGCCGGCCCTGCTGCCCCTGCGGCCCCTGCCGCCCCTGCTGCCCCTGCCGCCCCTGCCGCCCCTGCCCAAGGAACAGAGAGAAGGGCGACAGGCACCACCATCATCTTGCCATCAAGGCCACGCACCACTGCTGCCCCTGCCGCCGCCGCCCCTGCCGCCGCCGCCGCCCCTGCCGCCGCCCCTGCCACCACCTCTGCTGTCCCTGTCCATAAGACTCCCGCACGTGCCAAAGTGACCCGGAAAAATCTTACACCATCTAAGTATGCCGCCCTGCTGTTTGATGGTGATTCGCAGGACATTGGCAGCCCGGGTTTCGACGACGAAGCCCTAGCACGGGACCAAGGGTGGGGGGATTTGGGAGTGGACAGTGGGAGTGAGTCCGACGTCGGTGACGAAAACGAGGAAGGGCATCGTCTGTCGAGTGAAGAGGAGGGTAATGATGATGAAGTGCTGTATCGCGACCATGGAAGCGATATTTCAGACGCAGAAGAAGACGCAGACGACATTCCGATCCCTGGCATGCCTTCGTTCGATTGGTCTGACGGGGTCAATTTTGTACCTGACGTGCCCCAGTTCAATCCTGGGACGTCAGGAACAACTGACAACTGGCCCTGTGATGATCAAGCGAATGAAAGCGACTTCTTCCTCGCTTTTTTCGACATGGAGGTAATGACGTACATCGTTGCCCAAACAAACGCCTACTACAGGTGGGTGTTTGGCAGATTGGACGTCCTTTCTCCAAAAGCGAGAATACGAGGCTGGGTGGATACGACTGTGGCAGAATTTCTGACGTTCTTTGCCTTGTTGTTCCTCATGCCTCTGATCAAGAAGCATGTGTTGCAACACTACTGGAAGCACGACCCTCTCATCGCCACCCCAACTTTCAATAAGTTCATGACTCGTGACAGATTTTTGTTGCTGCTAAGATTTATGCACTTTGCAGACAACGAAAATCCTAACAGGATTGACAGGATATGGAAAGTTCGGGATGTGTTCACCATGTTGTTGGAGAGGTATAGGAAATACTTTTACCCCTTCCTCAATTTGGTGATTGATGAGTCGCTCGTGCTCTTCAAAGGACGTCTTGTTTTCAAGCAGTATATCCCCTTGAAGAGGCATAGGTTCGGAATCAAGCTCTTCGTGTTGTGCGACTGTGAAACTGGAATAGTGCTTGACATGATCGTGTATACAGGCACTGACATTGACATACCGAAAGCCGCTGCCAATGACCCCATGGGCATGTCAGGTGCCATCGTCAGGAAAATGTTGGCACCTTACCTGGGCAAAGGCCACATCATCTACACTGACAACTGGTATACTTCTCCTGCTCTCTGCCAGTTTCTTTATGACAACCAAACGGGGTCATGTGGGACTGTCAGAAAGACAAGAAAGTTTATGCCAAAGTTCACAGGTGATGTCATTCCTCTCACAGATGCCTCCTCCAGTGACACACCTTCAGAAGACGACCTGGCCAAGGAACACCGCGAGAGGCATGTGCGAAGAAGGCGACGAAAGGGGCAGAAATACAAGCAGCTCGAGAAGTGTGGGAAACTGATAGCCCTGAAGTGGAAGGATAAGCGAGACGTCCACCTGCTTTCCACCGTCCACACAGGTGCCCAGGTGGATTCTGGCAAAATCCACTACCGAACCAGGAAGACAATCTACAAGCCCGACATGGTAGTGGACTACACCAAAAACATGCGCCTGGTGGACAAGTCTGACTGTCAGCTGTCAGGTGTTGAGTGTCTGAGGAAGACTGTGAAGTGGTATCACAAGCTCTTCCTCCACCTAGTTGACATAACGATGCTGAACGCCTACAACTTGTGGTTGGTGAAGAAGGATATGGCCCCAAACCAGAAGCTGAAATTCCGGGAGTTCGTGTACAACGTCTCCTACCAACTCCTGGAGAAGTATGCCACCACCACTCACAGACGTACGGCATGGCGTGGGGATCACGTTCCTGACCGCATCCAGCTGGGTGTCGAAAGACACTACACAACCAACACCGAGCTGATTGGCACTCGTCACAGGCAGGTGCAGTGCACCGTCTGCAGCTCCAGTGTGAGGAAACCCCATGTGACCAAAAGAGTCACCTCAATGTGCGCCGAGTGCAAAGTTGCACTCTGCCTGGGTGACTGCTTCAGGGACTACCACACCTTCAAGAACTACTGAGTGTCGGCCCCTGCCCTGCCCTGCCCTGCCCTGGACTCGCCCCGTGCCCTGCCCTGGACTCGCCTCCTGCCCTGCCCTGCCCTGGACTCGCGCCCTACCTTACCTGACCTGACCTAATTGATCACGCTACCTCATAATGTAACATATATATTATATAATGTATAAGTTCCAAAGATGTCCCTGTGATATAGCTTTTACATTATATAATTGTATGTTTCATTATTTAGTTTATAAGTTTCAAAGATTTACATGTAATATGCCTTATTTTTTTAGTATATCAATATATATGTTTGTTATTAGCCTAAGTAATGTGTATATAATTATTTTCTTACCTCAAATGAATTGTACAAAAATAAATATGTTTCAATAAATCATGTCAAACCTACTATGATAATAAAATAAAACAATAAAAAAAGAAAAAAAAAAACAAGGTCATGTCATTGTATTCTTACAATATGATATATTCTATGAATATTTCATATTGTTTGAATACAATGGCATGATCTTGTAAAAAAAAAAATTTATAAAATTTTTCTAGACAATATAAAACCTTCCCCATAACCCCCTCCTGGATTCGATCCCACTACCCTACGACACTTTGAGTTTTCCAGTCCGCGACCTTACCAACCATGCCACAGGAGCTCATACCAAATATCACTCAAAACTTCGTGTGTACAATCGAAATGACAATATACAAAAAAAAATGAATTATCCCACCAATTTACGTTTGTAAATTGATGGGATTATCAATTATATCATGCCAAGGTTTATAATAGTTTGTCTCTGTCAAGAATTAGTAATTATATAACTTTATTCTGTCAAAAATTGCCCAAACACTCAGCAAAATTGCCCCTCTCAGTGTGACTCCACTCATTTTCACACGGTCAGGCGGTCACGAGGTGACCCTTGCCGCTCCTTGATTCTCCAGCTACAGCAGCTCTGTCTGGGAACAAAATTGGTATAAATACAATAATGGATAAAATACTCTTCACAAATACATTTGTATTGTATAATATTGTAAATAAAAATGAATAATAACTGTGTGGGTGTCGAAAATTGCTCAACCAGCTTTCTTATGTCTCGCCTACGCGCGTATATTGGATTATACATAGTCATGACTGTCATACAAATAATTGCAGTAGGTCTCGAATATACATTTAGATTGCATATTACTTCGAAATAAATAAGTAAACGTTTCTCTGGTGGCAATCTACCCTTTCGCAGGTGTAAGGAGACACCAGTCTATATTTAGCCCTCTATCACAACAGGCAATCTGCCTGTGTTGACTCAGCACCGTCGCTGGTGGTCTATAAATATAGTACTTTATTTACAGTCAATGGCCTACATGTTTCTGTGGTACTTCACATGTGTCTAAAATGCAATGTCTGCTTGCATAAAAATGCAATTCTGAAGTCCATTTATATGTACGACATACGCATGTCTCAGTTTCTCTCTCTCTCTCTCTCTCTCTCTCTCTCTCTCTCTCCATTCCTGACTCATGTTATTGTAGACCTGTTGATGGCAACGAACACCAGCCATCTGGTAGACATAAGGGTCAAAATACCAAACATCAATACGCCTGGGGCGCCTCCACAATTATCACTAAGCTGGTTATCTATCTAGAGATCTGCCTGACTTCCATCTCTCCACGACTCACTCACTCACTGCACCCCTGCATGCCTCCCTCCCACCCACCCACCCACCCCCAACCCCCCCTTTCAGGCTTCCGTCTGCTAGAAACACATTCACAATTTGCGTAAATATCGCATCAATTGGGCTATATGCGGTATATTCCTTGTTATATGGGACGCCTACATATGTACACGTCTTTATTATAGCATGAGAGTGCTCTAAATACAAGATTGACGTGATATTTATGGCGTAACACACCCTCTCCCCCTTTCATTCCCACCACAACTCACTCACACCTTGGTTCACGCATAGAAACTCATTGATAATGTGCGTAAATATCGCATGAATTGGTTTATATGCGGTATATATTTTGATATATGGCACGTATACATACGTACAAGTCTGTATTATAGCGTGACAGTGCTCTACGTACAAGATATACGTGATATGTATGGCGTAAACCACACTCTCAGCTCATAAATTGCCGCCAAACCTCCAACACATCTTCATTCCCGCCTAAATATTCTCTTATAATTCCCTTATATATTGCAATTTTTGGTCACTATGAGGCATATTCATTGTTATATGGGTGCCCTACACACGTATACATACTCTAAATAGCCTAAAAGGGCTCGAAAAAGGAGATATACGTGATAATACGCGGTAACCCACCCCCTCCTCCCTCTCCTTCTATCCCCTGCGCGCGTAAATATTCGGCAGGGAAATCTCGCCGCTCGATGACAATCTAGCCGCGCGGTGCCATTCGCTCCACATTTTTCAACTACGGACCGTTCCCCTACCCCCCCCAGACATTTTTTGGGGGGTCAAATATATATGGGCCGATGCACGCAAACATTCCCTACACGATGATGTACTTTTTATCGAAATTGGCAATAGGTCCCAAAATCATCATAGGTGCGCACAGTCTTACCCTGTAGAAAACCCCCTGTGCGCCGCGGAGAGGTTAAGGGGGGACGGGGGAGGGGAGGTATATTATTTGGTCTAGATATTTAGTTATTATTGTATATTTTAGTTTCCTGGCTAGACCTCCATCAACCATTAAATATACACCCTCTAGACCCCCTTGCAAAGGTAAATTTGTACATTTTCGGTATACAAATGTCCCGCCCGAAGGCTAGTTGCTTCTAAAATTACAGGCTCGCTATCGCTCGCCATGGAAAAAAACGACACCTACATGGCACGAAAGATCTTAATATTGACAAAGAAATGAGGTGAAAAGTCACAAAATCGCCAAACTAACGGAACGAACGTCTTAATATCTCAAATCTAAACTAATATGCTAAACATGAGGGAGAAGGGGGTCCAGAAAAAAACGAACTACTCCCCCTTTAGCATGGTTACCTTGTATATTCTTCCCTCATTCACCTGTGCACATTTTCAACGTTATAAACAAAATACGGCCCAAAAATATTCACAATAATGTAAATGTTCCTATGTGTTAATTACCATTGTGCGAACAAATATCCCTTGGGAAGGATGTTTAAATCATTATGAATCATATGCGTACCTTTCTGGTTGCTGATTTGTCCGTCCAATGGTTGTAGAAGTTCTCAATGTATTAACCCTCTCACGTTCTTGACGCAATGTTGAGCCTATTAGGGATACTTTAAAGCCTTTAAAGCCTTTGTTACCATCAGGGGTATTTAGAAACCTTTAGTTTAGTTACTTCAACTTCTGCAGTTGTCTATGAGTTAGCTGTGGGCAGAAAACTAATTTTGGAGAGGTAATTATAAGAGTGAGAGAACTCTATTTAGTATTTCTAATCTGGCAACCTCTGCGTCATATGGTCGTGAGAGGGTTAATGAAGCTTTTCTCACATACCTGAAAAAGAAAAGTAATGTGTTAGGGCTTCAGCTAGTTAGGTGCAAAGTATATAATTATATAACAACATACGATCATGACAGTTATTATGTATATTACAATTATAGCTAACCACACATACTGTAGGCTATACAGACATAATAGTATGTCATATCAAACACACGTTACACACTGATACCCATGCAACACATAAACACATACACACAAAACAATTATCTTTGTTTACACCCAGACACACACACACACTTAACGGCATCAGTGACCAAAATATTTTCCATTAACTGTGCTGTTGGTAAATTTATCGGCCACTGCAAACCCTCACCTTCCCTCATTGTCTGTTTATGATCACTAACTATTATTGTAGGTCCTGGTAACAAGTATTGACAGCTGGGTGTGAGTATTAACCCCTTCTGTACCGGTGATGTGTACTTTGCAATGTATTCTGGCAACTATTACACGATTTTGTTCAGCTCAGGAAGGACGTCTACCCATTCAAAGGCTACAGACTATGCCAATTAATCCTCTGAGCTACCACATGTCCTTCCCAACTTTCATAAAATCGTCTCAATTTAGGTGAAAGCAATAAGAAAAAGACGTCGTCGGTACAGAAGTGGTTAATAGATAGATGGATTAGTAAATACATAGATACAAGGATAAGTAGATACATACAGTGGAGACATACATGTATACAATATATTAAAACATATTATTGCAGCAGTATATTACTACAAAGGCTGAGTACAATATTATGGGGAAATATAAAGTAAATAAACATAGATAGTTGGTTGTTAAGCCCTTCATGATTATTACGGCGGGTTGGCAGTATTGGCTATCATTAGACAATTATATTCAAGTTACGTAGGATATGTGAGAATTGAATGGGTAAAAACAAATCCAATTAACCCCCTGAATTTCAAATACCCTTCCTAGTATAAATGAAAGCATCTAATAATACCCAGAACAAACTGTCATAACGCATTGTAATCCTAAAGCGTTTAAAGAGAGAAGCATCATAAAAGTAAGAGGTGGTGCCGGGAAAGGTTGACGGAGGGGGGGGGGGGGGGGGACCTGGGGTAGTAAGGACGGGAGAGGAATAATAATACCCACAGGAATAACACCATCCCCAGGGAGTATAAACACGGATTATTAAAAACACCATAATTAATTTTGGGATTAATTATGATTAATTAATTATGTTTATAATATGGGGAGAGTTCGAGGATCCACACGGGAGATACAAGTGGGGGAGAGCTGTTACGGACCGTTTGGCATGTTTTGGGAATATTTGGGTTGTATCCATTGTTACAATCCAGGTTCTCAAAGACACAGGGCTCTTCAACATTGGACTAGATAATGGCAAAATGCAACAACGGTAACACTAGATCCAACCCCTGCCTTAAACACTGGAAAACAAAACACCATTACCGCCCTGAGTCGTGCCTGGACAACGAGGTATCCTATGACTCGGTAACTGGTGCACACACACTAGGCTGACGCTCAATGAAACAGCCTATTCTCAAACAGTAAAAGATTACTCGATTATGTTACACAAAGAAAAGATAGTTAACGTGATTAATTAACGTTACGGTAGATACTCAAATAACTGGCACTCCTGTATTAAAGAAAGTGCAATGCTAGTCCTGCAACATCAACTGGAAACTTCTGAAATAAGTCTGATGCTGGGAAGATGTCCGTAAAGAATCTTGAACAATTATAATGCAGAATACGGGTCACAATAAATGCTAGGACATATAGTAATAATAGGCAGGCGAATAATAAAGACTGCGCAAAGGTAGTAATGCTCGACAACTAAAGAAATGCTTCGTGACACAACGCAACAGCCTACTCGGGTTGTGCAACTCAACAACAACCTCGGCTCAAAAGTGCAGTGAATAATAATGTTGCATACATATAATAATGGGGCTTATCTCTAACCAGTGTCTGCTCAGTTAATAAAGTCTAGCTGGGGTATCAAGGCAGGACAACAATGGGCGAGCATGCGGCTCGTAGCCAAACGTTGTCCGACGGTGGTATAATGAAGATTACGTTATATGACGGGGATGCTCTCTTGATAAATCTAGGTCTCTAGTACCTAGCTCTATCCTGGCGATCCCTCAGAAGTCAACACAAAGAGGCAGCACTATGTTGTGAGGGATAGGCTATGGCCCTCTCACACCACAGCGCTGTGCTCGCAAAGTAAACCAACCCGAAGACAACTTAGACTCCCACAGTACCTGTCGATGTCGTGCAGAGCTTAGCTAACACTGCACACATCGGAGACAACGACACAGTAACCTTACCCCCAGTCTAGCTTTAGATAACCAAGCAGAATCACTCAACACCTTGCCAGGGAGACATATACCGGTCTACAACCTTCCCGAGAGAGGACACATACGGAAAAGTCCGTCTCTCTAACCCTCAATAAAGCATAATACTTCCTTAATCTAATACATGGAAATATCTGAGAGCTTCGCGTACAATACGACTGGCCGACGGTGAACGTCTATGCTGAAACCAGAAGGGATGTTGAGTTTAATAAAGATTAGAGAATGAGAAAGGAGAAGTCGAGAGAGAGAAATAGTATGCAAAGTGGCGAGTATGGGGGACAGAATTGCAAAGGATGTAGGCGATACGCGTGTCAGGCAAGCTCTGAGCTGGTAAAGAACACGAGGCCGCGATGGAAAGGGACTAGTTGACCACCCGGCCGCCAACGCCGTCAGCGCCCAAGCGAGCCGCGTCATAGCTCACCCCGCTGCCAGGTGTACTCCCTCACCCTCTCTCGCTCGCCTCCCACACAAGCAACATTTATATTATAGCGAATATAAAATATAAGGCGCGGTCACAGACCAAAACAAAGACCATTTCTAGACTGTCTGTGGCAACACGACACTAATTAAATAAAGCAGATCATTCTAGGACAACTGTAGCCCATCCCCCCATCCTGGCGAGCGCTAGCGAGCTGCAATGCCCCACGCAACCATTCTGCTAACGCCGGGAGGCGTCACACCCCCCCCAAGATATGGGACACTCAACCATGAGCCCATATCTGAACAGGCAGAATGTCGCTAGAATCTGCCACTCCTAACCACTCTGCCACTCATGGAATGCAAGCTCAGTCTCCTCAAAAAAACAAAACAACAACATTTATATATAAAAAAAATCTTATCACCCTTCCCAAATATAATACATTAATTCATACCATTGTGCTCCCAGAGCGAGCCTTAAGAAGCACAGCCTACTGAGGGAAAATCATCTGCACTCAGTACTCAGCTACAATATTATCTTAAAATTAATTATCAAAAAGAAAGAGTTTTTATTTAATTTTTCATATTTTATTTTAATGTTGTTTTTGGCGGCTACTATAGATGTAGCCTAATTTTCTTCTAATCAAAGCCAACAACTCCTGCACTGCGACCCTACGCTGATGCTACACACGCGAGCCAACAAGCACCAGCGCAAAAATACACCGCGAGCCAAGACAGGAGGCTATACCAACATACTGTGGTAGCCTACCCCGGATCCTCCACCCGCGACAAACAGTCCGCAATCACATTCTCACAACCGGCAATATGGCGAATGTCTAAGTTGTACTCTTGCAACATGAGCGACCATCTGGTCAGCCTCATATTCCGGTTGTGGAATTGATTGAGGAATTTAAGCGGGTGGTGGTCGGTATACTCTACCTCGACTGGCCCATAGGCAGGAACATAGACCTCAAAGTGTCTGAGCGCTAACACGATTGCCAACAGTTCCTTTTCAACAACCGAATAGTTTTTCTGTGCTGAATTAAATTTCTTTGAAAAGAAACTGACTGGATGCTCAAGACCTTCCTCGTCTGTCTGCAAAAGTACGGCACCAGCCCCTACTCCGCTGGCATCAGTCGCCAACTGAAATGGTCGTTCAAAGTCCGGGGCCCTGAGGATAGGGTGAGTGCATAAAAGGTGTTTAACTACTCGAAACGCCTGCTCACACTCAGGTGCCCAGCGGAACTTTTTATCTTTAGCTAGTAGATCTGTCAAAGGAGCTAACACAGTAGAATAGCCTCTTATAAAGCGGCGGTAATACCCAATCATGCCCAAAAATCTCATGATCTGCCGCTTGGTGGTCGGCCTGGGGAACAAGTCGATAGCCTGTATCTTCTGTTGGGGCGGGCTCACCTGCCCTAACCCAACCACAAACCCCAGATACTGCACCGTGGCTTGCACAAAGTCACACTTGCCCAGATTAACCACCAAGCCTGCTTTACTAAGTTGACTAAATAAGGCTTCTATGTGCTCACAGTGACTTTGGAAATCATTGTCATAAATGATCACGTCATCAAGGTAGACAGTACAGTTTGGGATGTCTGCTACGATGTCGTTCATTAAGCTCTGGAAAGTGGCCGGTGCATTTTTCAGACCATATGGCATCACGTTGCAACGGTAAGTACTGCCATCCACCACAAACCCGCACACCTCTTTAGCCCGCTCAGACAGTGGTACTTGCCAGTAGCCTTTGACGAGGTCTACCTTGGTCAAGTACCTTGCTTTCCCGATCTTATCCACACTGTCATCCACCCGGGGAAGAGGATATGCGTTGGTGGGGGTCAACCCGTTCAACCGCCTAAAGTCAATGCAGAACCGAACTTTTCCATCAGGTTTGGGCTGCAGAGTGACAGGAGAAGTCCACCGTACTGCCCCCTTCTCGATCAAGCCTCTCGCCAGCATATACTCCAGCTCATCCCTGAGCGCTGGGAGTTTAATGGGTGGCACCCGATAAGGTATCGACTTGAAGGGGGGGTGCTCTCCTACATCGACGTCATGCACTGCTTGAGTAGTGAGGCCTGGGTGCTCGGCAAATACAGTGGGGTATGAACCGAACAGGCGCTGCACTGCCACCTGCTGTTCCTCCGGCAGGTGCGCCAGAGCATCATGCGCACATTGGCTCGAATTCCCCGCCCACTGATCAGCCGAGACATGACAATCCCAGTTATCATCCACCTGATCATTGCTGCCCCCCTCTCCTTCTCCACCATGACCGCAGCAGGTCAACACAGGGACAGCTAGTGACTCAGGTGGGCGCCTCACATACTCCTTCAACAAATTAATGTGGTATAGTTGGTTACGCTTCTTCCGCTCTGGAGTGGCAACGAGGTAATCTAGATCGGAGATCTTTGACACCACCCGATAAGGCCCAGCGTACTTGGCAGCCAGAGGATGACCTGCCAAAGGCAACAGGACCAACACCTCTTGACCTACCTGAAACTCCCGGAGTTTCGCCTTAGTATCGTACCTGTCCTTCATACGGGCCTGCGAACTCACCAAATTACGCCCGGCCAGCTCCAGACTTCTAAGCATTCTCTCTGCTCTCGAGGACGTATCTCAACATAGAACATGGCTTAGCGGTACCCTCCCAAATCTCCTTCACCATGTGGAGAGGGCCCCTCACCTGATGCCCGAAAACAAGCTCATTCGGACTGAAACCGAGACTCTCTCCAGGTACTTCTCTTGCCGCGAACAAAACATACGGCAGACCAAGGTCCCAATCCTTTCCGTTCTCTGCGCAATAACATCGAAGCATGCTTTTCAGCGTGGCGTGCCACCTCTCCAACACCCCTTGACTCTCCGGGTGATACGCAGAAGAGACGACAGTGCTGATGCCATGCTGAATCATAGTTTGTTTGAACAGATTAGAGGTAAAATTAGAACCTTGGTCCGATTGCACCTCTTGCGGGTAACCATACCGCGAGCAATACAAGAGCAGGTTCCGGACAACAGTTTTCGCCGTGCCATTTCTCATTGGATATGCATCAGGATAACGAGTGGCCACATCCATGATAGTTAATAGAAATTTATTACCGGCACTAGTAGGGGTTAGGGGTCCGACCATATCAATGATGACCTTACTGAAGGGTGGTCCACTGACAGGAATGGGGTGCAACGGGGCTCTCGGAATTGTTTGGTTAGGTTTTCCAACCCTCTGGCACGTATGACACCTTGCTATCCAGGGTACCACCTGCTCCTTCAACCCCGGCCACCAAAACAATTTTTCTAAAGCCGCCACCGTTTTTCTCACCCCTAGATGTCCTGCCAGTGGTATGTCATGCGCCAACCTCAGTAGGCTATCCCTGCACTCCCGTGGCACCACCAACTGGTCCACTACTCCGGACCCCTCTTGCCAACTACGTTTAGGGTCTTGAAAACGCCTATAGAGGATGCCTTCTAAATTAAAAAATCTCCTGGCTGTGCATCGCCGTCCTCGTCGAGCTCTACAGCTCCATTAGCACACGTTTGGAGCTCAGGGTCCTCTAGTTGCAACCGACGTATATCTGAGGGTGCCAAGCGATCTAACTGCTCCCGGAGCAATGCATGACCTTCCCCGATACTGGGCTGCTCCCTCTGTCTCTCTCGATGTACATAACGTTGCTGTCGTGGAGACTCGTCATGCCCAGCCTCGTCACTCTCGATGACAGGCCCAGGGGCTACTCCAGAATTAAGTAATGGTGCTAATACTGAATCACCCAGGAGAGCCGCCGAGTCAAAACTCTTAAAACCAACTCCAGCTTTAGCCTCCTCCTGTTGATCGTTCCTCCGCTGGTCTGAAGACGGAGGACTAGGCTGTGACACTTTAGCTGCCCGAGCTCAGGTGACAACACACGCCATGGGTTGTGTCTGGCACCGCTCGACCCACTCTTGCTCTTCCCTACTCACGCCGGCCAGCCTCTCGGCAACGACTAAGGGTAGAACCTCAGAAGCGGGCATTGCAAAGTCGTTGCCGAGAAGAAGGTCGACACCCTCCACTGGCAGTTTTTCCACAATCCCGACATCCAATTCACATGCCACCCCATCCACCTCCAACTCCAACCGCACGAGCGGGTATGACCGAGTTGCATTAATACCCTGCACCACCACCACCCGAGCCGCGTTTATAGGGTAGCCAGTCAAGTTTTTCATCAGAGTCTGGGAAGCACCTGTATCACGCAAGACCTCTACTCCATGCTTGCGCCCCGCCCACATCACGCAACCCCGCCCTCTATGGTCGCAAAAAACATCCTGAGCAGGGTTCGAGCCTCCCAGGTGCTTCTGCATTGGCTGTGCCTCAGCCTCTGACGAACTGCCCCGGGCAAACTCAGATGACTTCGGAGACACACCAATGTTGCAGGCCAAAGACACAGCTGCTGTAGGTGGTTTGCTAGGACAGACTCTTGCAAAGTGCCCCTTTTTATGACAATGATAACACTCCAACTCCCCTTTGGGCTTCCCTTGGTACTGGGAAGGGCCCGGCCCCTTCTTAAATGGGACGGTGCTAGTCTTGTGGTCAGTCTTGGTATCATGGCTCTTGTATTTGCATAAGGTATATCACTAACTCGGGGGGGTGGGGCGTCACGCCCCTTGTTACCTGCCTCACTATGCTGGGCAGACCCGCACCCACGAATTAGTGATAGCCGGAGGTCAGCCATCTCAGCTGCCTCCTGTAGAGTTTTTGGTTGCTTTTCTTTAAGGTTTAATGTCAGGTCGCCGCCTGTGCATTTGAAAAACTGCTCTAAAAGCACCAACTGTTTAATGTCGTCAAACGTAGTAGCTTTCTCCGACCTCAGCCAATTCCCAAAAGCATCGGACAGCTCCCGGGCATCCTCCAAAAAGGTGCTCTCCCGAAAGGTAATACCCCGGAACTTCAACCTGTACGTCTCTGGTTGTAGTTCGTATGCTCTCAGGACAGCCTCCTGGAGTTCCTCATAGATAATACACGACTCTATCGGCAATGCATCATAAGCCCTGATTCCCTTGCCCACAACTCTAGAGGAAACAAAGGCTGCCCACTTCTCCCCAGGCCACTGGTGGATCTGGCACTTCTTCTCGAAGCGTGTGAAAAATTCTGTTACACCACTCTCATCAAACACCGGAACCAGTTTCAATAAGTGAGAGAGAGACTGATCATGAGCACGGTTACCAGCCCCAAGTCGCTGTCCCGTTGTCTCTACTCGCGACTTCTCTACGTCCCTGTCGGCACAGTACCTAGTCGACTCAGCTTGGATTTTTGCTAGCTCTATTTGCTGCTCACCTGCCCTGATAGCCTTTCTCTCTTCGATCTTAGCTAATTCGAGCTGAAGCAATAATTCTGGAGATAACCCTTGAGGAGGTGAAGGTGCTACAATGTTTGAAATTACCGGTGGTCCCCCCAGGGGCAACCCACCCTGCCAGTCACCACCCAACTGCGGAAGCGTACCCGGGGTCGGCAAACTACTGGGATGGCTGGGAGTCGAGTGTAGGGGAAGCATGGCCGAAGGGCTCTGAGCACTCAACCCATCTCGCTCACCAGTCACCCTGCCCAGTACACACGTTATCAAGTTATCCTTGGTCATGCTGCTAGTAACCGCATGACCGATAGCTGTGGCCAAGCATTGAAGACCGTACCGATCCATACCCTCCAACCGCTCGGCAGTAACAGGCCATTGCAAAAATATCCTAGCATCCTCCTCACAGTTCACCCGATTAACCCTTTCATCATGCTGCTGTTCCTCCGTTTCGACATTACGTACTGTGTCTCCATTCTCCTCTGACCCGGTATAGGCTAAGACATGATGCTCACAAAAATTTCTCACCACAATATTCAGAAAAGAAGTACCCCAAACTCTTATGTAGCACTATTCACTTGCCAAAAATGTCTGAAGACTCTCAAGTGCTATACTACTTTGCCAAACAAAAATTAATGTGCCCACTATATTCCTCAATAAAACAAATGACCACAACAATCCTGCAATTATCTCTTAGTTCACAAGATCCTGAGCTAGGTCGCCATTTGTTACGATCCAGGTTCTCAAAGACACAGGGCTCTTCAACATTGGACTAGATAATGGCAAAATGCAACAACGGTAACACTAGATCCAACCCCTGCCTTAAACACTGGAAAACAAAACACCATTACCGCCCTGAGTCGTGCCTGGACAACGAGGTATCCTATGACTCGGTAACTGGTGCACACACACTAGGCTGACGCTCAATGAAACAGCCTTTTCTCAAACAGTAAAAGATTACTCGATTATGTTACACAAAGAAAAGATAGTTAACGTGATTAATTAACGTTACGGTAGATACTCAAATAACTGGCACTCCTGTATTAAAGAAAGTGCAATGCTAGTCCTGCAACATCAACTGGAAACTTCTGAAATAAGTCTGATGCTGGGAAGATGTCCGTAAAGAATCTTGAACAATTATAATGCAGAATACGGGTCACAATAAATCCTAGGACATATAGTAATAATAGGCAGGCGAATAATAAAGACTGCGCAAAGGTAGTAATGCTCGACAACTAAAGAAATGCTTCGTGACACAACGCAACAGCCTACTCGGGTTGTGCAACTCAACAACAACCTCGGCTCAAAAGTGCAGTGAATAATAATGTTGCATACATATAATAATGGGGCTTATCTCTAACCAGTGTCTGCTCAGTTAATAAAGTCTAGCTGGGGTATCAAGGCAGGGCAACAATGGGCGAGCATGCGGCTCGTAGCCAAACGTTGTCCGACGGTGGTATAATGAAGATTACGTTATATGACGGGGATGCTCTCTTGATAAATCTAGGTCTCTAGTACCTAGCTCTATCCTGGCGATCCCTCAGAAGTCAACACAAAGAGGCAGCACTATGTTGTGAGGGATAGGCTATGGCCCTCTCACACCACAGCGCTGTGCTCGCAAAGTAAACCAACCCGAAGACAACTTAGGCTCCCACAGTACCTGTCGATGTCGTGCAGAGCTTAGCTAACACTGCACACATCGGAGACAACGACACAGTAACCTTACCCCCAGTCTAGCTTTAGATAACCAAGCAGAATCACTCAACACCTTGCCAGGGAGACATATACCGGTCTACAACCTTCCCGAAAGAGGACACATACGGAAAAGTCCGTCTCTCTAACCCTCAATAAAGCATAATACCTCCTTAACCCTTATTTAGCGGGGTCGGACTTAAGTCCGATACGAGAAAATTGGACTAAATGGCGGGGTCGGACTTAAGTCCGTGGGCGTATTCCCGCCCTAATTTAGGTGGAAAGCGAAACTTGGTGGTCAGGCGGTGTACTACAAGGGCCCACCCACACATCCCCACTGCGTGACCGTGACTAAGTGACCCTCAAGCAGCCATAATGGAAGGTCAAGATTTGCCCGTGTTCGATTCGGTGGCCGCCAATCCCTAGTGCGCCGCGCCACCCTACTAACCACGCCCGGCTCACCACCCAGAAACTAGATATCATGCTGAACTCTTCAGAACTTTCTAATAAGCTGTTGGATGAAACCGTCGAAGGTCTGGGTGAGAGTTTTGGTAGTGTGGATGACTCGGAAGACGAAAATAACCCGATCATAGGCTTTCACCCCAAGCATAATTTGCGTGGGGTGGATGTTGTGGTTGACATTGCACAGACCCTTGAGCAAAGACGTTCCTGACGAAGACATACTGGTGTGGGTGTTGGTAAGTACAATTTATATTTATAATTGCTTGAAAATGTGATTGCAAGCATTTTATCACCTTACGAGCGGCTGGTGGAGTATATTTCACTGTGCCGCCCTAAAATGGGGTTGTTCCGTGCTCTTTTTCATGCATAAACAAGACCCAGAGCGTAATACAAGTATGTATCCTGAAAGTGCGTAAATTGATCTTTCCAATGACACCCGAACCATCCTTTTACGATCACTGGTTGTCTTTCAACGATCGTAAAACACGAGTGCAAAAACCCTAAAATACGGTACTTTCCTTATAGAATTCCCTGTGTGGCGAGCGGTCTTGAGGTAATTTATGCTCCTAATCACCGCTCCGCTCTCTCTCAGAGCACATTACGTCCTCAAGATTGCACTCTACAAGAAATTTCCTTTGCATTTTATAGCGTATTATTTGCAGGCATTCGGTAAATTTCTTACGGTAATACAAACAACCAAAGATTGAATATTTGTGCTTGGCATTATATGATTGTGGAGAACAGATGTAGGCCTACCGTATATTATTATGTTCCTTCCAACAACCAACCATACTCCTAAAATCGATTAATGAAATTTACAAACACATGTGGCAGTCCGTGGATTCGAACCCAGGATGTTCACACCGAAAATCAACACCTTATACATCGCACCACGAAGACAGTTAAAGGTTGGTGGACACTGCCTACGATTTATTATGCAACTTCGAATCCTGCATATCAATCTCTAAGCATGTACACACATCCCAACTGCAACTCACGTAGGCTATGCATATGTGAATGGAAAGAGCAATTAATGGGGCCTTAACCACTTAGGGAAGTCCTCTCGATAAATTACTCCTGAACCAATATCAATTATTATGTTCCTTCCAACAACCAACCATACTCCTAAATCGATTAATGAAATTTACAAACACATGTGGCAGTCCGTGGATTCGAACCCAGGATGTTCACACCGGAAATCAACACCTTATACATCGCACCACGAAGACAGTTAAAGGGTTGGTGGACACTGCCTACGATTTATTATGCAACTTCGAATCCTGCATATCAATCTAAGCATGTACACACATCCCAACTGCAACTCACGTAGGCTATGCATATGTGATGGAAAGAGCAATTAATGGGGCCTTAACCACTTAGGGAAGTCCTCTCGATAAATTACTCCTGAACCAATATCAATTATTATGTTCCTTCCAACAACCAACCATACTCCTAAAATCGATTAATGAAATTTACAAACACATGTGGCAGTCCGTGGATTCGAACCCAGGATGTTCACACCGAAAATCAACACCTTATACATCGCACCACGAAGACAGTTAAAGGTTGGTGGACACTGCCTACGATTTATATTATGTTTTCATATATTATATGATACATGCGTAACATTTTTATATTATCACGCTCTCTCTCTCTCTGTCTCACTCTCTTTGTTTGTACTCCTTTGTACTCTCTTTGTCTGATGTAGGCCAGGGCACGCCCCTAACTAATCTCTTCCCTCCCAGGGGAAATCACACCTAGCAGATGTTTTTGACCTCCCCTCTCTCTCTGTCTGTCTTCCTCTCTGGGTCTACCTATACTGCATGTGACATTGAAATTGCTTGAGAGTTTGATTGCAAGCATTTTATAGCGTATTATTTGCAGGCGTTCGGTAAATTTCTCACGATAACCAGGGTGTATGGTACATTTCTCACGATAATACAAGCAACAACGAAGCTTGGCGAAGATTGTGGTCTACAATATACCTTTTTATAATTGCATGTGACCTTGTAATTGCTTGAAAGTTTGATTGCAAGCATTTTATAGCGTATTATTTTCAGGCGTTCAATAAATTTGATAAATATATCAAAATAAGTCCTGTGGGACTATGAAATAGCTATTATTGGAGAAGGACAATATTTTGTTCATCCCTCCACTGGAACATTAACAACAATGTCAACAACGTATCGCCGTCGGCAATCGTAAGATTCAGAGTCGTAAAGATTCCAGGACGAGCTCAATAGAAAATGAATGAATGAAATGAATGAGTGCAGTACTGCCAATACGTATAGCGACTTCCGCTAGATCTAGAGACCTTTACTTCGATCTAGCAGCAATGACTTACACTAGCGGTTTTGTTTTGAAATTTCAGAACAATTTCGAAGTGATATTATATGGATTTTGCCAATTCATATTTCTAGTGGTATTATCATGTCTTACATCTAACAATATATGCTAGCGGATTTAATTTCAATTGGTAACCCTCCGCTCGAGTCGGCTCCAAGAAAATCGATAATGGTGGCACTTTAGTAAACAGGTGTTAAACAAAACCGCATGCGGATCGGTTTGGTGTATCGGTATTATGGTAAGTTGGCTTCCTACTATGGTTTATACGATATAGTAAGTAATGATAAGTAAATTATTCTATATTATATATAAAACAAAAACAAAATTCCGCAAAGCAAGCGAACAGAGAGAGAGAGAGAATGCAGAAACTGAACTGAAGAAAGAGTGAAAAAGATATAATAATACAGAAATATTACAAGCAATAAATGAAATAGAGGGATTAGTTAGGGAAAATAATAATGAGAAATACATAATACGGTTGGGGAAGAGAGAAAGGGGGCACAAGAGAGGACAGCGAGCGAGCCAGAGAGACAGACAGACAGGAGGAGAGAGAGATTAGAGAAATATAATGAGAATTACATATACGGATGAGGAAGAGAGACAGAGCGCGCGAGAGAGGGAGAGGGAAAGCGAGCAAGCCAGAGAGAGAGAGAGAGAGAGAAACAGACAGACAGACAGGAGAGAGAGAGAGAGAGAATACAGAAATAAGGAGAAATAAGAGAAAAATAAGACCGATTACCGAAGGAATAGTAGACGCGCTAGAGGCCGAAGTCAGGCCAAAGCGAACGCAACCGAACGCGCCTGGGAAATAGACCAAAAAGTACCTCCTCTTCCTCACCTCTTCCCACCCTCCACACTCATTCATAACATCCATTCAATTCATAGACTTATATGGGGAGACGAAGAGTTGCTCTTTCCAAAAATGATCGTTTCGTTTGCATTGGAGCCATAGTAACGGCGCTAGGGCGAGTGAAATTGAGCGAATATTTCGGGATTATGCCCGCTGAGCGGTACAGTGTAAAATACCTTACCACCCGCTAAATAAGGGTTAATCTAATACATGGAAATATCTGAGAGCTTCGCGTACAATACGACTGGCCGACGGTGAAGTCTATGCTGAAACCAGAAGGGATGTTGAGTTTAATAAAGATTAGAGAATGAGAAAGGAGAAGTCGAGAGAGAGAAATAGTATGCAAAGTGGCGAGTATGGGGGACAGAATTGCAAAGGATGTAGGCGATACGCGTGTCAGGCAAGCTCTGAGCTGGTAAAGAACACGAGGCCGCGATGGGAAGAGACTAGTTGACCACCCTGCCGCCAACGCCGTCAGCTCCCAAGCGAGCCGTGTCATAGCTCACCCCGCTGCCAGGTGTACTCCCTCACCCTATCTCGCTCGCCTCCCACACAAGCAACATTTATATTATAGCGAATATAAAATATAAGGCGTGGTCACAGACCAAAACAAAGACCATTTCTAGACTGTCTGTGGCAACACGACACTAATTAAATAAAGCAGATCATTCTAGGACAACTGTAGCCCATCCCCCCATCCTGGCGAGCGCTAGCGAGCTGCAATGCCCCACGCAACCATTCTGCTAACGCCGGGAGGCGTCACACCATTCAGCCCCATTCTGCCTACTGTTTTAACACGTTTATGTCCATCCAGGTGTCGATATTTCCTGGCGAGTGATAGTGAGCAAGCATATTTTGGAAACTATTTAGACAACTAGCCAAATGTGTACATGTTTCGATAGAAAAACATCCCCGGCGAAGCCGGATTTCTCCAAAGAATACTGGCTCCCTTTTGATTGGCATGAAATGGGCAAATATGTCTTAAACCAGCAAGTTAAATGGTGCCCAATGGATACAACCCATAGATCCCCTCAAAACCCAAACGGTCCCCTTAATAGAAAAAACATTAAAGAGGTGCGGTATATAGTGAAAAGTAAAATAGAGAAAGCCATAATAAAGAGCCTTAACCTAACAAGTGCGCATGGGGGTAATTGGAAACGTCCCCCTGTGCTGACGTATTTGAGGTGTTTCCGTCACTAAAATATTCATTGTACCATTAATAGCATTAATACTTATCCATATGCGCCTATTATGGGTTGATTATAAAGGTATTAACCTGAAACGACAATAAAACGAGTGAAAACAGCGTTTGGATGGTCAAAATCGGAGATATAGCCCGCGAGTTGTATAATGTATGGGTGAGGCAAGCTGCTTTCCCGCCAATTTCCCCCAAGGCCACTGAGACACAGTTGATCGATACTCTCTCTCTCTCTTGCACTCGCTTGCCATCAGTGATGACAACACCCTGCTTGCAACTCGCTAATGTTAGCATGAAAATATACCTCAGAATAAGGGAATAACAGGGAAAATAGGTGATAACTGAAGGAGAGGAGGAAAGTGGGGAAGGAGGGGAGGTAGAGGACTGAGATTTTGAATGGCCCAGGGGCCAAGAAAAAATAAAAAAATAAAAAAATAAAAATAAACAAAATATTTTTTTTTCGATGTCAAAAGTTGATTTTTTTTTTCACTCACTCTTAAGAGTCTCCCAGCAGTCCGCCAGGGGAACTCTTAAGAGTCTCCCAGCAGTTCCCGGGTTAATGGCCAGGGGTGCCAAGGGGAGAGGTGGGTCATTGAAATATAAACTAAACATCTAAAGAGAGAGAGAGAGAGAGAACCATGGTCAAGCACGGTTTAGTGTACGCCTCACAGACTTACTTTACTTTTACTTAACCATTTAAAGTATGAAACAACGCTATATATTCAAAATAGGAAGCTTTACTGTATATTTGTACTTTCCTTCTACCATTCCCTTTCCTAACCACTCCAACTTGAATAACAGGGTAAACGCAATTTATATTTACAATGTTTGATAAATAGTAACAAAAACAATCATAAATATAGCCCGATACTAGAAGTTCAATATTTATAGCAAGCTGCCTGGCTGTGAGACCAAGGCTACAGTGAATATAATAATTGTTCAGTTTATATGTGTCTCGTTATTCTCCAATATTTTCCCCGGATTATTATTAAACATACCTACTACATCGTTGTACTCTGAAAATGTGTAGTCCAGATGTTATGTATTGCATTGTAGTGGACAAATAATGAGAGGTGCTCGTTAGGGATACATCACACACACACACACACACACACACACACACACACACACTCTCTCTCACTCTCTTAAATTCTCCTATAACTATATGTGATCACCACCATCGACCACAACATTTCCTCCCGTTTAGGTCTATTGGAGTAATAAATCAAGAGTGCCTCTAACGGACACGACCCTAATTAGAGTACCTACAGCAGAGTACTAACATAGCCATAATCCCGAGAGTCTGATAAATATACCTGTCTTCGTGGTGCAATGCATAAGTGTGTTGATTTTCGGTGTGAGAATCCTAGGTTCGAATCCCCGGACTGCCAAATGTGTTTTTTAATTTCATTAATCAAGTTTAGAAGTAAAGTTGGTTGGTGGAGAGAACATAATAATTGACAACCATCTTGAATCCATAGTATCCGCCTTGGAAGTACTGGATACACTCAGAGCAATTAGCGATATACTGTATATGTTGGTTAATGCTATGAAAAGAAGCTTAAATACGTTCATGTTACAAGCATAAGATGAATTAAATCTTTCATTCACTCATTCACTCGTTATTCATTCTGGATGACATTAGACATAGAGTGCTTATTTAGATTGAAAGAACTGTCTCATATTTAGAGGTATAAAACTAATTCGAGTAATTCAGTAAAATTATACTTGACTTGCTGTATTTTGGGTAGCTTAAGACGACCTCTCATCATCATCAAAGGGTTAAGGATGATGGTAAAACAAACACAGAGTATTGTAAGTAGGAATCAAAACGTCAAGCCAGCATTACCCTGTTCAACAAAGACACCCCATCTTTATATCCCCCCCGCCCCTGCCACACATACCTTTGTTTTGTTGTATGTTGTCTTATTGCTATAGCTCGGGACCCCATCAGTCATGTCGACTTCCGATGGCCAAAAACATCGATGACGGATTTAGTTTATCCCATGAATTTGTTGCTGACGTTGGGAAACGAGAGACGAGACAATAGAAGGTAAACATATAGCTCAACGAAATGAGTACTTGCAAATAATGTTGATAACATCTACTTATCTATCATATATCTATATATCTCTCTATCTCTCTATATATCTCTTTATCTCTCTCTCTATATATATATATTAAGATGCAATGTATTCGTCCTTTATATTATCCCCATTCTTCTTCTTGCGAATAACTTATCTCTTTAAATATGCTTCCAAATCTTCAGCTAACCATTACAGTATTTCTTCGTCACAGCTTGATAACAAAAAATCTTACATGTTTGTCTGTATTGCTTCAACTGCATTTACTACACAATATTTTCACATCGTATCCCTCTGAGAACGGATTTTTATAAACTGATTTAATTCACCAGGTGGATGGGACTCGTCAACCTTGGTGGGCAACCCGTCTAGGGAAGTAAAATAATGCAAATCATCACTGCTCACCTAAGGGTGAAGCAGCTTAGTGGATGGACTAGCCACCAACAACTGTTATAAAATACAAATAGTGCGGAACAAATATATACAGAGCCCAGGAGTCAGACGGACGGTTAGTTAAGTGATGAATCATTTAAGGGGAGGTATTTAGTTTGTTCCCTACGCTTTCATCAAGCTTAAAATTACACCCCCTAGACCCCCTTTCAAGATTAATTTGTACATTTTTCGGTAGAAAAATGGCCCGGCCGGAGGCCGGTTGCTCTTAAATTACAGGCTCGCTATCGCTCGCCAGGAAAAAAATTGACACCTTAATGGCACGAAAGGTCTTAAAATTGACATAAATGGGGCAAAATGTCTTAAAATGTCAAAACTACTAGGGCGAGCGTCATAAAATCTCAAAAGCAATGGGGCTAAACATGAGAGAGAAAGGGGTCCAGAAAAAAACCCTCAAGTGGAAATCTCCCTTTAAGTCATTGAATAAACTGGTATAAATTGTCTTTCTCATGGAGAACAGGTCCACTAGGGGGATTTTTTTGCATATCCAACCTCATAAAGGGGAGTAAGGCATCAGGAAACAGATAGATAGATACATTTAATCAATTGTTATTATCAAAGATAAAACGAGCACGTCATTGTATCCTGTGGCATTTCCACAGGATTAACTAAATACGTTTCTATCTCCCTCTCTCTCTGGCTTTTCCCACCCTAAACAAACAATTCTTCCCATTTTGGCCAAACTCCCACTCGCCCATCACATTCACCCTGCATGTTGATCCATTATTGACTCCGCAACTCCTGTACAGTATATTATTAATTCCCAGGACCACTTCAGGCCGCCCCCCAACACCACCACTCCACTACCCTCACGTTGAAATGGCATCCCCTTGGCAGTAATACCAAGGTTCCGGTGCTGAGAGCCCGGGTAGGTTGGAGGAGGATGAAGGAAGAGACAGACATTATCCCTTGGTAATGATCCATGTATCCTCTACCATCACAACCATCAGGCATTATAGACCTATTCAGAAACATCATTTACATTCGTGTTTGTATTGGCAACATGTATAATACATCACGATGAAAAGTGGGATGCTAGGGGAGTGATTAAACGTATGCTAGCGCTGGTAGGTTAGTGTGTCCGAAAATCAGTGAGCCGAGGCG
This sequence comes from Paralithodes platypus, assembly GCA_032716605.1. NCBI lineage: Eukaryota > Metazoa > Arthropoda > Malacostraca > Decapoda > Lithodidae > Paralithodes > Paralithodes platypus. The sequence goes on from CM064530.1 coordinate 39,561,908, forward strand.
AAATGCATTAGAATTCGAGCGTGGTGGCTGATGTTGACAAATAGTGGGGAGTGGTCGGTCAGATTCCAGCATCGGGAAGGGAGGGAGAAGGATAAAAGCAAGAAGGGTAGAGTGAAAAGGGAGATGGGAAGAGAGGTGAGAAAGAAGAGTGTTATAGAGAAAAGACAAATGGAAAATATTTTCAAAGCAATGCACTAAGTTAAGTAATTCATAATTGACGGGATAAACAGGATAACAAACAACACCAACGAATAATGAAGTAGAATGAAAGGGAAATGTAAGTAAGTGAAAATATCGGATAATACTAACAAATACGGGTACTCCTTTTATGGAACTATATATATTTCCCTTAATTGGTCGTCGTATTTGGAGCGGCAATTATATATACTAAAGTTAGTTTCGTTATTTATGAAAACCGTATCAGTTTGGAGATTTAATCAATGGTGATTGAGTGGAATAAATGGTCAATACAGCTTAGCAAGCAATTTATGCTGCTATGAAGAATCTTAATACAAATATTCATACCATTTCGGCCAACTTGTTTCATTAGCCTATATTGGCGACAAGGAGACCAAACACCAGAGTGACGGAATGTTGGAATCCGAGGTTATGAAAGGGCATTCAAGAGACGTATTTAGAGGTCGGGTGAACGAGGCTCCAAATGAAGTAGTGAGTGCCAGACTAATGGACGACTGGTTAAGTAACATGGTAGTGTTAGGAAGAGGATAATCCAGACTCTTGAATACATTGTGTTAAGCTGAAGAAAACAACCTAGTATTAATCCAGATACAAGACACACACATACATAAGAGCTTAAACGAATTACAATTCAAATCATCCCCTGACCCGATTCGAAAATAGAAGGGAACACTACAAGCTATCTAAAAGTAATGCAATATGCTGCTCTCATACAAATATAAAGGAACACTACAAGCTATCTAAAAGTAATGCAATATGCTCCTCTCATACAAATATAAAGGAACACTACAAGCTATCTAAAAGTAATGCAATATGCTCCTCTCATACAAATATAAAGGAACACTACAAGCTATCTAAAAGTAATGCAATATGCTCCTCTCATACAAATATAAAGGAACACTACAAGCTATCTAAAAGTAATGCAATATGCTCCTCTCATACAAATATAAAGGAACACTACAAGCTATCTAAAAGTAATGCAATATGCTCCTCTCATACAAATATAAAGGAACACTACAAGCTATCTAAAAGTAATGCAATATGCTCCTCTCATACAAATATAAAGGAACACTACAAGCTATCTAAAAGTAATGTAATATGCTCCTCTCATACAAATATAAAGGAACACTACAAGCTATCTAAAAGTAATGCAATATGCTCCTCTCATACAAATATAAAGGAACACTACAAGCTATCTAAAAGTAATGCAATATGCTCCTCTCATACAAATATAAAGGAACACTACAAGCTATCTAAAAGTAATGCAATATGCTCCTCTCATACAAATATAAAGGAACACTATAAGCTATCTAAAAGTAATGCAATATGCTCCTCTCATACAAATTCTGCAATATCACCGAAGACGGGTGGTATTTGTACAGAAAGTTGGTCGGGGGGGATACTGCAACACACACGACACATTACGCTGTCAAAAACCCAACAGGCTATACAAACTGACCCAGAGCCAGGCCAAGGAAATACTGGAGTCCCGAGGAATTCTTGGTGTCTTCTCATGTGGTGGAAAATAAAAATAAAATATTTGAACGTTTTCACTTGATCTTTTGACTAATCATATGTTTTAAACTGATTTAAGAAGTCTAATCTTAATCAGAATAATTACAAAACATATACCCGACTCAACTCAATTGACTAGATCAACTTACAAGGTGAGGGAATATGGTGACGCTGGTGTTACCGGATTTATGCACAAATGATAAGTCCAGTTCTCATTCAATTTGCTCACTCTCTCTCTCTCGTATGCAAATCGTTTTTCCAATATTTTCAGCAAGCAACTTTTTGAATAACTACATTTTGGGATTCTTAGTATTTGTCATCGGTACAGACAACTATGTTAAAGGTAGATGAATCTTGGTGTCTGAATGATTTTACTACTATATTTCAGAAGGTACCAGAACCAAATTGCAGTACATGATTGGTCAGACAAAAATATACACAGGAATGAACTTGCCGCTGCGTCAACCCGCGTGGTAATGTATGTGTCCAGGAGTTTCAGGATGGTGATTTATTTACGTATTACTTTGAACTGATTGACATTTTGGGAGCATTCCCACCCTATTCTACCACCTCCGACTGTCAGAATTATCGGCATTATTCTTTAAAGTGTGTGCGTGTATCTGTGTGTGTGTAGTATAATATATATATATATATATATATATATATATATATATATATATATATATATATATATATATATATATATATATATATATATATATATATATATATATATATACTGTATGTATATATATAAGAAAATTGGTACAGCATTTTCTTCTGGCATTCAAAATCAACAATTCAGCTGCAAATAGGCGGAATAATCGTTGCCCATATAAACTGAACAAAGTGTATTTAAGTTACCTTAGGCTTGGTTCGGAAGTGAGGTTTTAATATGCATACAAAAGTTGACATGAACCTCCGATACATCCTGCCTCGTTGTGTGTTATGGGAGGGAGTCAACACTGTTGTGAGTGACGGGAAATTGTATTATGTAAAAGGTTTGTGGTGGTCATGGTTTCATGTGTTGTATGTGCCATAACGAATCACAAGGTTGTTCTGAATCAGACCACACTACACTCCAATGAATTACTGAAAAACATTTGGGACTACGCAAATTGTACTACTGGTTTATAAATATGCATGATTTAAAAGCAAAAGTGGCGAAACTATTCCTATAACCAATTTTTTGTCGGCAATTGCATTCCCCACCATGGCCGTTTTCGGCATCCCATTGGCGTATGTAAATCCGGTCTATCCAGCCGCGTGGCGTACAGTTGGTCACACAAATCATCTCACAGCTGTCATTATATTCCACTAAATCTCCACTATGCCATAATATCAGACTAATGTTGAACATGTAAGTAAAAGTAGACACATTTCAAGATTACCAAGCTTCGCCAGATGTAAATATATTGAGTCTGTAGAATGGCACTGTTAATATATTGAGTCTAGCAAGTGTAGAATGGCACTGTTAATATATTGAGTCTAGCAAGTGTAGAATGGCACTGTTAATATATTGAGTCTAGCAAGTGTAGAATGGCACTGTTAATATATTGAGTCTAGCAAGTGTTAGAATGGCACTGTTAATATATTGAGTCTAGCAAGTGTAGAATGGCACTGTTAATATATTGAGTCTAGCAAGTGTAGAATGGCACTGTTAATATATTGAGTCTAGCAAGTGTAGAATGACACTGTTAATATATTGAGTCTAGCAAGTGTAGAATGGCACTGTTAATATATTGAGTCTAGCAAGTGTAGAATGGCACTGTTAATATATTGAGTCTAGCAAGTGTAGAATGGCACTGTTAATATATTGAGTCTAGCAAGTGTAGAATGGCACTGTTAATATATTGAGTCTAGCAAGTGTAGAATGGCACTGTTAATATAAACTTATACATGATGCTGTTGGATCGTGTATTTGGCAAACTGTACGTAAATGTAGCCAGATGCTCGAACGAAATGTTGCAATTTAAAATGGTTGGTGGGACGGGCTGTTAATTTCAATTCCATTTATAACCAAATATTAGGAGAAAATCTTGAATATCTCAAATTATATGCAGGGGTTGTTGCTAGTACTGTGTTACTAGTCCACTTGATACCGGGATGTCATTTGGAAATGGAAGAGCTTTGCATACTTGATTTTAATACCCATTGTTGTAAATATACCGAGATCTGGCTACAATTAAACAATTAGAAAGAATCGATAAATATTTAATTATTGGAAAATGCCTATTGAATTTCGCAAATTTTTCGAAGGGCTTGATATTCAATTGGCACATTTTATTATGACTAAATGAAAAAATTTACATTATATTTTGCTAGCTTAACTAATAATGATAAAGTCACCAATAGCTGTGGAACGTTCATAACAGGAAACAGGAACGTATATAAATAAATTAGGATAACTAGCTCGAAGAAGTCCTACCCATTAACTCGCCTCAAAGTATACAACGAAAATTCCTAACTGTTATGAATAAGCTCCGAAATGCATTTATTAGATAAGTGTGACTCTCATGAGTATTTTGGACAATTGAACTCGCACTCCTACTGATTAAATTCCCTCCAGGAAAATATTATTTAATCAGAGTGTATGACTCGAGTTCATGACCTGGATAGCTGAGGAAGGTCTCGCTGTTCCCCGGGTCTTAAGTGATTAATTGTAAATATAAGGTTTCAGGTGGAAGAGGTGCATTCTTCCATTTGTGAGTTTCTATTTAAAATAGCTTATAGATTTGGGAGTATATAATTATATATATATATATAATATTATTATTATTATTATTGTTATTATTACTATTATTATTATTATTGTTATTATTACTATTATTATTATTATTGTTATTACTAAAGTAGAAACGCCCTCCGCCAATCACCGCGCTCCCGTTTACTTACTTGCACAGCCAGCTGATTTTGACAGCTCAGGGCTGCAACGTGCCACGCCCCGCCCACCAGCCAATCAGCGGCCTCCATTATCGGAGCGCGAAGCTGGACTTCTTACTCCCCCTCAGAAGTCACTCTCTTTCTCTGCCCGAAGAACTCCTTCTGATTATCCCTTTTAGTAATACCTCGGTGCCAGCCCTGTACTATCGTAAGCTGCCAAAAGAGGGTTATAAACAGCTCCTGGGACGTATTTTGAAGAGAAGAGAGAGGAAGGGAAGCAAGCCAGAATCCAGAGCGATCTTGTCTCGGCGCATGCCAGGCAGCCAATCACAGCGCGGGAGAGCGGGAGGCCTGAGTATAAAGGCTGCCGCGCGCGGACTCCAGGGGTCACTCGCCCCTCAGAGCCCACCGGGTCCACACACTGCGCCCTACTTGCTCTCTCTCACCCGGGCACAAAGGAAAACCAGGAACCCACTTTTCCAGTTACCTTGCCCTCATCTAAGCTCACAACACCGACCACCCCTGACCTCTCCTCACTTTCGCCCACTCGGAGAATGCATCATCAGTATCCTGCCGCCTGTCGTCACATTGCTAGTCTGCACACATGCAGTCAAGCACTTCAAGAGGGACGACAGAAGGTGGACGGAAGTGAGGAACTTTCAGAAGAGCTACTGGCCAGCTCTGAGGTAGTAAAGCACAGTTCCAGACACACACACACCTGATCCAGCATACCAGAATATATTTGTTTAAGGACCCATATAGGGCCCACAGATGATAAGGAAAGAAAGAGAGATGTGGTGGACTAACCTGGTGGTTTTCTATATAAATTGATGTGTCCTCTAGGACAAGACTAAAGGAAAAAGAATTTACTCACCTATATATATAAAGATGATGATGTGTTGTTAATTAGTTATATTTGTTAGCAACGGCGCCATGCCGAAAGAGTTATTATCTAGGATCTGATAGGAGAGATTAAAGATTAAAAGAGTAAAAGTAAAGAGGGAGGGAAAGAATAATTTTGTTAATAAATGAGGCAACCACTAAGTTAAAGAGGGAAACAGTTGTTAATTGCCTAATAGATTAGCTATAGCTAGGAAAGGACACTCGTTCATGTGAATCATTTATTAAGTTGTACAATAAGGAAACTGTAACGAAGGACACTAGTCCAATGTGAAGTATGTTATTATTAAGTCTAAAAGAGTTATTCCGTGTATGCGTCTGAGGCACGGATCATCTTGTGTAGAACGATAATTGATTAAGGTGAAAGGTAACCTAGCGTGTTTGTAACAGGGTTACTTGAGGATAAATCCGAAGGGGGTAATTGAGATCATGATTGTAAACCCATATGGTGAAGTAACCGGGTGACGAGACCCAATAGTGTCAGTGAGATAGATCTTGTACATCTATATTGTGAAGTAACTGGGTGACGGAACCAAATAGTGTCATTGAGATAAATCTTGTAAACTATATTGTGAAGTAACTGGGTGACGGAACCCAATAGTGTTGTTGAGGTAAAGATTGTAAACATAGATAGCGAGGTAACTGGGTGGCGGAACCCATATTATATGTGAGAGACTTTGTAATCTCATTCGGTAATTTGTAGCGATTTTATGTCATGATGAAGGTACTTGTGTAGTAACGACGGTTGTGTCAAAGGAATAAATAGATTTTATGTATTGAGGAGATAGATTATATGTGTATATGTATATGTGGTATTGAGAAAGGATACAGAAGGCTCAGTAAACGTGGGAAACCTAAAGAGTAGAGGAAAGAATATCGCTTTTGTTTTAGTTAGGCAAAGAGCAAATTGTTCATTAGGCCCTGGTCTCAATAAAAGACACAGCAGGGTTTTGATTTAGTTATTTAGGATTAATCACTAATAACGGGTCGGAGGATCGAAGCCGACCTGACTCAATACCTGAATAGCGGGCATTCAGTTAGGGGGTAACGGGAACCTTAGGGTTCCAAAGTGCGACCTAGCATGAATCGACGTAATATTCAAATGTGTCTTGAACTCATCTCGGCCCGAGCCAAGAACCTATTATTATAGTTAGGAAGTCTGTTAAATAAAATATACGAACTTCTAAATGACTGTCGAATTATCCCCAGTAATAGTAGTAGTCTAACAGATTTAAAATTAAATACTACAATTACTATTATTAATAAATATGTCTTAACTTTTGAGTGGTGTCAAACTTACTTTGCTAAATAGAATTGTCCCAACACGCTTGACTCAATCTATCAAATAATATAATGTGATACTAAATTCAGAATCTCGTTTACTAGAAAACCTAACGCTGTGACGATATTAAGATGTAACAGTGGAAAAGGAGTTTAGTTAAAAACAAATATATATAATATTTTAATGAAAACAAAGAGCCAAGCAAAGGTGGGTGGGGAATATATCACAAAGGAACTGTAGGGCTATATAGAGTTATGATAAATATAAGTAGATAGATGTTAAACTGGGCGATAACGTAGGTAATATAGGACGGTGGGAGAGAGAGAGAGAGAGAGACGGACAGAGAGAGAGAGAAAGCATATATAGAAAATATGAAGGGAAATACACAAATATGTCAAGTAGAAGAGTTTATTAAGGATTCTATGAACACACACATTGTAAAGATAAAGAAGACACAAATAATTATTACTACTGTATATTGAAAGACTGAATATGTGGGAAAATAATTGATATAGGACAGACAAATATGAACACGAACACATAATGCAGTTACCGAATATGAAAATAGTCACACAAACAACCCGGACTGTGTGATAGTGGTAGTGATAAAGGTACAATGGATGGACGGACACAACAGATTTATCATAGTCTATAAGGAGGATGAACAGACCATAATGGACTACGGGAAATATACTGTGTGGAAGGCTGGGTTGGAGTAACGTCCAATCACTCCCTGATCCTTATTTTTACAATATACATAACAGCTTCATTCATCTACATTTAACTTTATCCTGACCTGTATCTAAATTTCAGTAAATTTAACCTAACCTTAACTTAACATAACCTCAAAGCCTAAGCTACATGGAGTACCTTTCCCTGATAATAGCTAACCTAGATTAACATAACATAACAACATTCAACCTCATTGTTATCCTCTACTATTTTACAATTCTATTGTCCAGTGACAGACAACAATAGTATACATTTTACCATGGAGATTATGTTGTCTTAACACCTGTTTGTTTGTTTAACCCTTAATTAGCGGCTCACCACATAAGTCGTATTTAATAAAGCTGGACTATGTGGCGGCGCTCGACATAGGTCGAGTGGCAATTTCAGCACGTAATGTTGCTGAGAGAGAGAGACAAGTGGTGGCAGGAGACTAGCGAGCGTATGACTGCTCCAGACCACCGCGGCGAACCTACTGACACGAATCTCAGCTCCCTCCTCCCTCTCTCACTCGCTACATACTGAATTATATGGGGAAAGTACCGAATTACATGCTTTTTGCACTCGCGTTGCACGGTTATTGCAAGAAAACTAGCCATCATAAAAGGATCGTTATGGTGTCATTCGAAAGCTCTGTTTATGCCCTTTCATGGATAGGTACTTGGTTTACGTTCTGGGTCTTATTTAGGCATGAAAATGATCACGTAAACAGCCCTATTTTGGCTAAAAACACCCCGCTGGGCGGTACATATAAATAAACCGCATAGGCCGCTCTTAAGGTGTTAAATATGTATTCCCGTAATATGATATTTACCTCGTTAACTTTCGTGTTTCATTGTATTCCCGATCCATATGGCATGGTCATTATTAATGATATAGTCCATTATGTATATGTAGACCTTAAACAATCGTGTCCTGTAACTTATCAATCTCTCAAAGGGCTAGAGAAAATGAGCTGCAAATGTTAACATCAATTCACTGGCTGACTTGTCCCAAAGGGTAGGAATATCAGCTTGATTACTCGAGTAATTTATGAGTCATAGAGGTTAGTGGTCAAGATTGTTGGCATAATTTTAATAAATATACTATAATAGTAAATAGCAATCTATATTTTAATCTTTATTGTATTAATTTCACCTCAACACCAAACATCTCCAATGAAATTAATGAAAGCATATATGTGATCCACCGGGATTCGAGCCTGGGTTTTTTTTTTTTTTTTTTTTTTTTTTTCTATGTGATTGAGGGAGGCAAAAGGCATAACTGCCTATAGCGAGTGCCTCCCCCATAGTTGAAAGAGTGACAGGGCCAAAATCAAGGGACGTTCGAGCCAAAATGCCTGGACACACGGAGTTTGAAGCAATTTCAGTCATAGGAAGAGGGAAAGACTAATTCTGGGAGAGAGTTCCAGAGCTCAGCTGTTGAGTAGAAGAAAGTTTGAGAGTAATGTTTCACTCTTGGGTTGGAGAGTTGCAACAGAGTAGGGGTGGGAATGAGTTGCAAGACGGGTACCACGTGCCCTACGTAAAGGAGGTGGTATGCACTGGGATAGCTCTGAGGAACACTGATTATTATAGTAGCGATAGAATAGCGAGAGAGATGCAACATTGTGGCGGAGAGAGAGAGATTGCAGAGAGTTGGTGAGTGGACGGGAGTTAATGATACGAAAGGCCTTCCTTTCAACTTTGTCTAGGAGAGCGGTGTGAGAGGAACCTCCCCACACATGTGAACAATACTCAATACAAGGGCGCACTATGCCCCTGTACAGAGCAAGAAGCTGTGCAGGGGAAAAGAACCCCCTAAGGCGGTTGAGCACACCCAGCTTCTGGGAGGCTGCCTTAGCAAGACTGGTAATATGGTCCTTCCAAATGAGAGCAGAAGAAATAGAGACACCAAGAATATTGAGAGAAGATGAAGGGTTGATTTTTGTATTGCTGAAGAATAAGGGATAGTCTGCTGGGAGATCCTGACGGGTAGATAGATGGAGAAATTGGGTTTTGGAAGCAAAAAAAAAGGACAAGGTTTTCTCTGCCCCAATTGGAAATAGTATTTAGATCAGAATTTAAGAGTTCTATGGCTTCAATACGTTTGTCGTTGAGGGATTGCTGGCTGGGGCGTTCTGAAAAACTAGTGGAGTAGTGTAAGGTTGAGTCGTCTGCGTATGAATGGATGGGAATTAAGGTACAGTTAAGGAGATCATTTATAAAAATTAGAAAGAGAATAGGAGATAGGACAGAGCCGTGAGGAACACCGGAGTTTATAGGGTGAGGAAGTGAACAATGGCCGTCCACAACCGCGGCTATGGAACGGCCGGAAAGGAAATTAGAGACAAAGGAACAGATTGAGGGATAGAAACCTAAGGAGGGTAGTTTAGAAATTAAAGATTTATGCCAGACTCTATCGAAGGCTTTCGATATGTCTAGTGCAATAGAAAAAGTCTCACCGAAGTCCCGAAAGGAGGATGACCAAGAGTTAGTAAGATATGAAAGAAGATCACCAGTAGAGCGACCCTTAAGGAAGCCATACTGGCGATCTGAGAGCAGATTATGAGAAGAGAAATGCTTAAGAAATTTGGAAGCAAGAATAGTTTCAAAAACTTTAGAAAGACAAGAGATAAGAGCAATTGGACGATAGTTGGAGGGTTGAGAGCGGTCACCCTTCTTTGGGACAGGTTGAATGTGAGCAAACTTCCAGCATGAAGGGAAGACGTTAGAGGATAGACAGAGACGAAAGAGTTTGCCTAGGCAGGGAGTCAGCACGGAAGCACAGTTTTTTAGACCAACAGGAGGAACACCGTCCGGACCGTACGCCTTATTAGTGTTAAGCCCAGAGAGGGTAGAAAGTACATCTTTAGAAGATATTAGGATATTAGGCATAAGTAAGAGAGAGGAGGGCGGAGAGGGAGGAATAGCACCGGAATCATCCAAGGTGGAGTTTCTAGCAAAAGTTTGAGCGAAGAGTTTAGCTTTGTCAGAGGAAGAAGTGATGGTTGTGCCATCAGAGTGGGAAAGCGGAGGGAAAGACGAGGAAGAGAAATTGTTGGAGAGGTTTTTGGCTAGATGCCAGAAAGCTTGGGAAGAGCTAGAGTTGGATAGTTCAGTGCATTTATTATTATTATTATCACACACATATTTGTAAACACTCTAACCATTACACCACCAAGACGGTTAAAGGTTTATGCACAAGCCTACGTCTTATTTTCAATTCTCGAATACTGGATAATAATATAATCATGTTCATATTCCCAACCGCGCTATTGTAGCCTACTGTTTAAGTGAGAGGATAGAATATTCATGGGGAACAGATCGTATAGACCGGCCTCGCTACGAAATATCCCTGGACCTACTAATAATACATTCCCTTTATTGAATATGTATGTGTATTATCCCATATGAGGAGCTACATTTTGTTTAATGTAATAATATGTAATAGTCCGCATGTACAGTACCACACTAACCACAGGCCCCTAAAGGTAGAGACACGATTGGAGATGAACGCTGCTGCAAGATGCCGTTAAATCTTAAGCTTCCAAACTGTACTGTATCTTCAATTCTTGCCACATCTCATTCTAACCAAATTTCATTATTTTTAATTTTAGAATGTTTATTTATTTAATTATCCACTGTCTTTTTAGCGACTTAGCCATCTGTCAAGAACACACACACAAACACACACACAAAATATAGTAACAGAATTTTGTTTCCATCAACCAGTTCAGTTAAGTAGTATATATTTATCTTGCTAAACTTTCCTTCTCAATGATCATATATTGTGTCCTTCTTTTTCACACCTCCCTAATCTGGCCTCCTCTTCCCACCTCTCTCTGTCCTGATCCAGCTCATTACCCGTACCTTCAACACCCTCTCATCATACAAGCGCATCTTCTCTGTCATAGTCTCTCTCTCTCTCTCCCGAATAAATCGAAATGGAGGTGGCGTTTTACTTTATATCAAAGAAAGTCTTAACCCTACCCTCTTGTCAGAACCTCAAATTGTGAACGTCGACACATCTTTTGTGCTAATAAAGAATAATAAAAATACAAAAATAATACTTGCGTTAATATACAGACCTCCAGCTCAATCAGTTCAAACTGACCGAGAAATTTACGAACAAATTGCACATGTAAGTAACTCGCAAGATACCGTAATTTTTGGCGACTTTAATTTACCTGTGACCAAGTGGGGCGATACTCTTACTTCACACTCTGGACATGACTTGTATACGAACTTGCAAGAGAGTTCGCTTTATCAATTTGTTCGAACACCGGCCCGTGGTAATAACGTTCTTGACATTGTACTTGCAACAAAAGAAGAATTAATAGAGAATTTGAATGTTGGTGATGAATTCAGTAACAGCGACCATCGTACGATAACTTTCACTTTAAACTTTACTAGTAACGAACCAAATAGCAGCATCGAAAAAGTCCCTAATTTCAAGAAAGCAAACTTTCATAAACTTAGAGCTATGTTTAAAGAAACTGACTGGAGCTTTTTAATTAACAATAACGACATAAATACATCTTGGAAGTTATTCGAAACCACTTACCTAAAAGCAGTGCAAGACTGTATACCATCGAAAATACGGCGTCCAGGCCATAATAATAAGCCCAAATGGTGGAATAAAGCTATTTCAAACTGCCTGCTTGCTAAAAAATTAGCTAATGATAGATTCAAATCCTCACAAAATGACGAAGAACGGGTGAAATTTGTAGAGCTACGACGCAAAGCCAAAAAGTTAATTAAGCAAAGTAAAAAGACCCTAGAGTTACATATTGCGAATCAAAGTAAAACAAACCCGAAAGAATTCTATAGTTATATTAGAAAGAAAAAAGTAGTTACTTCAACTGTTGGACCGTTAGTCGATGAAAATGGAGAATACACCAAAGACGAAGTACAAATGAGTAATGCCCTCAATTCCTTCTTTGCATCAGTTTTTACAACAGAAAACCTCAGTGATATCCCTACACCATCGCCGATTCAGATTGATAATTCAGATGTTCTAAGCAATATCACCGTTACAGAGAGAGAAGTATTGAATTGTTTAGATAAACTCAAGGTAAATAAAACGCCTGGACCTGATACAATCTCGCCTAGAGTTCTAAAGGAAGCTAAGGATGAGCTCTCCAAACCACTGACATTACTATTCAATAAATCCTTGCAGTCTGGAACTATGCCTGATCAGTGGAAGATAGCCAACGTAACACCGATATTCAAAAAAGGCAGCAAATCCCTACCCAGTAACTATCGTCCAATTAGCTTAACCTCAGTTGTATGTAAAATGCTAGAAACGGTCATAAGAGACAGACTCGTAAATCACTTAGAGGAAAATAACATACTTAAAGATACTCAACACGGCTTTCGTAAAAAACGTTCCTGTTTAACAAACCTCTTAGACTTCTTCCACGATATCCTCAACCTCTACGATGAGAGTAAAGCTGTAGATATTATATACCTTGATTTTCAAAAGGCCTTTGACAAAGTTCCCCACAAACGTTTACTGCTAAAACTAAAAGCGCATGGAATACAAGACGGTGTGTTGAAATGGATAGAAAATTGGCTCAGCGACAGAAAGCAAAGAGTAGTTATAAACGGTAAGGCACCTAAATGGACCAATGTAAGTAGCGGGGTACCCCAGGGATCGGTACTAGGACCAATTCTCTTTCTAATTTACATCAACGACATAGATGAGGGTCTCACCTGTACAATCTCAAAATTTGCTGACGATACAAAAATTGCAAATAGCGTACTCTCAAAAGAACAAGTTGACGATATGCAACACAATCTAGATAAATTGTCACATTGGGCCCAAATTTGGCAAATGAGTTTCAATGCTGATAAATGTAAAGTATTACATATCGGATACCTAAATGAAAAAGCAAACTATTCGATGAATGGCACTCAGCTTAAGAATGTAAACAGAGAAACCGATCTGGGAGTAACAATATCGAGTAACCTAAAACCGAGTCAACAATGTTCAGAAGTTGTTAAGAAGGCAAACAAAATAATTGGCTTTATAGGCAGGTCATTTGAGCATAAATCCAAAGACGTTATCCTAACCCTTTACAATTCCTTAGTCCGCCCTCTTCTGGAATACTGCGTTCAATCCTGGTGCCCTTATTACCAAAAAGACATAAACAAGCTAGAACGATTTCAACGTAGAGTTACTAAAATGATACCTAGCCTAAAGAACAAACCATACGAAGAGCGTCTTAGAGAATTAAATCTATTTCCTTTAACCCAGCGCAGATTAAGAGGCGACTTAATTAAAGTGTTCAAAATCATCAAAGGCATCGACAATATGAACTGTAGTAAGTACTTCGCTATGACCAATCTAATTACACGCGGGGAAACGGTTGCAAAATTATTGGTAAATCTTTTAACTCACACGAATCTAAGAATTTCTTCTTCAATCGAGTTGTCAACTTGTGGAATGGGCTTCCCCGAGACGTTATAGACTGCAGCACCGTTGATTCATTTAAACTCCGCCTAGACAAATATCTCGCATCAAACCCACGACTGACTGCGTTTGTAAATGAATAACTTTATTTTATCCTCCCCTCAGTTACTAACCCATATGTCCCCTACTAACTTCCTAGTCCTGCCACGGACATTAGTTCCAGTGCAGTAGTTCCCTTTCCAATGTTCCCTTACCCACTCTAAACCACTGTTTGGACACTTGATCCTCAGTGTTTTGGAGGACAAGCAGCCTAGATAGGTCACTAGACCTGTTGTTGCTTGATTTCCTTTGTACTCCTTTGTACTTACTCTCTCTCTCTCGTGCACTATCCATCATCACCATCATCCCCCAGTAATTCGTTTGTCGGGTCATTAGTTTTCAACTTTAACAGTTAGTCCATCTTTTCTCATGGAGATTTTTTCAAGATATATTTCTGTCGGACCTCATGTTTCATGCAACCGAGTTGTATCATAGGGTATCTGTTTCTTAGTCGTATTAACCAGTAACATAAGTATATATATGGACACGGTTACAGGTTGGATGAAGTTAAGTTAAGGATAAGTAACATCGAACAGTTAATATACAGTAGTTAAGGTGATGTGTGGTGGTTTTATTATTTAAGTCAACTGACTGTTTATATGATCCTATTTAATCCCCCCCTCACCTCTCACCACACTCCTTCCCCAAGTCATTTGCATAATATACTGTCCGAGAACAGCCCTCTATGCTTCCCTAATGAAATAAAATTACCTGGTGGTGGCATTTGGTCAATTCTTACCCATTTGAATATATGACCTGTAAAGGCTTAAGTTTGATTTATTTGGAAGTACTAGTACTGCTTTATATCCCTTTGTTCAGGTGTTTCCGGAGAGAGAGAGAGAGAGAGAGAGAGTGAGAGAGAGAGAGAGAGTGAGAGAGAGAGAGAGATAGAGCGACTGAGAGTGAGAGTGTGTGTGTGTGTATGGGTTACCACAAAATCCATAAGCGTTTGTTACGAATCTGGCTAAAAAGAAACATACGAGTGACAAAAACATAATATACCATTCTATACTTCATAACTTGTTAATGAGATGGTAGTTGACTGTAGATACGCCTGAAATGGAAAGAAATGCAATGTTCTCATAATAATTGGATATATATATATATATATATATATATATATATATACTTCATTCATCTATGTTAATTATCTATACCTCATGTTTTAACTCTCTTTTGTTCATGCTTTCCATTCCAGTCCCACTAATGTAACCTATAGAAAAGTTAAAGTGCATTCAAGATATTTTCATATTTCAAGCATAAATTGTAAAACAAATATATATACACAGATTGCAAGGCAAATCTTCTAAATACTAAAGCAAATCTGTTTTAAACACACACACACACACAAACAGTCAGTGAGGTAGAAGGTTGTAAACAGTGGACCAAACACCTGTTGACTGCATCAATAAAGATCACTGATGGTATACTGTAACACCTGAGTTTATAAGGAGGCTTTACAGTTACTAGGACCATAACACTAAAGGCTGCTCTTACCAACTGGAGGCCTTATTTATGTCCATTATTTCCTCGACGAGATGTAATGATGCTGCCTCGCCTCATTCTAGGTTCATTACTGGGTTTATTGTCGGGGAGAGAGAGTTACACAGAGCTACACATATACTCGGACCACACAGACCTTGCAGTTCCTAATAGGTGGTCCGTCCTTAATACTACTAGACAGGGACAGTTTATAGTAGAGACAAAGGATAGCAAATTAGAAGGCTCTCTCACCACCCACGGTCCCTCCGGGTAAAAAGCAGTACCGGAAAATAGGAAGAAGTGTAACCTTATGTATCAAGAAATGCCCACAAGGAAAGTTTGTATAGAGTAGAGACATACATTATTTTGAAAGGGAAACTAACATACCTACTGATTAATTCATATTAATCCAATTTTCATCAGATGATCGTCAATTATTTTCTTTAACGTATCAATTGAAATACTGTCGACCACCTCGCTTGGTAAACTATTCCACTCCTTGACATGTGAATGAAGAATGTATGTGAATGAAGTTTGAGTCACATCTAGTCATGCCTTCTTTCTAATTAATCGAATTCCATTGCCTCGGGTTGCAGCATTGTTATTAATCGTGAACAGTGCACTGATATTTACTCTGTCAAATCCTCTAAGTATCTTAAAACACTCGATAAGTTGGCCTCGTAACCTTCTTTTCTTAACCAAAACAATTTTTGTTGGTTAATCTTTCATAATATGGCTTCTTTTTTTAGAGAGGGAATTAGTTTAGTTGCTCTACGCTGCACAGATTCGAGTTTGTTAATGTCTTTCAAGAGATACGGGGACCAGAACTGTACGCCATATTCAGGATGGGGTCTAACAATGATTTTGAATAATGGCGAAATAGTGTTTTAATTTATAAAAATATAATTTCTTTTGATAAATTCCAAGTCTTTGTTAGCATTATTTGCCGCAGCCGCACATTGCTCTGAGGATTTTATGTTTTCTGATTTTACAACCCCGAGATCTTTAACCTTAGCATCTGCTATTATTAGTTGGCCGTTCAATTGATAATAATATATATATTTTTGTTGTTTTTGTAATAACGTGCAAAATTTGTCATATGTCAACATTAAAGGGCATTTGCCACTTTTCTAACCAATCCACGATTTTGTTTAAGTCGGACTGTAGGCTATTTCTGTCTTTCTCACGCAAGACTATGTTCCCTATTTTTGTATCGTACACAAATTTGGAGACAAAGCTGTTCCGACCTACATTAATATAATTTATATAAATATGATAAATAAAACCGTACACCGCTGGTGACAGGCACCCAATTTGATTCTATATATAGCATTAATATAATAATATCAACTCTTTGCGTTCTGTTTGTGAACCAGCTTGTAGTCCATTAATATACATTACCCTTTATTCGAGCATTTCTAACTTATCTAATGATTTATTGTGAAGTACCTAGTCGAACGCCTTATGAAAATCTAGGTAGACTACAGTATGTCAAGCGTATTAGTTTAGACATTAAGAGTGAACAATTTAGTATACAATTTGAGGAGGTTTGTCAGGCAGAATTGTCTGGTCCTAAACCCATTTATTAATTAATTTGATTCAAGATACTCAGCTATTTTATCTCTTAAAATGGTTTCAACATGTTTTCCTATTACTGACATTAAGCTTATTGGTCTGCCATTACTTGCTTTGGCTCGATCACCCTTTTTGTGAATGAGTGTAATGTTGGCTGTTTTCCAATCATTAGGGAGGCTACCCTGCTGTAGTGATGAGTTAAAGATAATGGTTTGGGATTCGCATATTTCTTGTTTTACTTGTGTAAATATCCTATTATGGAATATATTAGGCCCCGGATTCTTGTTGATATTTACGTTATTAAACTTACATAATACTTCACTTGCGCTGATATATATGTAGCATGTATATTATATGTATACACTCTATTTTAATAAGGGCACGAATATAATCAATTAACCCCTTTAGTTAATCACATAATTAACTAAGCCTCCATAATCCATAAATTAAACTGATCACACTGATATGTTTATTTAAATTATTTATACTTACATTTTGTAAACATTAACTGTAAACAATCTCTCCCTCTCAGACATCACAGAACGTGAGGTTACTACAAACCCAGTTCATATCCAGTTACTCCCAAACTTGTGATCGACTCAGATTAGCTGACTAAACAACTACCCCCTGCTTCACACAAGCAGGCAGGCAACTCAGTCACTTCAGCGACAGACATAACCAAGGGAGGTTCTACCCTGCACCCCCGCATTCCTTGCAACTACATCTGCCTGCGCAGCATCACCGCTTTTAGCGACATGGCCATTTACAGTCGGTCTATGGTAGGGCTGTTGCATTCGACTAGAGCAGCATTGGGAGGCTATACGACGACCGGGCACATCCACTCCACAGCCAAACTCACCAATCCGCTCAATGTCCTCCTTTTGACCACCACCCTTGGCAGCCATGGGTCGACCCTGACCTGACAACCATGTCCAAGCCTCGTCGCCCACCTTGAACCACCGAAACAACGAGTCTAACGGTCTTTCAACATTCACGTGACCTGGCCGCGGAACATCTTGCACCGCCAGAGTTGTGAGGCTCAGGGGCTCGGCACGACCAGCGGGGTATGAACATAGATGGTGCTGGAGCGCTGCACACTGCTGCTCAGGCAGGTGCTCTAGCGCTTCCACAGCCACCAGACTCGTGTCCCCCGCCCACTGCTCCGCCGAGACATGACAATCCCTACTCTCCTCCACCTGTGCCCTACTGCCCCCCTCTCCTTCTCCACCTTGGCCGTTGCAGACCAACGCAGGGACAGTAGACTGTTCAGGTGGTTGCCTCACAAACTCCTCCAACAGGTTCACATGACATGTTTCCCCGTCCTCGAGTTTGATCTCGACAGCACCATTACCACACTTCTGAACTTCCGGATCCTCCAACTGCAGTTTACAAATATCTGAGGGAACCAACCTGTCTAGATGCTTCCGAAGCCACCCAACTCCTCCCCCAATATCAAACTGAGCAACCCTTTTTTCTCTCTGTGTGTAACATTGCTGCCTCGGAGTCTCTTCCTGCCCTATCTCCTCACTAGCTGTGACAGGTCCTGGGGCTTCTCCAGACTCCAACAATGGTGCCAATACGGAGTCGCCAAGAAGAGCTGCTGGTACTAAACTCTCCAAACTTTTACCAACATCAGCCGTCTTCTTCCGACCGTTCCTCCGTTGATCAAAAGGCCGAGGAATAGGCTGTGACACTTTGGATGCAAGAGGTCTTGTAACAACGCACGCCATAGGTTGTACTTGACACTTCTCTACCCACTCCTGTTCCTCCCTACTCACGTCGGCCGGCTTCTCGGCAACGACTAAGGGTGAAACCTCAGAAGTAGGCACCGCAAAGTCGTTGCCAAGAAGGAGGTCGACGCCCCCAACAGGCAAGATCTCCACAATTCCCACATCCAACTCTCGTGTCACACCATCTACCTCCAGTGCCATGCTGACCAACGGGTATGACCTGATAGCATTGATACCTTGCACCGGAACTACCCGTGCCACGTTTATTGGTCTACCAGTAAAGTTCTTCATCAAAGTCTGAGAGGCACCCGTGTCTCGCAACAGCTCAACTCCATGCTTCTTACCAGCCCACTTCACACAGCCACGCCCTCGATGGTCGCAAAAGACATCGCGGACAGGGTTCGAGCCTTCCGGATTCTTCTCCACTGGCTGTGTCCCAGCCTCTGACGTTATACCCCGGGCAAACTCAGACGACTTCGGGGACACCCCAATGTTGCGAACCAGAGACACAACTGCATTAGGTAGCTTGCTTGGACAGGCTCTTGCAAAATGCCCCTTCTCATGACAATGAAAACACTCTAACTCCCCCTTGGGCTTCCCATGAGGTGGGGAAGGGCACTGACCCATCTTAAACGGGACGGTACTAGGTTTATGGTCAGTTTTGGTGTCGTTGCTCTTGTAGTTATGGTTATATGGTGTATCACTGACTCGGGGGGGGGGGGGGGGGAGGGAGTGTTGCGTCCCTTGTTACCTGCATCGTTCCGTTGTGCAGACCCGCACCCACGAATCAGCGATAGCCTACGGTCAGCCATCTCAGCTGCCTCCTGAAGAGTTTTGGGGTTTTTCTCTTTAATATTCAACGTCAGATCGCCGCCCGTACACTTGAAAAATTGTTCTAGAAGCATCAGCTGTTTCAACTCCTCAAACGTCGATGCTTTCTCAGAACGCAGCCAGTTTCTAAATGCATCGGACAGATCCCGGGCATGCTCAAGAAAGGTGCACTCACGACCCTTCGTTACACCCCGGAACTTCAATCTGTACGTCTCTGGTTGTAACTCATATTCCCGCAGGACAGCCTCCTCAATACCTCATAATCGATGCAAGATGCCAAAGGCAACGCATCATATGCCTTGAGTCCTTTGCCAACCAACCTAGAGGAAACAAGGGCTGCCCACTTAACCTCGGGCCATTGGTGCTCCCGGCACTTCTTCTCGAAACGCATAAAAAATTCAGTGACACCCGACTCGTCAAATACAGGGACTAACTTAAGTAGGTGCGATAAAGACTGATCAAGACCTCGATTCCCAGAACCGAGACGCTGCCCTGTCGACTCCACCCTAGACTTCTCAAGATCTATGTCTGCACAGTACTTCGCCTTTCTCTCCTCAGACTCATTCTCTCGCTGCCGTTGCTCGAGCTCATATCTGGCCCTTCTCTCCTCAGCCTGAATCTTAGCCATCTCAAACTACCGCTGCTGCTGCTCAGATTCCCGTTGCTGCTTAGCCATCTCAAGCTGGAAGAGCATCTCTGCAGTTAAACCTTGAGGAGGAGGAGATGCAACAATTGGAGACTCACCCAAGTGCAAACCACGCTGCCAGTGACTATCGGCCTGTGGGAACGTACCCGGCTCCGGAGCCCGAGGGGGCGCCATGGTAGGAGTCGAGTGGAATGGGGGCCGGGCCGAAGGTGCCCCAGCTCCCACTCCACCCGAAGCCCCACGCACCCCGCCGAGCACCCAGGTCACCTCTCGACATGCTACTAGTGCCGACATGCCCCATGACCGTGGCCAAACACTGGAGACCATACCGATCAATCCCCGACACCCGGTCAACAGTAATAGGTATTTCCAGAAACTTCCTTGCATCCTCCTCACTAGTTAGAACTCTAATGCCTTCTGACAAACCCCGCTGCTGCACCTCAGAGTCTGTTTCCCGTACTGTATCACCACTGTAAACTGATCCGTCGTCCGACATATTGTCTACCGAAAATTCTCAAAGTTTATAAAAAAAAGAGAGAAGTACCTAAACTCTTATGTAGCACTATTCACTCAAACATATAAAATGCTTGAAGACTCTTAAGTGTTATACTACTTGCCAAAAAAAAATTCCACATGTCCACTATATTCCTTTAACCCTTCCTACCCGGTCTGCCTTAGGTAAGGACAGCACGAAAGAAGGGCAAATACCCGGTATGCCTTATCTAAGGCATGAGCTTAACACCTTACGAGCGGCCTATGCGGTTTATTTATGTGTACCGCACAGCGGGGTGTTTTTAGCCAAAATAGGGCTGTTTACGTGATCATTTTCATGCCTAAATAAGACCCAGAACGTAAAACAAGTACCTATCCCTGAAAGGGCATAAACAGAGCTTTCGAATGACACCATAACGATCCTTGTATGATGGATAGTTTTCTTGCAATAACCGTGCAACGCGAGTGCAAAAAGCAGGTAATTCGGTACTTTCAGTACATAATTGAGTATGTAGCGAGTGAGAGAGGGAGGAGGGAGCTGAGATTTGTGTCAGTAGGTTCGCCGCGGTGGTCTGGAGCAGTCATACGCTTGCTAGTCTCCTGCCACCACTTGTCTCTCTCTCTCAGCCACATTACGTGCTGAAATTGCCACTCGAGTTATGTCGAGCGCCGCCACATAGTCCAGCTTTATTTAACTCGACTTATGTTGCTCGCCGCTAAATAAGGGTTAATAGCCTAATTAAGCTTGGTCCGAACGCCGTGCGTACGACGTATGTCAACAAACCCAAGCGTTCGTCACCGCACCTCCAAAAACAAGAAGGAGAAGACTCCTCAATGTTATTGTTCTGACGTCATGACGAAATTAGTGTCTAAAAAGCCCCCATATTGGCAACATCTCTGCAATATTGGCTCCACTGAAATCGTCATCACAACTGAACCAGTTGACTTACAGAGCTCTACTCAATGCCAAAATACAGATTGAAAACTGCACTACGATTATAGATGAGTGGGAAAGTTCTAGCAATGAAAATAAACATAAATACGGTAGCCTAGGCCTAGACGTTTTTCGGCCATATCGCCCGGGTAGGGGCGACCGTCATTGGGTAACACAGCCCGGGTAGGAAGGGTTAAACAAAAAACAAATGACCACAACACTTCTGCAATATTTCTCCAAGTTCACAAAATCCTGGCAAGGTCGCCATTTGTTACGACCGGGGCTTGTATAAAACAAGGGCTCTTAATCATTGGACTAGAAAGGCACGCAGCCATACCGGTAACACTAGATCCAACCCTCAAACCTATAATGCGGGCGCACAAAAAAAACACCTATACCCTCCAGAGTTAAATCTGCGATAACGGGGTATCCTATAACACGGTATAAGTGCACTACTACTACAGGCTGATGATCTCTGATACAGCCTGATCACAACAACATACAATTATGTTAATAAGGTATACAAGGAAAAGATAGAGATCTTAATTAAATCACTGCAATGATTTAATGCAAACCAGAAGAAAGTATATTATTACTCTAAACAATAATGAACTGTCACTCCTATACTAAAGAAAGTGAACGAAAGTCCCAAAGCATCGAGCAGGAATCTTCTGAAGAAAGTCTGATGCTGGGGTAAGATGATCGTATCGGATTTTGAACTGTTATATAAAGCAGGGACAATATAGGACAAGTGTAGAGGCAGACAGTGTTAACTGACACGGGAATAACGATAAATGCACACTAGTATTATCTCCAACAACAAAAGAAGTACTTAGTCAGGCAACTCAAAAAGCCTGCTGAGGTTGTGCAACTCAACAACAACCAAGGCTTACAGTCAACGTGAATAAGAATGCTGCATACATAACATATGAGTTTATAATTCTAAACGGGTGTCTGGTAGGCTAATAAAGTCTAGCTGGGATGTCGTAGGCTAGGAAACAATGGCTGAGCAAGTGGCTCGTAGCCTAGCGAGGTCCTTAAGACTGTGCGGCCAAATTACGTTAATTGACGGGGTGCTCTCTTGAGAGATCCAGCTCGCTAGTATCTGGTTCTCTCCTGGCGACCCTCTCAAAGTCAAAACAAAACGAGTTAGCACAGTGTTGGGTGGCAGAGGCAAAAGCCCTCACTCGCAGCACAGTGCTAAACTCACAAGGTACACAGTCAGAAAGACCACCTAGGCTTCCCACGTCTCCGTTGCGATTGTAAGGTTAAACAAAACCTGTTACACATCGGAAATCACAACACCTGTAGCCTTACCCCAGTCTAGCATTAAATAGCCCAGCAGACAGCCAAGGAATACATAGGGAGACCCCGTGAGTGTGTCGAACCTCTACAGACAAAATGGTAACCCCCCCAAAATGCCTAACTAAACATATAATATCTGAGAGCTTCAGCATATAATACGATGGCCTATATATGAAATCGTGCAGAACCAAAGGGGAGTTATGATATTAAATAGAGAGGAAGAATGAGAGGTAAGAAGTTGAGAGAGAGAGAAAGTGCTCTATAGGTTGAAGTCGGTGACAGGTGGCAAGGGATATGTTAAGGGTATGCTGATCAAGCAAGCTCTGAAGAGAATAGCTTCTCGGGACCCCTCCAGGATCACACACAAAGGCATGGTGGTCAGCCAATCACAGGTCGCTACGTCACCAGACAGCAGGCCTGCAGAAGGCGCCAGGAACCACCAGCCAATCAAAACCGAGAGAAAGCCACGCGGGCGAGGGACTCCTCCGGGAGGGAGGAGGGAAAGCAACACTCTCCTCCCACGCTGCTCGCTCGCTCTCTCTCCTTCACTACAATGCATCTTATGTTCAACTCATGATATAAAATATAATGCATTGTCACAGGCAAAAATAAAGAACACTTCTATACTGCCTGTGACATGACGATGCACAAGACAGAAAGTACAACATTGTAGATAGACTGTAGCCCATTTCACTGCCCTGGCGAGCGCTAGTGGCTACCGGGAGGCGATTCTGCCAACGCTGGCAGGCATCACACTAAGCTACAAAATCGTCTAATGATACATAGTATTATGAAAACATGTTCGCCTAAATGTCCCCGTAAAATATTGCTGATCTAATAGAAGTAATTGAAGGTGGAAATTCAATTGTATTTTCTAATACCGGTATTAGTTCTTCTGGTATTCACTCAGATGCATTAGCAACATACTAATTTCAATACTGCTCTGAAAAAGAAAAAAAAAACCATTTCCAGTAATTTCGCTGAGATGCCTTGATATGTAATGTGGATGCATCTGAATGTATGTTATTAATAAATATATAGGTCTACTGATGTTATTGTTAGGCATGTGATTTTAGTTAGATTCATGGATATCATGCCACCATAAACTGACTGTTAGTGTACTTAAATGAATGAGTGTGCGTAATAGATTAATGTCAGTGTGTATATGTGTTTATGTTTGTGTAGGTGTATGTTTAATAGTATGGGCGTTTGTTTGTGTGTAGGTTCATGTTCAACAGTGACCATGTGGATTCTTGAACTTGTTAGTGTTTTATAATCAACATATAATCTTATCCTGTGTGTGAGGGGGCGGGGGGGGGGGATTTTGAATGTGTTGTGTCTGTCTATCTGTCTGAGCGTACATTATTTTGTTTGTATGTGTGAATACATTTGTAAGAATGTGTCTGAGAGTTTGCACGTGTGCGTGAGAATGTGTATAATTCACCTTTGTGTTCATGTAATCACTGTAACATTACTTTCCGTACGGTACCTTTTAGGGGTTTTAATGTATATTCCAGTACTAATAGCAGTATGAATGTTTAGACTTAACTGCTACTTGAACTAACACAAAATTATTATTACAAATATGCTTACAATATATTTTCATATGTTCGCATAAATTGTACAGTATTTATACACCCATATAGTAAAACTGGTGGATAGTTTTAGATAACATATTGAACTATTTAACAACATTAAAATTCCATCAAAGAACAAAATATTCCCTGCTATTTGCAAGAAGAAAACAAGTTTTGTTGTATACAATTTCCGATATTTCGTATTATGTTTATACACATCGCGAAAAATATGATCACATTAAAATCATGTTGGATATTTTGAGGTTCGTGGTGAGAATGAGAAGCTGAGAGACTTAATAGTCAAATAATGTGATGCTAAATGAAGGACCGTGGCGGGCGTCTGGGAGTTATATTTATCAACTTTGTAGTGGTCCTTGATATGAGTTATATGTAACTTTGATGGTAATATTGGAGGGGAAGATGATTTGTTTTTCATTCTGGTATTGTTTTTTGTTATGCTATACTTTCCTATGGTAGATATATTTGTACGTGCATTTTAATGTGTCGTTGCATAATTACTCATATAATTTATAATTTCATCCAGTATACCACAACCATATAAGAAACAGAATGTTAAGCATGAGTTATTCACCCTTATCCCATTATAACATTTACTGTTAAATTCACTGGACAGGCTATGCTTATAAATACGTTCTCGGCATCAGTACCGTTGTGTTCATGTGTTTATGTTTGTGTTTTGCATCAATATTTCCATTAACAGAAAAGGTCTTCACGCTTATCATCTAATTTTCCTGATAAATATATTTTGTTCCCATATTTTTCTTGAGCTGAGCGGGATTATATGGGAGAGTTTTAGAAGAGTATCCCTTTGATTGAGGTAGGCATTTTTCTGGGCGACATAATATAATTCCATGTTATTTAAACTAAACAATATTGCGTAATGTTATCATTGTTCTGCTGGAGTTGATCCAGAAAGTTTTAAACCTCTTCTTACGAGACGTTTTTTCTACCTACAATAATATAGTAGAATCTTGATAGAAACAAACATAAATAATAAAACAAACAAACTAAATGGTTAAATTTTGATCTCTTTTATAAGAATTGTAAAATGCAAATTATATATCAAACAAAATCATCATTAAAATTGCCGACTAGAATACGGGAAAAAATGGACTCAGGTGGCTCTGCCTTCTTCTTGGTGAGAGGCAGGGCCAGCTATTCCTGGAACTGAAATTCATATGGTAGTGTAGAATGGTTAGCTGAAACAGGCAGGGTGTTTTTTCTGTTATGCAACCGAGATGCAAGCCGTTTTATAGTTACACTGAAATATAGTGATTGAACTTCAGATTTTCAACAAAATTAGTTAAAATAAAAATAAACCCTAACAAATGTATGAAACCGATATTTATATATCTATCTATCTATATAGTGCGAAACATACCCCATATTTCTGTGTTTAAAAAAAAGAAAAAACAAAAACATTTTAGTGGGGGGTGGCTGACTCGAGACAGAGCCCGAAACAAAAACAAAAACACACAAAGCATAAAAGGAAAAATGCACACACACTTAGGACACCAAGGAGAAAATCCAGAGACATAGGCCCATTTGGTGTCTCCACCGAACGATTGCCAGATCCCAGACCTCCCGCAGAGGCAGTTAGACACGCAGCGAAGATGTACCACCACAAGCCCTCCCACCACGCATCCAGGCGTATACTTCATATATACCATCTCCCTGGGCCAGGTGCCTGACGGACTATTATCTAGTCCAACTGGCGCCTGACCCCTCTCCCAAACGACCGCATTTTCACTATTCTATTTATTCTCCATTCATTCCTATTTATTACCACTTCTCCTGCCTGATTTATAGTCATTCTTCTATCTTTCAACGCTTGTCTTACACAGTTTCTCCATCTCAATTGAGGTGTTCCTACCCCTCAAACACCACTTGTACCTGACTCACATATTATTTTTGTAATCCTTTCATCTTCCATTCGCTCAACATGTCCATACCAGCACAGCACCCCTCTGCCCGACAAATGTTCTTGCTGCCCCACTCTCCTACATATCTCTTCATTCCTCAATCTATCTCTAGGAGTCACTCCACACATACTCCTCAAGCAGCTCATCTCCATCACATCCCGCTTTCTTCTCTCCTTTGTCTTCAGAGCTCATGTCTCAGTACCATACATCACTGA
>CM064530.1:40299214-40346521 GCA_032716605.1 Paralithodes platypus
TTCTCTAAATAATCCTTATTACCGAGGGGAGTATATTTTGGTCAAGAGACATGACCCCACCCGAGCTGGTAAACTGGAGGAGAAATACAAGGGTCTTTTCAGGGTTGTCGAGACAAACGGGCCCTATCAAGTGTTATACTTCAATTATGGAGATATCGTGTCAGTTACTCATATTCGTCATACCAAACGATATGAAGGGAACGTTCCCCCAGAGACGAGCGAGTAGAGTAGCGATGAAGGGAGCGAAGAGGAAACGGAATTCAGGATCGACGACCCCGATACTTTCTCAGTTCGACCCAACGTTAGAGGTCCTACTCCGACTCGGGACTATCTAGAAGATTCTCCACTCTGGTGCTCACTTAGTAAAAACAAACGAGAGGGTCTACCTGACGTTGAGCCAGAAGAAGACCTAGGAAGCGAAGAGATCGTATCTAGTGCGGAAGATGATTTCTATGAGCTTACTGAGGAGGAAAAGTCTATGGTCCCAGACAGCGAAGTTTCAGTTTCCCCGAGAGATTTAAATAGGACTTTAAGTAGTGAGGAAGAGTGTCCTCGAGACGAGGTAGAACCGCGAGGCGTATCTGTTGACGGCAACCGGATAAACGGTTCTCCCACAGCTAAAGTGAAAGAATCCAAAGGAACTCCCTTGCTTAATGTTCCTGATGAGACTCTCGCGAGAGCGACCAAGTTCACGGGCCCCACCGAAACTCTCACTCGTAGTGGTAGGATTAGCCGCCCACCAATCGGGAACCCGGACGAAGATATAAATAAGACCCCCGGGGCACGTGCCTGTCAGTTGCAAGGCACCATGCCTCTCCCCTCTGACCCTCAGTACCGACTCCGTCGACTGGTAACCATAATCGATGGACAAGGACAAAGAATTAATACCACACGAGCTCTCAAACAGTTTCTTAGCCAGCCCGGGGAAGTTTTAATAGCCAAAACTATCATGGGGAATCAGAATCCTGCACTCTAGTTACATAAATGTCTCTGTGAGCATAGTGGACTGCTTGAGTGGCAGCCGGAGGGCATAAATGTTAGGGGAACAGTGTTGCGGCGATCAGGAGGAGTTCGCCAAAATTCAGTAGGGGGTGATAAAGTAGATAAATCCTCCGCCAATCACGGCGCTCCCTTTACTTACTTGCACAGCCAGCTGATTTTGACAGCTCACGGCTGCAACATGCCACGCCCCGCCCACCAGCCAATCAGCGGCCTCCATTATCGGAGTGCGAAGCTGGACTTCTTACTCCACCTCAAAAGTCACTCTCTTTCTCTGCCCGAAGAGCTCCTTCTGATTATCCCCTAAGTAAACCTTGGTGCCAGCCCTGTACTCCCGTAAGCCAGCAAAAGAGGGTTATAATCAGCTTCCTGGGACTTATTTTGAAGAAGAGAAAGAGGAGGTGAAGCAAGCAAGAATCCAGAGCGAGCGTGTCTCGGCGCGTGCCAGTCAGCCAATCACAGCGCGGGAGAGCGGGAGGCCTGACTATAAAGGCTGCCGCGCACGGGATCCAGGGGTCACTCACCCCTTAGAGCCCACCGGGTTAACACACTGCAACCTACTTGCTCTCTCTCGCCCGGGCACAAAGGAGAACCAGGAACCCACCTTTCCAGTTACCTTGCCCTCACCTAAAGTCACAACCCAGACCACCCCTGACCTCTCCTCACTTTCGTCCACTCGGAGGATGCACCATCAGTATCCTGCCGCCTGTCGTCACGTTCCTAGTCTGCACACATACAGTCAAGCGCTTCAAGAGGGACGACAGAAGGTGGACGGAAGTGAAGACTTCCAGAAGAGCTACTGGCCAGCTCTGAGGTGGTAAAGCACAGTTCCAGACACACACACACCTGATCCAGCATACCAGAATATATTTGTTTAAGGACCCATATTTGGCCCACATATGATAAAGAAAGAAAGAGAGAGTGGTTGACTAACCTGGTGGTTTCTATAAAAATGTATGTGTCCTAGGACAAGACTAAAGGAAAAATAAATTAGACTCACCTGAATATAATTATAAAGATGATGATGTGTTATTAATTAGTTATCTTTGTTAGCAACGGCGCCATGCCGAAAGAGTTATTATATAGGATCTGATAGGAGAGATTTAAGATTAAAAGAGTAAAAGTAAAGAGGGGAGGGAAAGAATACTTTTGTTAATAAATGACGCAACCAGTAAGTTAATTAAAGAGGGAAACAGTTGTTTAGTTGCCTAATAGATTAACTATAGCTAGGGAAGGACACTAGTCCATATGAATCATTCATTAAGTTGTGTAAAAAGGAAACTGTGAAGAAGGACACTAGTCCAATGTGAGTTGCGTTATTATTAAGTCTAAAAGAGCTATTCCGTGTATGCGTTTGAGGCACGGTTCATCTTTTGTTAGAACCATTATTGATTAAGGTGCAAGGTAACATAGCGTGTTTGTAATAGGGTTACTTGAGGGTAAATTCGGAAGGTGTCATTGAGGTAAAGATTGTAAACCTATATTGTGAAATAACTGGGTGACGGAACCCAATAGTGTGATTGAGATAAATAATGTAAACCTATATTGTGAAGTGACTGGGTGGCGGAACCCATATTATATGTTAGAGAGACCTTGTAATCTCATTCGGTAATTGGTACGATTTTATGTCATTGTGGACGTACTTGTGTAGTAAAGACGATTGTGTCAAAGGAATAAATAGATTCTATGTATTAAGGAGATAGATTATATGTGTAATAGCCTTGTTATTAAGAAAGGAAACCGAAGGCTCAGTAAACGTGGGAAAACCTAAAGAGTAGAGGAACGAATATAACTTTTGTTTTCGTTAGACAAAGAGCAAATGGTTTATTAGGCCCTGGTCTCAATAAAAGATACAGCAGGGTTTTGATTCAATTATTTAGGATAAATCACTAATAACGGGTCGTAGGATCGAAGCCGACTTGAGTCAATACCTGAATAGCGGGGATTCAGTTAGGGAGTAACGGGAACTTAAAGGGTCCAAAGTGCAACCTAGCATGAATCGACATAATATTCAATCTGCGTCTTGAACTCATCTCGGCCCTAACCAAGAACCTATTAATAGAGTAGTTAGGAAGTTTGTTAAATAAAACATACGAACTTCTAAATGACTGTCGAATTATCCCCGTAGTAGTAGTAGCATAACAGATTTAGAAATAAATACTACAAAGGTGATTATAATATGAGGCAAAGAAGCACTATAGCACGGCAGCACGATATGGAGATAAATAGATAGATAGATAGTGAGACTCAGAAGGTAAGTGAACGAGACAAAGTGGGTAAATAAGCTAATGGTTGGCCCTGTTCCTCAGGGCTCTGTCCTATCTCCTATTCTCTTTCTAATTTGTATAAATGATCTCCTTAACTGTACCTTAATTCCCATCCATTCATACGCAGACGACTCAACCTTACACTACTCCATTAGTTTTTCAGAACGCCCCAGCCAGCAATCCCTCAACGACAAACGTAATGAAGCCATAGAACTCTTAAATTCTGATCTAAATACTATTTCCAATTGGGGCAGAGAAAACCTTGTTAACTTTAATGCTTCCAAAACCCAATTTCTCTATCTATCTACCCGTCAGGATCTCCCAGCGGACTATCCCTTATTCTTCAACAATTCAAAAATCAACCCTTCATCTTCTCTCAATATTCTTGGTGTCTCTTTTTCTTCTGCTCTCATTTGGAAGGACCATATTACCAGTCTTGCTAAGGCAGCCTCCCAGAAGCTGGGTGTGCTCAACCGCCTTAGGGGGTTCTTTTCCCCTGCACAACTTCTTGCTCTGTACAGGGGCATAGTGCGCCCTTGTATTGAGTATTGTTCACATGTGTGGGGAGGTTCCTCTCACACCGCTCTCCTAGACAAAGTTGAAAGGAAGGCCTTTCGTATCATTAACTCCCGTCCACTCACCAACTCTCTGCAATCTCTCTCTCTCCGCCGCAATGTTGCATCTCTCTCTCGCTATTCTATCGCTACTATAATAATCAGTGTTCTTCAGAGCTATCCCAGTGCATACCACCTCCTTTACGTAGGGCACGTGGTACCCGTCTTGCAACTCAATCCCACCCCTACTCTGTGCAACTCTCCAACCCAA
This sequence comes from Paralithodes platypus, assembly GCA_032716605.1. Taxonomy (NCBI): domain Eukaryota; kingdom Metazoa; phylum Arthropoda; class Malacostraca; order Decapoda; family Lithodidae; genus Paralithodes; species Paralithodes platypus. The sequence continues at coordinate 40,303,306 of CM064530.1, forward strand.
GAGTGAAACGTTACTCTCAAACTTTCTTCTACTCAACAGCTGAGCTCTGGAACTCTCTCCCAGAATCAGTCTTTCCCTCTTCCTATGACTTAAATTGCTTCAAACTCTGTGTGTCCAGGCATTTTGGCTCGAACGTCCCTTGATTTTGGCCCTGTCACTCTTTCAACTATGGGGGAGGCACTCGCTATAGGCAGTTATGCCTTTTGCCTCCCTCAATCACATAGAAAAAAAAAAAAAAAGAGAGAGAGCAAGGTCACGAGAGCACGGGACATAGCACGGGCAAGAGGGTAAGTAAAGGAGACAAAGTGTCAACATAACACAATAACTGGTAATGACCAGAGAGAGAGGCAGGGTGTGAACCATGGTTAAGTTAATATAGGTCAGAATCACCAGGAGAAGTGGTTAGGAATCTTGCTCTCGGAGTTTATGACCAACATACCTACAGTTTATATCTCTTGGACTACAGCTACCCTATTTGGAGTTTACTACAAAAATTATCTAGTGGAAAAATAAACAGTGCTGCAAGTATCATTGCACTGACGGTTTCTCGACATACACCGATGAATATAACATCTTTCCCAAACAGAATAGAATATTCAATATTAAGCCATCATACTGAAGGGAATCAAGTTACTGTGACCCTTAGACGGCTGTGAACGATGAGGGTAACCAATTCATATTGTATCCTTTTAGTCATTATATCAACTAGCAAATCAGTAGCTTTGAGTAAGGGGGAACCAGTAATGCAAAGAAGAAAGACAAACAGTAAGTCAACTGCGAAGAGACAAATGACATATGTCGCGAACAGGCAAATTTACACACCAACCATTTACCCATTAGCCCATGACATAATATTACTGTATACAATTATCACAAGTAAGTCCTTTCAAGGCCACCAAAGGGGATACATTTATGTAGGCTATATAAACAACAAGAAGCGAGCGCTCCACTTTAAGAGCAGTGACCTGATGAAGCTATCTGCGAAACATTGTCAATATAGTGTTTTTCCTCAGATGGTGTTTTTTATCCATTCTGTCTACTTTTCAAGTACCACTCAACATTTAAGAGCTGTCTTGAGTCAGTCCATTCATTAGGTATCCCCTTTGAAGTGCTGAGAAACAGTGAAACACAACACTACACCTCCATCTTCGTGGCCTTTCTTAACTTCTTGACCTTCATTTCAGTTCTTTAACCTCCGAAGTGCGCATGGGGGTAATTAGACACCTCTCCCTGTGCGCATGTATTTGAGGTGTTTCCGTCACTAAAATATTCATTGTACCATTAATAGCATTAATACTTATCCATATGAGCCTATTATGGGTTGATTATAAAGGTAATAACCTGAAACAACAATAAAACGAGTGAAAACAGCGTTTGGATGGTCAAAATCGGAGATATAGCCCGCGAGTTGTATAATGTATGGGTGAGGCAAGCTGCTTTCCCGCCAATTTCCCCCAAGGCCACTGAGACACAGTCGATCGATACTCTCTCTCTCTCTCTTGCATTCGCTTGCTATCAGTGATGACCACACCCTGCAACCGGATTTCTAATGTTAGCACGAAAATATACCTCAGAATAAGGGAATAACAGGGAAAATAGGTGATAACTGAAGGAGAGGAGGAAAGTGGGGAAGGAGGGGAGGTAGAGGACTGAGATTTTGCATGGCCCAGGGGCCAAATTGGCCCAGGGGCCAAACAAAAATAAAAAAATAAAAAAATAAAAATAAAACAAATATTTGTTTTTCGATGTCAAAAGTTGATTTTGTTTTTTCTCTGACTCTTAAGAGTCTCCCCGCAGTCCGCCGGGGGAACTCTTAAGAGTCTCCCCACAGTTCCCGGGTTAAAGAATGCTTAAAATCTGTCCACACTTGATCAGCCATATACAACTTTTCTGACTGTATAATAAGGTGTATCAGTAACAATACACATTATAGTAAATGAAGCAAGATTCTATTATTTAATTGGTTTACTAAGTCACATAACTTTTCATCTCCTTATTAGACCTTCCCCCTCTCTCTCTCTTTCTCTTTCACACACTCTCTCTCTCTCTCCCTGGCTTTCATCCCTGCTTCATTTCCTACTTGGCAAAAGTATACCAATATCTAAACATTGTAAATTACAACAATGACTTAATTACTAGTGAGAGAGAGAGAGAGAGATTAGTGTCATAGGAGGTTGAATTTGAACACACAAGTATGAAGAGCAAAATATTAATGACTTTTCTTCGACATCTCAAGGTCTACTTCCAGATTGCTAATCTGGACTGACTAGGATGCTTTGAGTAGTTTGGACAGTTCAGTTGGGCTACAGATTTTGCTAACACTTGAATATCTTGTCCAACTTAATGAGGAAATATATCGGCTGTCATATAAGGACCAACACCCGGGATATGTTCTAGGAATCTAGGGGCATGTGTAATTCTTCATTCATAAATGGGACTGTACTAATGGACCGTTAATGCTATACCTCTGGGACCGTAATCTATGGACCATGAGTGCTTCACCTCTGGGACAAATCTATGGACCGCCAGTACTTTACCTCTGGGACCGTAATCTATGGACCACCAGTACTTTACCTCTGGGACCGCAATCTATGGACCACCAGTGCTTTACCTCTCGGACCGTAATCTATGGACCATGAGTGCTTCACCTCTGGGACCGTAATATATGGACTGTGAGTGCTTCACCTCTGGGACCGTAATCTATGGACCACCAGTGCTTCACCCCTGGGACCGTAATCTATCGACTGCCAGTACTTTATCTCTGGGACCGTAATCTATGGACCACCAGTGTTTTACCTTTGGGACCGTAATCTATTTCTGGGGTCTGGAATGTAGTGGCTGGAGTTCGTTTTCCTGTGTTTCTTTTATCTTCTTCTGTTGCACGTTTTACTTCTGTCTCTCCTGTCTCCTTTTGTCTTCCCGCTTCATTTGTCCTTGGGCCTTCAGAAGTTATCCTTCTCTGCTTGCGGGTAATCCCATTATTTTAGGGTTAACGCCTTTAATATATTTGTACATGTTGATTTTTCATTGATATGCTTTTTATTTCTTTTAATCCTCACCATTTCATACATACTGATCGTAAATTTTCCTCTGCAATATACCGGTGTTCCATTATTTTGCTAGATTGCGTTCCTCCACTCGGCAATTACGCGCGATATAGGCATGCTGATGAAAAACAAAAAACATCAATATTTTTCAGGCATTGTATTAAAGAATAGTACAGTGCATATTCTACAACTTTTTCATGAACCCATTTGCAGGATTTCAACCTATAATTACTCAGACAAAATATAGTAAACGTCCAAGATCCCTAATATTACACTTGGTGACAACAAGGAATATAAAAGGCTCAGTGAGTAATTCAGCCAGACAAATTAATAGGATTACCTGTCAAGTCACCAAGGCTCCTCGGCTTACACGAAATGCTGGCGTGATCTCAGGTGGCTCGACGGAAAAACTAAAGGTATGTTTGTGCAAACTAAGACACAAGCAATATTAGTCACTATGTCTTTGTACAGTTGGTTACATAAATTCAAGTCGCCGCTTCAGAAACCGAGAGGTTAATGTTGTATACACTGTGTCTGTATGATTGTGTGTGCTTGTACACTCACGCGTACTAAAAGTTGCTCAGGGTGGGGCCTTCCTTCCCCTACTCCACCCTGGGCAAGTTGAAGGGGGGAGTCAGGTCCAAGTCTACCTACCCCCACCTTCCACCCCCAAGTTATCCCCAACTCCCCCACCTTCCTTCTCTAGCTGGCAGTTAGTGATTGGCGACGATTGTTCTCATTCATTGCAAATTATTATTAAACCATCATTGCACCTGTTTACAATGGCCAACATTTAACATTTATTAGGAATCTATTAATACAATATACTGTATAATTATATTCTCAAAATGAGTCTCTATACACAACGTTGCCAGAATCTCAGCTGTAGTGATCTTCTGCTTCTCTCTTGTTCTCTCTCTCTCTCTCTTAACACACAGACTACTAGGTCAGTTCATTAAAGTTTTTTAAAATATGTAATGGGTTTGACAATGTGGATCATAGCAAACTGTTTAGCCTCAATATGAACACAATACGCAACCATGGCTGGCAGTTATAATTGAAAAGGTTCAGCACTAGTATTTGTGGAAACTGTTTCTACCTGGAACAAACTTTCCTCAGAAATTTAAACATTTCCTCATTTGAGCAATTCAAGAAGACAGTAGTCAGTAGATATTATTTTGCACTCTCTGTAAGGAGTGTAGTGCACTGAACAATATATCTCCTTCCACTTCGAATATTTCCCCGAAATGGACCGCAAGGTCTTTGAGATACTAACTATTCCTTGTAACTCCGTGTAGCTCTCTCATAGCACACACTTTCTACAACCAAGAAGATAGAACGGGTCTGAATGGGTTATATTCCCCTTTATTAGTGCGAGTGATGAATGCTGCCTTCATTCGATACACAGAGGAGAGTTGATGGGGTTTGTAGAGGTGAAAGGCTGGGATCACAGATAGAGACAGAGAAGCGGGAAGTGAGAAGGCGAGCCCTGCTACTCAAGGGCTCGATACTAAAAACTTACTAATAATTAACACCAACTTTCATCGTAAGTTGTATCGAGTTCTACATTTAATTGATTAAACAAAAGTGTATAGGCCATAGAGAATTAAATACAGAATGTTTATAGTATGTATAGTATTGAATAAATGGAAGAAACTTATGGAAATGATGAACGAAACAATCAATAATAGCCGCAACATTATTCCAGCCCATATTTGCCTTTAGTCCTTTCCTTTTATGATATAAGAGCCCGACTGTGTAAGTAGTTTGATAAATTAGGAGTAGATCGTAGAGGTGCCGGCACGGTGATGTGTATTGCAATAATGGTGAACATAATATCCTGAATACTGTGCGAGATTGAATTTAATTACTGTATTATTATATTCAAATCACATTAAATATTGATCGTAGAAAGCACAGAGAGAGAGAGATAAAAGCACAAAACCACTACATCCAAGATTCGTGTAACCCACGTTGTGTATAGAAACTCATTTTGAAAATACAATTATGCAGTATATTGCATTAATAAATTCCTAATAAATATTAAATATTGGCCATTATCAGCATGTGCAATGATGGTTTAACAATGATTTACAATACATGAGCACAATCGTCGCTAACTGCCAGCTAGAGAAGGAAGGTGGGGGAGTTGGGGATAGTTTGGGGGTGGAAGGTTGGGGTAGACTTGGAACCGACTCCCCCCTTCCACCTGCCCAGGGTGGAGTAGGGGAAGGAAGGACCCACCCCTGAGCAACTTTTAGTATGCGTGAGTGTACGTGTGTGCCCGCAAGGCACACGCAGTCTTCTGTGGCAGCAATAATGATGGTGTTCTGTGTGTGTGAGTGTGCCCCATAGGGGCTGGAAGGAAAGCAATAACAAATACGACAAATTAAAACATTTGGGCACCGGGGAGATCGAGGATTAATATGAAAATGGCATGGGGAAAACAATGGATAATAAAAATGGGAATGGAAGGAGATAAAAGGAATACAGAACAATAACAAGTACCCCCAACCATACCACTGTTAACTACCACCCTTTTCTGTTCCATCTACTACACCTTGTTACTGTCCAACCCCTACATCGGTTCCTTATAATGTTTGTCAACTGTCATGTATACAACAGTCAATGTACAGCAGTCAACGCACAACAGTCAGTGTACAATATTCAGGGTACAGCAGTCGGTGTACAATAGTCAGGTTACAGTAGTCAGTGTACAATTGTCAGGGTACAGCAGTCAATGCACAACAGTCAGTGTACAATAGTCAGGGCACAACAATCAGTGTACAATAGTCCGGGCACAACAGTCAGTGTACGATAGTCAGGGTATATTAGTCAGTGTACAATCGTCAGGGTACAGTAGTCAGTGTACAATAGTAAGTGTACAACAGTCTGTGGACAACAGTCAATGCACAACATTCAATGCACAACAGTCAGTGCACAATATGCAGTGTACAGCAGTCTGTGTACAACAGTCAATGCACAACATTCAATGCACAACAGTCAGTGCACAATAGTCAGTGTACAACAGTCAGTGTACAGCAGTCAGTGTACAGCAGTCAGTGTACAACAGTCAATGTACAGCAGTCAGTGTACAACAGTATGTGTACAGCAGTCAATGTACAGCAGTCAGTGTACAACAGTATGTGTACAGCAGTCAATGTACAATAGTCAGTGTACAACAGTCAGTGTACAACAGCCAGTGTACAAGTCAGTGTACAGCAGTCAGTGTACAATAGTCAGTGTACACCAGGCAGTGTAAAACATCCAGTGTACAACAGTCAGTGTACAATAGTCAGTGTACAACAGTCAGTGTACAAGTCAGTGTACAGCAGTCAGTGTACAATAGTCAGTGTACAACAGTCAGTGTAAAAGAGCCAGTGTACAACAGTCAGTGTACAACAGTAAGTGTACATCAGTCAGTGTACAACAGTCAGTGTACAACAGTCAGTGTACAGCAGTCAGTGAACAACAGTCAGTGTACAGCAGTCAGTGTACAACAGTCAATGTACAACAGTCAATGTACAGCAGTCAGTGTGCAGCAGTCAGTGTACAACAGTCAGTGTACAATAGTCAGTGTAAAACAGTCAGTGTACAGCAGTCAGTGTACAACAGTCAGTGTCCAGCAGTCAGTGTACAGCAGTCAGTGTACAGCAGTCAGTGTACAGCAGTCAGTGTACAATAGCAGTGTACAACAGTCAGTGTACAGCAGTCAGTGTACAATAGTCAGTGTACAACAGTCAGTGTACAACAGTCAGTGTACAACGGTCAGTGTACAAGTCAGTGTACAGCAGTCAGTGTACAACAGTCAGTGTACAACAGGCAGTGTACAGGTCAGTGTACAGCAGTCAGTGCACAACAGTCAGTGTACAACAGTCAGTGTACAACAGTCAGTGTACAAGTCAGTGTACAGCAGTCAGTGTACAACAGTCAGTGTACAGCAGTCAGTGTACAATAGTCAGTGTACAGCAGTCAGTGTACAGCAGTCAGTGTACAACAGTCAGTGTACAAGTCAGTGTACAGCAATCAGTGTACAATAGTCAGTGTACAACAGTCAGTGTACAGCAGTCAGTGTACAACAGTCAGTGTACAGCAGTCAGTGTACAGCAGTCAGTGTACAACAGTCAGTGCACAATAGTCAGTGTACAAGTCAATGTGCAGCAGTCAATGTACAACAGTCAGTGTGCAGCAGTCAATGTACAACAGTCAGTGTGCAGCAGTCAGTGTACAATAGTAAGTGTACATGTCAGTGTGCAGCAGTCAGTGTACAACAGTCAGTGCAGCAGTCAGTGTACAACAGTCAGTGTACAGCAGTCAGTGTACAACAGTCAGTGTACAGCAGTCAGTGTACAACAATCAGTGTACAGCAGTCAGTGTACACGTCAGTGTACAGAAGTCAGTGTACAATAGTCAGTGTGCAGCAGTCAGTGTACAATAGTCAGTGTACAACAGTCAGTGTATACCAGTCAGTGTACAATAGTCAGTGTACAACAGTCAGTGTACAACATTCAGTGTACAATAGTCCGTGTACAAGTAAGTGTACAACAGTCAGTGTACAAGTCAGTGTACAGCAGTCAGTGTACAACAGTCAGTGTACAACAGTCAGTGTACAAGTCAGTGTACAAGTCAGTGTACAGCAGTCAGTGTACAACGGTCAATGTACATCAGTCACTGTACAGCAGTCAGTGTACAACAGTCAGTGTACAACAGTCAGTGTACACGTCAGTGTATAGCAGACAGTGTACAATAGTCAGTGTACAACAGTCAGTGTACAGCAGTCAGTGTACAATAGTCAGTGTATAACAGTCAGTGTACAGCAGTCAGTGTACAGCAGTCAGTGTACAACAGTCAGTGCACAATAGTCAGTGTACAAGTCAATGTACAACAGTCAGTGTGCAGCAGTCAATGTACAACAGTCAGTGTGCAGCAGTCAGTGTACAATAGTCAGTGTGCAACAGTCAGTGTACAACAGTCAGTGTGCAGCAGTCAGTGTACAAGTCAGTGTACAACAGTCAGTGTACAACAGTCAGTGTGCAACAGTCAGTGTGCAGCAGTCAGTGTACAACAGTCAGTGTGCTGCAGCCAGTGTATAACAGTCAGTGTACAGCAGGTATTACACCAACACATTTATAGCCAAAGTTATGTCACAGTCTGGTGTTCTATTATTTTGATACTATAAGAGACTAAAATGTTGGAGGATAAACTCGGAAAAAAATCACTATAATATATCCATACAGGGGAGTAATAGGACGGCCAGATGACAGAGTAAGAGTATATGCAGAGATGGGCGGTATAATTTGAGCGAGGGTGAAGAGCCAAGGCCAACGTTATAAACCACAAAAACCCATTAAACTTTCAGTCACTCTAGTATTTCAATTTTCTGTAATTTGCATATAGACTAGCTACTAAATTGACCAAGTAGTGAAGTCCCTTTGTATACTGTTTACTGTCTTGCCCCTCCCTACTCGTGTCGGCCGCCCTCTCGGCAATGACTAAGGGTGGAACCTTGGAAGTGGGCACCGCAAAGTCATTACCGAGAAGGAGGTCGACCCCCTCAACTGGCAATTTCTCCACCACACCCACATCCAACTCCCGTGTCACACCGTCCACCTCAAGCTCCATTCTAACCAGCGGGTAAGACCGCGTAGCATTGATACCTTGAACCACCACAACCCGAGCAGCGTTAATAGGCTTGCCAGTGAAATTCTTAACAAGTGTCTGGGAAGTGCCCGTATCACGCAACAACTCAAGCCTATGCCTCACCTCACAGTACCGTGCCCCCTATGACCACAAAAAACATCTCGGACGGGTGACGAGCCCTCCTGCTGCTTCTGCACCGGCGATGACTTCGCAACCGACTGTTTACCCCGGGCAAACGCGGAAGACCTCAAAGACACGCCAATGTTGCTCACTAGTGACACCACTGATGTAGGCGGTACGCTCGGACACGAGCGCGCAATATGCCCCTTCTTATGACACTTGAAACATTCCACCTCACTCTTGGACTTCCCCTGAGATGGGTAAGGGCCCTGGCCTTTCTTTAACGGGAAGGGTTTCGACTTGGGATCATAATTGGCAACAGTACTCTTGAATGGATAATTGTTTGTGTCATTAATTCGGGGGTGTGGGGTGATACGCCCCTTGTTACCTGCCTCAGCTCTCTGTGCATACCCGCACCCGCGAATCAATGACAACCTGAGGTCAGCCAGCTCAGCCGCCTCTTGTAGAGTTTTCGGTCACTTTCTTTAAGGTTAAGAGTAAAGTCACTGCCAGTACATTTAAAAAATTGTTCCAGCAATACTAATTGTTTTTCTGAATCAAAAGTAGTTGCCTTCTCCGACCTTAACCAATTTTCAAATGCATCTGACAGCTCTCTAGCGTGTTCCTGGAAAGTACTCTCCTTTCTTTTTGGAACCGCCCTAAACTTCAGCCTATAGGTCTCTGGCTGTAGCTCATCCACCCTCAGGACAGCCTCTTTCAACAACTCATAATTCACACAGGAATCTAGGGGCAAAGCATCGTACGCCTTGAGTGCTTTCCCCGTCAATCGTGAAGAAACAAGGGCTGCCCACTTCTCCTCGGGCCATTGGTGCTCCTGGCACTTTTTCTCGCACCGAAGAAAAAATTCTGTAACTCCTAACTCATCAAACACTGGAACCAACTTAAGTAGATGCGACAGGGACTGGTCATGGGCTCGACCCCCCTGGGCGACCCGGTTCCTCGTCACCTCTACACAAGTTTTCTCTAGGTCAACATCGGCATAATACCTTTCAGACTCAAACTTAAGCTCAGCCTCTCGCTGCTGCTGCTGCTGCCTGAGCTCAGCCTCTCGCTGCCGCTGCTCGATCTCAATCTTCTGCTGCTCAAGCTCAGACTGCTGCTTAAGTTTGGCGAGCTCGAGCTGAAACAACATCTCGGAAGACAAACCCTGAGGAGGGGGTGCTACTATTGGGGACCCACCCCGTGAATCACCTAGAGGCATACCCAACCGCCAGCGGGCATCGGCCTGTGGGAACGTACCCGGCTCCGGAGCCCGAGGGGGCGCCATGATAGGAGTCGAGTGGAATGGGGGCTGGGACGAAGGTGCCCCAGCTCCCGCTCCACCCGAATCCCCATGCACCCCACCGAGCACACAGGTAACCAGCTCACCTCTCGACAAACCGCTAGTACTGGGAAACCCTAAGACCGTGGCCACACATTGCAGTCCGTACCGGTCTAGTCACGATCCGCTGACACAGGCTCCTCCAAAAATCTCCGAGCATCCTCCTCATTGTTCACCACCCGAACGCCGTTAAACAACTCCACCTTCTCCACCTCCTCGCCTGCCTCTCGCACTGTGCCCTCACTATTCTCAGACCCGTCCAGTGACATGATGGAGTCAACAAAAAAAATCTAGAGTCAAGACAAAAGTAGCCAAACTTTCGCGTAGCTTTATTCACCAAAAAATATTCGAAGATGTTCTTGAGTGCAATACTGGGTCACCAATAACTCCAACAAGTTCTATATATCCTCAAAACAATGTCCACTGCCAACAATGCGAGAAATAAATTCAACCCCAAATGGCAATAAGATTTCTCAAAAAAAATGCAATATTCAGTTCACTATATTCTGGTCTAAGGTCGCCATTTGTTACGACCGGCACTACGAAATAAACAAGGGGACTTAACAATGGACTAGATGATAGGCTATATCTGCAACAACGGTACGCTAATTCCAAACCCTCGAACTATTACGCCGGTGAACAAAACACTTAAAACCCTCCAGAGTTAATCTACTGGATAACGGGGTATCAATTAACTGGGTTTTAGTGCACTTCTACAAAGGCTTTCCGATGACGGCAAAGCCTACTCACAACAGGAGTACTTTACGTTAATAAAATGCTCTTAAGTAATAACAATGCTTGAATAAACTATAAATTTTTTTAATAAAGGAGTATATGCTTACGTTAACTTTAGTGTGAGTCTGTACTCAACACTTAACTCTACAATGCTCTATGAAAGCACTGGAAGTCTAGTCCTACAGCAATCAGCTATTGAATCTTCTGAAAAGGTCTGATGCTCTAAGATGCTCGTTAATGCAGAACAGAAATACTGCAGGGGCAGGATACCAAAGCGTGTATCTTAAATACACCAAAAAGTAGGATACATATATATAACAAGGGAGTGCAACAACTCTGTGACAGCACTAATAATCGCCACTCAAAACAGTACCTCCTTAGCCAACGTAACAGCCAAACTGGGTTGTGCACTATGCATCAACCTAGGCTAAAATAAGGCGTGAATAATTCCTAAAGCATACACAATTAAAGTTAATAAACACAATGCTGTCTTTCTCACTAATAAAGTCTAGCAGTGGCATAAAAGGTACTAGGAAACTAGGCAGAGCACAAGCATGCTCGTAGCCTACTGTCTCTCCTTGAACAGATTTCCCTTATGTTACGTTAAGTGACTTGGAGGCTCTCTTGGTAAGTCCAGATCTCAAGTATCTGGTCTTACCCTGGCGCTCCACAAAGGTCAACAAAATGAGGTAGCAAGCATACAGGTAAGTGTAGGCAAAAGCCCTTCACCTGTATACTGCTACACTCGCAAAGGAAAATATGCACAAGGGTTACGGCTAGCTAGCTTCGTCGATGTTGTACAGGTTCTGACTTGCCTCATACATAACTCAAACAACGACCAAAGATACCTTCCACTGTCTAGCATTAAATAATGGGAAAGAACAGCTCAATAATTAGGAGCACCCCAACACTAGGCTACCATATGACTATGACTCTACTAATCCCTAACGCTAGTGCAAACATAAATGTGAGAGCTGGTGCTGGTAATACGACTGGCCGACTATGGAAGTCGTATGCAGAACCAGAAGGGATAAGTAATTGAATAAAGATGGAAGTATGAAAAAGAAGAAATTCAGAGAGAGAGATAGTAGTACAGGGGGTTAGATGGGGGGACAGATTGCAAAGGACATGTAGGACCAAGCACGCTGTGCCAAGCTCTGCAGGAGAAACGCGAGCAGGAACCCCCTCAACACTAACAAAGGCAGCAGCACCCAATCACAGACGACTATGTCATGAGGAGCAAGCGTCATATGACGCGTCAGTCCCGCCAGCCAATCATGAGCGTGGGAAACTCCTCCGGGCGAGGGAGGCAGCACATACATACACACGCACATATTACCACCTCGATGCCTACCTCGCTCTTTCTCCTTAACTTCACACAATGCATCTTATATTCTATCAATGATATAAAATACTTCCAAGTGTCACAGACAAGAATAAAGATCACCACTGATCTGTCTGTGACAACATGAACTCTATGAGAGAAAGAACATCGTTCTACGATTATTGTAGCCCATTTCACTGCCCTGGCGAGCGCTAGCGAGTTACGAGTGCATTCTGGCAAGCTGGCCAGCGTAACAAATTATATAGATGATGGATACACAACATATGTGAGTAACTGTACAACATCGATATGTTACCACAACGCACATTCCCTCCACCTGACCACGGCCACACATATCCTGCCTTTAACTTTTTATCCCAGACGATGGAACAGTCAAACCTGGTTCTTTACGGCCCTAAATAATATCCATTGCATTATGTAAAGTCTGCGGCGGTCAATATCGGTAAAGGTGGTGAGTTGTGGTTTGTCCTCGCTCAGGAATGGCCCACACTCGCTCCGGAGCCCCTCATTGGGAACTCAGATATTATCAGCCATTTTCATTGTTGGCGAAAGTATTGGACCAAATCTCAATTGCCTCCATCCCGGTCTTACTTATGAATCACTTAAGGCTGTTACTCCTGCAGGAAAACATGTAAACTGCCAATCTTACGGCGGGCTGTTGAGAACAAAGAAATGCATAAATCGAGCGAGATGTGGAGGGCTAAGCTTTGGAACTCAATTGTATGCTTAATATCATAATTACGCAAGTACCTTTAAAGAAAATTATAATTCAAATTTGCATAATCAATAGTTGAAATTGGATCTCAGTGTTACCCTTAACTCGTAAAGTACGAAGCTATGGTAGTTCAAAGGGTCCCGCTATGCGAAGGTATTTGGTTCTATTCTGAAGAAAATCGTTATATTTACCATAAATATATATATATTACTTATCCATATGCGCCTATTTTGCATTTAATATGAACATATAAACATTTAAGAGCAATAAAAGAAGTGGGAATAGCATTTGGGGGGGGAAATAGACGGATTATTGCCGCCCAGCTGTACCATGAGGTGAGAGCCGGGGCGGCGTATATCCTCCCTTCCCGAGCTCTAGAGCGACACTGACAGCTCGGAGTAGAAGTCTCTGTGTTGCAAGGACCTCTTGGTGCCTCGTCTGTGTTAACCCTTCCTGCCCGGGTGTCCGTGTGAAAGGACACGACGAAATAAGGGCAGGAGCCCGGGTGTCCTGTTACTAGGCAGTAAGCTTTCAAGCCTATTCAGCTTGGTCTGAACGCCGTGCGTCCGACGCATGTAAACCAAGCCGATCGTTGCATCACCGCACCTCCGAAAACAAGAAGGAGACGTCGGATCAATGTTATTGTTGTGACGTCAGACGAAATTAGTGTGTGAAAAGCTCCGATATTGTCAACATCGCGGCAAAATTCGCTCCACGGAAATCGTCATCACAACTGAACCAGTTGATTTAGAGAGCTCTACTCAATGCCAGTCTACAGATTGGAAACCGCACTACGTTTATAGATGTGTGGGACATTTCTAGCAGTTAAACTAAACAAAAATACGGTAGCATAGGCCTAGACGTTTTTCGGCCAGATCGCCCGGGTAGCCCACACTGTCCTTTGGAGAGACAGCCCGGGCCAGGAGGGTTAAAGAGATCGCGTTAGCTAAATTTGCACGGAAAATTACCCGATCAATGGGGCAATAAGAGGAAAAATAGCTGATAATTGAGGAGAGGTGAAAAGGAGGGGATGGGTGGGGACACATATGTAGGAGTGGTAGGAAGTAATGGAAGAGAATTATCTCACCTAATTAATAATTGCTTTGTTTTGAGTGTCACTGGGGTGTTTTAAAGCTTTTTTTATGCTCTGGATGTATTGAGGACAGTGGCAGTGCACCACAAAAACCTCTACTGAGGATGGTCGCTGTTTATGGAATAATTATCATCCGTACATATTATGAGGAAGGTAAACAATGGAACAGGAAAAATATCCATACAATTGTGTTTGATTAGTAAATATATAATGGTTTATTTGAAAGATGTCCTCCCTATTAAAAAATTAGGTATCAGGTTAATACACAATTTAAGTCAGCACTCCTTCCTCAGTCAACACATGCTAACAAACACTTCATAAACCCTGGTATACACGAGGGTTATTTACGGCAATAATCCTAGTTATCTTGCAGCTTCAAAATATCAGTTTGTCAGCCTTGGTAATTAATCTAATTCCAGTCTAGATAACAATAATAATGCTAACAGAATGTAAATGTTACCATCAAATAACTTGTTCATCGAAAGTTACCTGAATAAACATCTTTAGGGAAATACATCTATGCATTCATAGCAATTCAGAAGATACAAATTACATGAATAACATGCTCACTAAACTAAACTTAGCCAACTAAACTGTAATGTTCTGTAAATATAGTGTTGCTTACTTTCCATATATGTGTAATATACACTCGTTTACCAGCTAATTTAAAATTACTATAATTTAGAAAATATTAATCAATCAGACCCAGCAATAATATGAAATAGTACATTAATCTATACTGGTAAGGTATATCGCAATACAAAACAACAAGTGAGATGACATTGACTAACGAAGCTTGCTGACGTGGTATTTTTGGAGTAACGAGGCAGCTTGGCCAAACAATATCATGTTGACTCTACAATCCAGCGAGATGGTTGTGTTTGGGTGTGCTCCGTGTTTTCCCATGGACATTTAATTAACATTTCTTTTGAATAGGTTATATTGATATGCATTGTTTATGGAAGCTTTCTCCCTCCCCTCCCCTCTTTATTCTCTCATTTTGAGTATTTTGCCTATCGGTCCACCCTTCTCAAAAATTATATTCTTGTACTTTCAATCACTGTCTCCTTACTTTCTAAATAGAGTAGAGCGTTAGCTAGAACGCATTCACAATATTTAATGCATGTTACACAGGGTCATTACTACTCTAAAAACAAACAGCATTCATTGATAAGGCTTACCTCATCGCTCAGAAGACCTACTATTATATCAGCTACTTCTACAAGATTTATATAAAGTACATTGCATTTAAAGGGCCACACTGTTAATACAAATAATTTGACCATTCACTTCATCATTCCTTCTTAACTTGAATAATGCCTGGAGTAGCTCTAATGGAAAATATACAGGTTCTCAAGGTTAGTTGAGTATAATGCTAAGACTCTGATAGTACCTTCATTTTCACGAGTGAATAATACATTTGTGGTTGTGCAGGAAGGAGAATACTTTCCTGTGTAATTATATACATACGTATAACGATATACTACAGATATTATTCCCGTTCACACACGTTCCAGACAAACATCACACAAACATTACATAATAATTCAGAAAAACTCATGACACTCCAGATAACCAGAGTAATGTCATCAACCCCAGATTATAAGAACACGGACTTCCAATTCCCTAAATGTACCAAAGTAGCACAATACTCATCCACGCCAACCCCTGAGGGTCCCTAATGCAGCGCCGGAACTTACACTGAAATGAGACTAGGACATTTTACACAACCCAGTGTTGACCATTCGTACGCATGGAAACATACTGTATATTAGCCAACCTAGGTTATCCTATTTGAATTAACCTAGTGTTATTTATAACCTATTCTACTTGTCCATAAGTGATGACATAGGTATATGCATGACTCATGCGAATTAAGTTACATAAAATCAACTCGCAGCCTTGGAACATCAGTGAACACGATGCTTCACGAGACAGCCGCTAGAGCTGCCTTGATGATCTGGATTACTGGCTATGTTAGAAATTGGATTAGTCGGTGGTGAGGAGCAGGAGGTAGGATACTGGGAGGGTGGGTAGGAGCAGGAGGTAGAATACTGGGAGGGTGGGTAGGAGCAGGAGGAAGGGTAACGAGGGGGTACAAAGGAGTACAAAGGAGTACAAAGCAAATCAAGCAACAATACGTCTAGTGACCCTTCTAGGCTGCTTGTCCTCCAAAACACTGAGGATCAAGTGTCCAAACAGTGGTTTAGAGTGGGTAATGGAAAATTGGAAAGGGAACTAATGTCCGTGGCAGGATTAGGAAGTTAGTAGGGGACAGATGGGTTAGTAACTGAGGGGAAGATAAAATAAAGTTATTCATTTACAAACGCAGTCAGTCGCTGGTTTGATGCGAGATATTTGTCTAGGCGGATTTTAAATGAATCAACGGTGCTGCAGCCTATAACGTCTCGGGGAAGCCCATTCCACAAGTTGACAACTCGATTGAAGAAGAAATTCTTAGATTTGTGTGAGTTAAAAGATTTACCAATAATTTTGCAACCGTTTCCCCGCGTGTAATTAGATTGGTCGATAGCGAAGTACTTACTACAGTTCATATTGTCGATGCCTTTGATGATTTTGAACACTTGAATTAAGTCGCCTCTTAATCTGCGCTGCGTTAAAGGAAATAGATTTAATTCTCTAAGATGCTCTTCGTATGGTTTGTTCTTTAGGCTAGGTATAATTTTGGTAACTCTACGTTGAACTCGTTCTAGCTTGTTTATATCTTTTTGGTAATAAGGGCACCAGGATTGAACGCAGTATTCCAGAAGAGGGCGGACTAAGGAATTGTAAAGGGTTAGGATAACTTCTTTGGATTTATGCTCAAATGACTTGCCTATAAAGCCAATTATTTTGTTTGCCTTCTTAACAACTTCTGAACATTGTTGACTCGGTTTTAGGTTACTCGATATTGTTACTCCCAGATCGGTTTCTCTGTTTACATTCTTAAGCTGAGTGCCATTCATCGAATAGTTTGCTTTCTCATTTAGGTATCCGATATGTAGTACTTTACATTTATAAGCATTGAAACTCATTTGCCAAATTATGGCCCAACATGACAATTTATCTAGATTGTGTTGCATATCGTCAACTTGTTCTTTTGAGAGTACACTATTTGCAATTTTTGTATCGTCAGCAAATTTTGAGATTGTACAGGTGAGACCCTCATCTATGTCGTTGATGTAAATTAGAAAGAGAATTGGTCCTAGTACCGATCCATGGGGTACCCCGTTAGTTACATTGGTCCATTTAGATGCCTTACCGTTTATGACTACTCTTTGCTTTCTGTCGCTGAGCCAATTTTCTATCCATTTCAACACACCGTCTTGTATTCCATGCGCTTTTAGTTTTAGCAGTAAACGTTTGTGGTGAACTTTGTCAAAGGCCTTTTGAAAATCAAGGTATATAATATCTACAGCTTTACTCTCATCGTAGAGGTTGTGGATATCGTGGAAGAAGTTTAAGAGGTTTGTTAAACAGGAGCGTTTTTTACGAAAGCCGTGTTGAGTATCTTTAACACCTTACGAGCGGCCTATGCGGTTTATTTATGTGTACCGCACAGCGGGGTGTTTTTAGCCAAAATAGGGCTGTTTACGTGATCATTTTCATGCCTAAATAAGACCCAGAACGTAAAACAAGTACCTATCCCTGAAAGGGCATAAACAGAGCTTTCGAATGACACCATAACGATCCTTGTATGATGGATAGTTTTCTTGCAATAACCGTGCAACGCGAGTGCAAAAAGCAGGTAATTCGGTACTTTCAGTACATAATTGAGTATGTAGCGAGTGAGAGAGGGAGGAGGGAGCTGAGATTTGTGTCAGTAGGTTCGCCGCGGTGGTCTGGAGCAGTCATACGCTCGCTAGTCTCCTGCCACCACTTGTCTCTCTCTCTCAGCCACATTACGTGCTGAAATTGCCACTCGAGTTATGTCGAGCGCCGCCACATAGTCCAGCTTTTTTAACTCGACTTATGTTGCTCGCCGCTAATTAAGGGTTAAGTATGTTATTTTCCTCTAAGTGATTTACGAGTCTGTCTCTTATGACCGTTTCTAGCATTTTACATACAACTGAGGTTAAGCTAATTGGACGATAGTTACTGGGTAGGGATTTGCTGCCTTTTTTGAATATCGGTGTTACGTTGGCTAGCTTCCACTGATCAGGCATAGTTCCAGACTGCAAGGATTTATTGAATAGTAATGTCAGTGGTTTGGAGAGCTCATCCTTAGCTTCCTTTAGAACTCTAGGCGAGATTGTATCAGGTCCAGGCGTTTTATTTACCTAGAGTTTATCTAAACAGTTCAATACTTCTCTCTCTGTAACGGTGATATTGCTTAGAACATCTGAATTATCAATCTGAATCGGCGATGGTGTAGGGATATCACTGAGGTCTTCTGTTGTAAAAATTGATGCAAAGAAGGTATTGAGGGCATTACTCATTTGTACTTCGTCTTTGGTGTATTCTCCATTTTCATCGACTAGCGATCCAACAGTTGAAGTAACTACTTTTTTCTTTCTGATATAACTATAGAATTATTTCGGGTTTGTTTTACTTTGATTCGCAATATGTAACTCTAAGGTCTTTTTACTTTGCTTAATTAACTTTTTGGCTTTGCGTCGTAGCTCTACAAATTTCACCCGTTCTTCATCGTTTTGTGAGGATTTTAATCTATCATTAACAAATTGTTTAGCAAGCAGACAGTTTGAAATATCTTTATTCCACCATTTGGGCTTATTATTATGGCCTGGACGCCGTATTTTCGATGGTATGCAGTCTTGCACTGCTTTTAGGTAAGTGGTTGCGAATAACTTCCAAGATGTATTTATGTTGTTATTGTTAATTAAAAAGCTCCAGTCAGTTTCTTTAAACATAGCTCTAAGTTTATAAAAGTTTGCTTTCTTGAAATTAGGGACTTTTTCGATGCTACTATTTGGTTCGTTACTAGTAAACTTTAAAGTGAAAGTTATCGTACGATGGTCGCTGTTACTGAATTCATCACCAACATTCAAATTCTCTATTAATTCTTCTTTTGTTGCAAGTACAATGTCAAGAACGTTATTACCACGGGTCGGCGTTCGAACAAATTGATAAAGCGAACTCTCTTGCAAGTTCGTATACAAGTCATGTCCGGAGTCTGAAGTAAGAGTATCGCCCCACTTGGTCACAGGTAAATTAAAGTCGCCAAAAATTACGGTATCTTGTGAGTTACTTACATCTGCAATTTGTTCATAAATTTCATGGTCAGTTTGCACTGATTGAGCTGGAGGTCTGTATTTTAATGCAAGTATTATTTTTGTACCTTTATTATTCTTTATTAGCACACAAGATGTGTCGACGTTCACAATTTGAGGGTTTGACAAGAGGGTAGGGTTAAGTCTTTCTTTGATATAAAGTAAAACGCCGCCTCCATTTCTATTTATTCGGCTTTTCTCAAACATTACATAACCGGGAATGAATATTCTGCTAAAAAGTCTCTATCTTCTGTATTGAGCCAAGATTATGTTATGCCAATCACATCATAATTTTCTGTAAACACTAGCTCCTCTAAATCTGAAAATGTATTACGTATGCTACGAGCGTTTGCATAGAAAACCTTTAAAATTTGTA
The DNA here is from genome assembly GCA_032716605.1 of Paralithodes platypus. NCBI lineage: Eukaryota > Metazoa > Arthropoda > Malacostraca > Decapoda > Lithodidae > Paralithodes > Paralithodes platypus. The sequence goes on from CM064530.1 coordinate 40,322,950, forward strand.
TTTTAGAACTCACGGAACGCTCTTTAATAATATTTTTGGTTCTTGTCGGATTTACATTTATGTTCATGGCTGTCCTAGGTCCTCTCTGTCTTCGGTCCTTATCGCTGGTGGTCCTCGGTTGCCGCTGTTTTTTGCTTGGCATTAGATGATTTATGTCACTGCTGCTTCTTCTCGGATGGCGTTTTTTGATCCATGGCTGCGGATTGCTTTGTGTAGGAGACGACCCATGCGTGCTGAACCCACAGGGTTTAGATGAGTGCCATCCTTGCAGAACAGAGTAGGCTGGTTATAGAAATTATCCCAGAGGTTGATGAATTCAACTTCTTCCTTCAGACACAGGGTGGGGGAAGTGAAGGGGGTGTTGGAGTTGTGGGGGAAGAGATGGGGTTTGAATTGTGGATTAATTGTTGTAGTGTTGTGAGTGTTTGCCGGGATAGAAATGAGCGTGAGGGAGGGTAGAAAGAAAATTGAGGGTATGGTAGAGATTATATGTACAGATTGTCAGGTTGAAAGTGATTTGTATGGGTATTCACAAGATAAGGATTGTGGGGAAAGTAGATGGATGACAAGGGAGGTTGAGAGTGGAGTATTAAGGGATCTTAGGGATAGACTATGTAATATGGGAATTAAGGAGGGAGTAATTGAATAATGGTTTGTGGAGAGTTGAAATTAATAAATATACAATCAGTATTGAGATAAATGTGGGGCAGTAATGGTATGGGGGTTGGGTAGAAATGACATTGTAGGGAAGAAGATGGGATGGGGTAGTAAAGGTGGATTGGTGATGGTGTTTGTGAAGTGGGTGATTGCTAATATGCCTGTAAGCGCTCCAGTTGATTATCCAATTTTTGTATATAAATGTTCTAAAATGTTAACAAAAAAGAAAGTATCAAAATACGTTTAACAATAAGAGGCTATTGACTCCACCTTCCCCAACCTCCCACCTACGGTTTTAGCCCACAGGTAAACAGCAGGTGGACAGTTGTTACCCAACATCCTTGTTGAGCTATATTTGTATTAGTATTATAATTTTTGCCATATTCATTGAGCCCTCCTACAGCTGTCCGTTAGTCACATAATTATCATTGTATGTGTCTGTCCGTGCCTTGTCCTTTAGTCCATCCACTATCATGTACGTTAGTCATCCGTTAGCCTGTCAGTTACTCTATCTGCTATCTTGTATGCTAGTTCATCCGTTAGCTTATCAGTTACTCTATCTGTTATCTTGTACATTTGTTCATCCGTTAGCTTATCAGTTACTCTATCTGCTATCTTGTACGTTAGTTCATCCGTTAGCTTATCAGTTACTCTATCTGCTATCTTGTAAATTAGTTCATCTGTTAGCATATAAGCTACTCTATCTGCTATCTTGCAAGTTAGTTCATCCGTTAGCTTATCAGTTACTCTATCTGCTATGTTGTACGTTAGTTCATCCGTTCGACTGTCAGTTATTCTAACGCTATCTGGTACGTTAGTTCATCCTTTAGCTTATCAGTTACTCGATCTGTTATCTCTTACGATAGTTTATCTGTTAGCTTATCAGTTACTCTATCTGCTATCTTGTACGTTAGTTCATCTGTTAGCTTATCAGTTACTCTATCTGTTATCTCTTACGTTAGTTTGTCTGTTAGCTTATCAGTTACTCTATCTGCTATCTTGTACGTTAGTTCATCTGTTAGCTTATCAGTTACTCTATCTGTTGTCTCTTACGTTAGTTCATCTGTTAGTTTATCAATTACTCTATCTGCTATCTTGTACGTTAGCTCATCCGTTAGCTTATCAGTTACTCTATCTGCGATCTCCCACGTTAGTTCATCCGTTAGCATATCTGTTACTTTATCTGCTACCGAATGACTCTCAGTTTATCTGTTAAGTTCGGCATCCATCCGTTATTCCATACATTAGTCAGTCCATTATTGTATTCGTTACCTCGTTGATCCTCCGTCCAACTCTCACAATATATTTCCTCAGAATTCCTTGGTTTGCCGGAAATTCATAAAGGGAAGTAGGCAGCTTTTTCTGGAGTACCAGTGACTGCTGAAGGTTTAACACTTCCCTGCACGAAAATGTTGAACCTTTTATCCTGTCATCATTTTAATAATGTATTTTAATAATAGCAGAGGGAAACTACTAAGTTAATTTCTGAAATAATGTAATGAGGAGAAATGAGAGGGAAACTTCAATAAATATCAGGACCGACGGTTAATAGACAGTCACGGCATTAGTGACCCATTTCCAGGCAGCTAGTACAGTAACCCTTTCAGCAGCACGATGGCGTAATATTTATCTTATTTGGGTTACTATTAGACGATTTGTTATAGTTTATAACCTACCTTTAAGAGTCAAAGTGGTACATGTGATCACAATATACCTTCTGAACAACATAGGGCCTTCATAAACTGCATACAATCGTCTAATTTTAGCGAAAATAAAATGTAAATAGGCATGATCGTGCTGAAGTGGTTAACTATTGAACCTATATGCAACTAGAAATATTATCTTACCATGAAGATGGTAACTATCAATCCCTCTACTTTAAACTGGCATGGAATGTGTGGTGGATTCCACTCCACTTGTTTAGTTAATAATACATGTGTGTGTGTGTGTGTGTGTGTGTGTGTGTGTGTGTGTGTGTGTGTGTGTGTGTGTGTCTGTGTGTGTGTATGAAGGGTAAAAAATAGCCTGAAAATAAGGAAATAGAGAAAATAAGGACACCTGAGAGTTAGTCCTAGGAGAAAAAGACACAAAAAGAAAGTGACGTAAGGAAGGAGAGAGAGAGAGAGAGAGAGAGAGAGATTACCTATGGCAACCACCTTTGACAGATGCAATAACGTGCATTTGAAATTGACTTGCAAAACCCTTTTTTCGATAAATATATAAACCAGTGAAAAAATATATTCATGCGTGTATCAAAATAGCCCCCTCAAAACGAGATTCCAGTCGCTTTTATATTAAATAAATTTGGGTTATAAATAATGCTCAAAAGGATACATGATGCCCACCACAGGCAACCGCAGTTTTAAAATTATTTATAGCATGTTAGTGACCCTATTAGCCTGACAACTACATTATTAGTATTTAAAGGTCAACTTCATTCACCATCCAATACTGAATTATTTGTTAAGACAGAACTATCTATTGCATTAAGCTTAGGACCATTGCAGCTCATTAAAAAAATCAATGTTTTGTTTTGTTTTTCTGTTCAATTATGTACAACCGAAGATAATTCTCAACTTCCATAAATATAAATCGTCTTAGGCCAATTAAAATGCAACTCATAAAGGATTGATCAGACTGAAAGGCTTAAATATAATAGATACAAACACTAAAATTAACAAGCACACCACACTTCTTTCTGTCACAAAAACAAAATATTTGTCTCTACCAGCTGAGTCCGGATCGGTAGTTTGTTCGTCCCCACTTGGGTTTACCCGGTCTGGTTTGAGTTTTTCGCCCTTACCTACTTTCAACTATGGGGGAGGCACTTGTCAAAGGCAGCTCTGTCTTTTGTTTCCCTCATCCACATAGAAAAACTAAAATATTGAGTATGAACATTCATGACCAAATGAAATGTAATTATACATACAATAGGTTCAGTCATCGCCAAACACATAAATAGACTACACAGACAAACGCTCAAAGGTCATTATAATGCTACGGCTAAGACAATGAAGGCATCTACAATTATCTTACTAACGCAAACATTAAACAGGCACCCACAAACACTCTTACACACACACTCGCAGATATGCAACAAGATATCAAAACTTCATCTTTCATTCCACCCTGATGCTATCCTCCCCCTCACATGATCCGTCACAGTGGCAGCCATCCAGGTCACCCAGTGAGAGAGAGAGAGGAAATGTATGCCTCACGTTTCTCTTGCCAAACATCCACGGCATCCTTTCACTGTTCAGGGAAATATCTTCACGAACGGAGAACAATGCTACAAAAGCGGCAACTTCAAATGCTAATCTTAGACTCCATAACTTGTAACGAAATTTAAATTATCTTTCCGTAACATTGCCCAGAATATATATCTTGCTTACTTATAAGAGTTGGACTTTGCGATTAACTTTCATTCCTCGATGCGACAAACAATTTGCTTTGGAATAGCAAAAGCTAATCTGACAGTATTGATCTAAATCATTCATCATTAAGCGATACGACTGTCAACATCCTACTCTGCAGGTTACTCATAATATTTGAAATATTACATTCTACTTCCAGTTTTGCGCATTTCTGGGATACAAGATACAACACTCCTTTAAGACGGAGGTAAACATGATAAAATAGCTGCACCATAAAACATAAATACTGTATATCGTGAGGTTCTATTTCCTCCTCCTCCCCCCCCCCCCCCAACCCCACCCCCCCTGCCCATCCTTTACACCCACATCCTTCACGCTTCACATCCTTTGTTGACGTTGCTGGAGCGACGCTGCCTTATTATGTTCATCTCCCAACACGAGCCAGCCACCTCGGAGACTCGGCTCAAAACACGACCTATGACCGTAATGTTTCACTTATCTCACCCCAGCATCTCTGGCCACCCTTCAATGGTCCAACCAGACATCTCCCTTCGCGGTTAAAATATCGTGGGACCAAGAGAGAGAAAAACATATATTAGTGGTGGACACATTAATGTAGAGGCAACGATCCGAGGCTGATGGGTATTGGGAAGTGATCAGTCAACCTGGCCTAGGATGAAAGGCTGAAGGGAGAGATGTGGTTGGGGTGCGGGACGAGAGAGGGGGATAAAACGAGGAGGAGATTATGCGTGGATATTAAATGAGTGGATAGAATGGAAGTGTGGGCAGTGAGAAGATAAAATAGATTGTGAGGATGAGACAGAAGGATGTGGTTGGGAAGAGAAGGAGGTGAGTGGGATGACAACAAATGAGACGGAAATGTGGGAATACATTGGGGTAGAAGGAGGACAGAATAGGAGAAAGATGATTGAAGCACTAGCGATGAATTTGGATGGAAAAAAAAGGTAAGCTGCAAGGTAAAGGACAGGGATTAACTAGGGGATTGGGTAGGAGCGGTTTGGAGGGTGTGGGAGCCAGGGAGTGGATGGAAGGGGTGACGGAAGGTAGAGAGATACAGCAGGGAGGTATAGTAGAGGAAGTTGCATTTGTAAGGAAGGGAGAAAGTGGAAGGGAGGGGAGCAGAGGAGGATGCGAAATAGAAAGGAGGAGGGTATGGAAGGGAGGGAAGAAAGGAGGAGAAGTGTAACGGAGGTATAAATAGTAAACCAACATTTTTGTTTTTGTCTATGTGATTGAGGGAGGCAAAAGGCATAACTGCCTATAGCGAGTGCCTCCCCCATAGTTGAAAGAGTGACAGGGCCAAAATCAAGGGACATTCGAGACAAAATGCCTGGACACACAGAGTTTGAAGCAATTTAAGTCATAGGAAGAGGGAAAGACCGATTCTGGGAGAGAGTTCCAGAGCTCAGATATTGAGTAGAAGAAAGTTTGAGAGTAACGTTTCACTCTTGGGTTGGAGAGTTGCACAGAGTAGGGGTGAGATTGAGTTGCAAGACGGGTACCACGTGCCCTACGTAAAGGAGGTGGTATGCACTGGGATAGCTCTGAGCAACACTGATTATTATAGTAGCGATAGAATAGCAAGAGAGATGCAACATTGCGGCGGAGAGAGAGAGATTGCAGAGAGTTGGTGAGTGGACAGGAGTTAATGATACGAAAGGCCTTCCTTTCAACTTTGTCTAGGAGAGCGGTGTGAGAGGAACCTCCCCACGCATGTGAACAATACTCAATACAAGGGCGCACTATGCCCCTGTACAGAGCAAGAAGCTGTGCAGGGGAATAGAACCCCCTAAGGCGGTTGAGCACACCCAGCTTCTGGGAGGCTGCCTTAGCAAGACTGGTAATATGGTCCTTCCAAATGAGAGCAGAAGAAAAAGAGACACCAAGAATATTGAGAGAAGATGAAGGGTTGATTTTTGTATTGTTGAAGAATAAGGGATAGTCCGCTGGGAGATCCTGACGGGTAGATAGATGGAGAAATTGGGTTTTGGAAGCATTAAAGTTAACAAGGTTTTCTCTGCCCCAATTGGAAATAGTATTTAGATCAGAATTTAAGAGTTCTATGGCTTCATTACGTTTGTCGTTGAGGGATTGCTGGCTGGGGCGTTCTGAAAAACTAATGGAGTAGTGTAAGGTTGAGTCGTCTGCGTATGAATGGATGGGAATTAAGGTACAGTTAAGGAGATCATTTATACAAATTAGAAAGAGAATAGGAGATAGGACAGAGCCCTGAGGAACACCGGAGTTTATAGGGTGAGGAAGTGAACAATGGCCGTCCACAACCGCAGCTATGGAACGGCCGGAAAGGAAATTAGAGACAAAGGCACAGATGGAGGGATAGAAACCGAAGGAGGGTAGTTTAGAAATTAAAGATTTATGCCAGACTCTATCGAAGGCTTTCGATATGTCTAGTGCAATAGAAAAAGTCTCACCGAAGACTTATATATATATATATATATATATATATATATATATATATATATATATATATATTTATAAATATATATATATATATATATATATATATTTATAAATATATATATATATATATATATATATATATATATATATATACTGTATATATATACTGGTTATATATAAACACATTTATTACAAAAATTCGGTGTTAAAAATAGTGTACACAACATATCGCCTCAACAAGGCCCCAGCACTGCAGATACTACAGTATTAACCAACCTTTTACTCCAGGCTTCTACCACCAAATACGCACACAGACAAACTTAGTAGTGCGACCGGCCCTAAGTCTAGGTAGATGGCGGTTTATTTCATGTAACGCAGTTCTAACCATTGGTGAATATGGGACACTGATATAAATGTTACCTTGCCTAACATACCTGTGTAATTAACTCAAACCTATCCCGTATACAGCACTGTATATAGAAAGGTAACAATTCTACATTGTAACGCTAAAGAAAATAGGATACATATACTGTATATATATATATATACCGGGTATATATATATATATATATATATATATATATATATATATATATATATATATATACCGGTATATATATATATGTATATAATATATATATTGAAGTAACAGGATCAGCCGCGGGGGTTAAAGATGTACAAATTGTAAACATTGTATTATATAAAGTAACTTCCTTCACCGGACGGGCAATGGTTGGAATGTTGGGAAATATGTAGGAGAATCTGAAGAGAATATTGGTACCATTACCCTTAACAGAAACTGCCATGTTGTAAACCTTAATTTGTTGGACATTAGCTCGGAAATATACGCAGTTGAAACATTGAGTATCAGAAATATACATCATAAATACAGTAAATACATGCTAACAAATATGTAAAGTGTTAGAAAGATGCAAAAAGCAATGTCTCTAACCAAAACAATCTTAACCCTGGAACACTATCGCTCCAAAAGTGAGATATTCATCTATCGCTGTTGCACATTTGCTACTGCCACTTTAAAAATCCATATCTCCATAACCATTTGGTATTTTTCATTATCCATCCTTCACAACATTAATCTATCATTCCTTAGTATACTCTCAGGTTTAAGGCAAAAGTAAGTTATTCTATCATATTTAATTAACAAAATATATATAGCCACAATATATTCAAATACCAGCATCAAATGTGAAAGTTTTGCAAAATTGGAAATATTTCCTATCAGGTTTCAGAGCCTCTAGTCCAGCATAGGCCTACCCTACCCAAACCAATATGGCCAATCCTGTTAGATTAGGCTTACATGCATATACGGTCGAAATATCATAGACCTAGTTACTATATATGGCTCACAATCTGCCTAAATATGCAAGTATTGCATAAACACAAAAGGTAATTACTTCCTATCGCGGTTGCACCAATGCAACCGGAAAACTTGCTGAGCTGGAGCTGGAGCGGCGTAGGTCTACTCACCAATGAGGCATGCCTCAGACTGCCCTGGCGCAGTCCGAGAACCAAGATATTGGCCGCCAGGGCTGAGTGGCGCGAAAATAATCGTGTTTTTGCATGCGTTGGTTGCACAAATGCAACCTCGATGGTGCACCAGGGTTAAATGTCTTATCATGTGTAAGTTAGACTAAGGTATAGGATATATTTAATTATTCTCAAGGTAATCTCAACATAAATTTACGTTACCCTTTCCCCTTCAACCTTCCCAGACATAAAAACACAGCTTGGTAGTTGTCTGTCCGCGGTAAATGAAGACAGAGTGTGCTAAACTTCTGGCCCCTTAACTCAACATGTATAGTTTGGTTCAGAGAGAGAGAGAGAGCGAGAGCGAGAGAAAGAGAGCGAGAGCGAGAGATAGGGGAGGGGGGGGGGGGTAGAGTTCCATTACGCAGTCAGCTATATATGCAGTAGATATGAACACCTATTTTATGAGGTAGCCGGGATTTTTTATTGCAATAATTAAAATATTTATGTTTATCAATCAATGGTTAAAAAATATATTTGTCCTTAGACTTGTATTCTGCTTAGTGAATCACACTATACGAAATTGATAAAACATATATCAATGTTCACTGACAAGCTCCATGAAAAATTATAATGCAAAATTGTATGCAAATATAGCAAGCCATTTAGGTTGATTTATATACAAAGATTCATAATATCAAACAGTAAAGCATGTGTGTTAATGTATGTATACTTATATACATTAGCAAAACTATCTCAATATATAATTATATATATGTGTGTGTAGAATAAACTGTCTGTATACAGGTGCATATTGGTCGAATAAAATTGCCAAAAACATATGCTATAATGTATCAGTATTTGAGGACGCATTTCGTGTTGGTGTTATGGTTTACATTCTAATTTTGTATCCAGTTTTGGAATCGTAAATGGAAGATAAACGGTAGATTGAATCAGTTTTAACCTTTTAACTCAACAGAACCTTCCTAAGCTGCATAACATAATCTAATGATAACCAGAATATAATGAGGACAGACGTCAAGTATCCTGAAGTGGATAGATATCTTTGTCTATCACCAATTCGTCAACTTACTGCCCCCGGTGACTCGAGCGAGGTGTGAGGGTTTAATGATGACTTAGACTGTAAACATATATGCTAAAACATATTATATATTAGATACTGTTTACCAGTGACTGTATTTACTAGAACTCATATAGTTTTATTGCATTACAAAAAAATGCAATAAGTTGGTGGTAATGTACTGACACGAAGGCCAACACATGTATAATTTAATGAGTTTGTCCTATATAAGTTGGGATTCACAGTTCGTAACACTATTGGATATGATTCATAAATATACTTTACAAATAGAAAGTTAATATTTGCTATCACACAACCAACCAACAAACTCTGGTATAAAAAGAACTGCAATTAAAACTAATTATTTTTGTGGTGCTGATGTATGTAACGCTAAACCCCAGCGCCCCAAACGTTGCGTCCGCTACTTCAACCTCATTTACTCGGCTCCTATGGCAGGAAATGGCTTGAGAATGGTATGGGATATTCCTTACAGTGTTTCCGAACAGTGGCGGTACCCGGCAATCCACGTGGGTGGTGGCGGGCGGATAAGTGGCGCCAGTTTACCCACTTACTTCACTGCGACTTTCGACCTTATTTACTCCTGTTGTATGGTAGCTAGAGGTTTGAGATTTGTGTGAGATACGCTTTAGGATGTTGGCATTACTTAAACATACTCTGAAACCCCCTAAGGTGTGCCGGGCAGGTGGTGATGTGCGGGAGGAGGGGAAAAACACTGTACCCGCTTATCTCACCACGACTTTCGACCATATTTACTCTTGTCCTGTTGTAGCTATAGGCTTGATATTGGTATGGGATATTCCTTATGATGTAGACAATACTTGGCAACCCCCAAGTCTATGTTTGTTGGGACATGGGACGTGCATGAAAAAGGACAGTCAGTTTACCCATACATCTCGCGAGTGCAACACCTTGTCGAATTTACCTCGCCGTTACCCACGCTGGGGAACATCCCTTTGTGATGCCATGGCCATACTTGATGAAAGTGATGTGCCTGATAGTGACACTGGATCGTCAGATAACGATTCAGAGGAAGAGTATCGTCCCAGTTTGACCGAGATACAGGACATGCATGAGGAGGAACCCTTTGTCCCCATCTCTCGTCGACTCGCTATGTTAGAAAAAAGGGAGGAGAGTGTGTATCGCTCCCTCATTGTTCCCCATGACATAGTGGACTACCCAGCAAGTGGGGAAGAGGAGGAGGAGGAGGAGGCAGATGACGCAGACCCCATGGCCTTCCTCAACATTCCGCTTGCTCATCGTAGGGGTGAGAAGAGAAGAGCTGAGGATGAAAGGGGTCAATGTCCAACACCACGCGTGCCTGGCCGTGGTCCTCCACTGCGTCTGCCTTCACCACCACCCCGCATTGCCTCTCCACTAAAAGCGGCTACCCCTAATACCTTCTATGGGTTGCTCAGGGGTGCAGCCATATTGGCAGCGCAGGCTGAGCAGCCATCGAGTTATTCACAGGAAGAAACATATGAGGAAGTGCCTGTCCTCGAACCTGCTCAACAAAGGAAGCTCGCACGTCGTTTGTTCCCCACCATGGCCGCCCGGGATGACTCAGCGCATTCTCCGCCTCGCCACCCGACACCACCGCCACCCCACACTCCAACCCTACCATCACTACCATACTCCCCTGTACCTTCTCCTGAGCCTGGGACCTCCCACGGACACGACACTCAGACACCATGACCGCCTACGTTGCCACAACGCCCTACCAGCCAACGTTGGCGTGCCCGTGGCCGAAGGGGTTCTAAAGTGACCCTAGTACGACACCCCACCCCTGGCGGTGCGAGAGCAAGGTCCGAGTCGATTCGACCAAGGCCGAGGTTGAGATCAGGTTCAAGAGGCAGGGCAAGGCCCTCCCGCCACCCTGATGGTGACTCCTCTCCTGACGACTCTGGCGACGAAGGTGCCGATCAACCCGACGAGTGGAATTGGGTGGATGGAGCGAACATTGTGCCCACCAACTACAACTTTGTGGGCGCTGGGATTGCTGGCCCTGCACTCCCAAACCAAGGGCACCAGATTACGAGACATGACGTCTTCCAGTAGTTTTTTACTGCAAACCTCATGGCTCTAATTGTTGACCAGACCAACTGGTACAATTATTATTTTATGGCTGGGAAAGAGCAGCAAAAGTACTCGACAAGGCTGTCATGGACCACACTACATGTCCCAGAATTCTACACATTCTTGACCATTGTAATCCTGATGGGGGTAACGAAGAAATCCTCTATCAAAAAGTACTGGTCCTGGGATCCACTCGTCCGAACCCCTATCTTTGGCCAAATAATGAGCAGAAATAGGTTCTCGGCCATAATCGGGAACCTTCATTTTATAGACAGCCTGGCAAGCCACACCAGAAATCAGAATCAACCAAGAGCAATGAAGGACGCCATGGAGAGGAAAAGATCCATCTTCGAGTACTTGAAGGTGAAATTTGCTGCCGCCTTCAATCCCCATCAGAAGCTGATAATTGATGAGAGTTGGCTGCTGTGGAGGGGAAATATTAGCATCCGGCAGTACATGCCCAGCAAACGACATCGCTATGGCCTGAAGATCTTCGTGATGTGTGACTGTCAAACCGGTTATATCCAGGACATAATTCTGTACATGGGCAAGAAGACAGAATTGGCGGAAACGAAGACATACGGAATTTCTGGGGCCATCGTGAACATTGAAATGAGTAGTTAACAAGTTGAACAATTTACCTTTATCTTTGCCCTTAATGATTGACCTTAACATTTGAGCGTGATAAATTTCCTTTTTTGACTGACATCCGCACGGACCCGTCTGAATTCATGTGTAGTCATTTTGTAAGCATCCATAAATAACCCTGGGAGGAGATATTGGACGGACAGACAGACAGACAGACAGAACGACAGACAAACTGGCTGGTCATACACGGTATACAGGGCATCACTACCATTCTGCTTTCCAGAATTGATAATAATAATAATAACACAAGTTATAACACAACTTATAAGCGGATGAAATTACAACGCCCTTCCTGCTGGCTGTTTAGCTATAATGTAAAGATTAAAGGGAATCAAGTCCTTTATTACTTACAGCTTACACTGTCGGGAAAGGGAAGGGAACAATATAACACAACAATTGATGGACTATAATCTTAACAAACATTCAACAATAAAATTTACGGGAAAAGTTGGGCAGGATAGTGGATGGGGATGTGAATGAAGGAATATGAACATATGCGTAATACTATACACCATATTTTCCCTTTCAGATATACTTTGATTTTAAGTGAATCCAATAACCAAATTCAAAATGCACGCAAAAACAATAACCTTTTCGAATTTACTAAATAAAAGGTTTCTGAAATAATGATTAATATACAGTATATATATATATATATATATATATATATATATATATATATATATATATATATACAGTATATATATTTATATATATATATACTTCTTGATTCATTACTATTACTTCTTGTACGTACAACTGTGATATGTCACGGACCACAGATTACAGACCCTTGATCTAACCTATCCTAATATAATACTACCCTAGTCTAACTTCAGCTAGCCTACATAACTTCAAAATGTAGAGGCTAAGCAAATATATAGTAATGTATAGTTCTGGGGACAAACTGACTTATAAGGGAGTACAAAGGCAATCAAGCAGCAATAGGAAGACTAGGCTGCCTGTCCTCCAAACCATTGAGGATCAAGTGTCCAAACAGTGATTTAGAGTGGGTAAGGGAAAATTGCAATGGAAGCTACTTCCCTGGAGCTAATGTCCGTGGCAGTATTAGGATGTTAGTAGGTGACAAATGGGTTAGTAACATAACACAGTTATATATGATATTTCATAGAGGCTATATGGGGGAAAAAAGTAACGTCTTAGTAATATAATTATATACCCAACCATCCTTGATGAATCTGAGGGGGGAATAAAATATAGTTATTCATTTACAAACGCAGTCAGTCGCGGGTTTGAGGCAAGATATTTGTATATGCGAAGTTTAAAAGAATCAACGGTGCTGCAGTATATAACATCTTGGGGAAGCCCATTCCAGAAGTTAACAACTCGATTAAAGAAAACATTCTTAGATTTGTGTGAGTTAAAAGATTTACCAATAATTTTGCAACCGTTTCCCCACGTGTAATTAGATTGGTCGATAATTGTCGATGCCTTTGATGATTTTGAACACTTGAATTAAGTCGCCTCTTAATCTACGCTGGGTTAAAGGAAATAGATTTAATTCTTTAAGACGCTCCTCATATGGTTTGTTCTTTAGGCTAGGTATCATTTTGGTAACACTACATTGAACTCGTTCTAGCTTGTCTGTATCTTTTTGGTAATAAGGGCACCAGGATTGAACGCAGTATTCCAGAAGAGGGCTGACTAAGGAATTGTAAAGAATTAGGATAACTTCTTTGGATTTATGCTCAAATGACCAGCCTGTAAAGCCAATTATTTTGTTTGCTTTCTTCACAACTTCTGAACATTGTTGACTCGATTATAGGTTACTCGATATTGTTACTCCCAAATAAGTTTATCTGTCTACACACTTAACCCTTAATTAGCGGCGAGCAACATAAGTCGAGTTAAATAAAGCTGGACTATGTGGCGGTGCTCGACATAGGTCGAGTGGCAATTTCAGCACGTAATGTTGCTGAGAGAGAGAGACAAGTGGTGGCAGGAGAGTAGCGAGCGTATGACTGCTCCAGACCACCGTGGCGAACCTACTGACACGAATCTCACCTCCCTCCTACCTCTCTCACTCGCTATATAAGGAATTGTATGGGGAAAGTGCCTAATTACATGCTTTTTGCACTCGCGTTGCACGGTTATTGCAAGAAAACTAGCCATCATAAAAGGATCGTTATGGTGTCATTCGAAAGCTCTGTTTATGCCCTTTCAGGGATAGATACTTGTTTTACGTTCTGGGTCTTATTTAGGCATGAAAATGATCACGTAAACAGCCCTATTTTGGCTAAAAACACCCCGCTGGGCGGTACATATAAATAAACCGCATAGGCCGCTCTTAAGGTGTTAAGCTGAGTGCCATTCATCGAATAATTTGCCTTCTCATTTCGATTTCCGATATGTAGTACTTTACAGGTATCCGCATTGAAACTCATTTGCCAAACTTGGACTCAACATGACAACTTATCTAGATTGTTTTGCATATCATCAACTTGTTCTTTTGAGAGTACGCAATTTGCAATTTTTGTATCGTCAGCCAACTTTTAGAAGGAGATGAGGGTCTCACCTGTACAACCTGTACAGGTGAGACCCTCATCTATGTCTAGCACTGATTCCTGGGGTACCCCGCTACTTACATTGGTCCATTTAGATGCCTTACCGTTTGTGACTACTCTTTGCTTCTGTCACTGAGCCCATTTTCTATCCATTTCAACACACCGGCTTAAATTCATTGCGCGTTTAGTTTTAGTAGTAAACGTTTGTGTTGAACTTTGTCAAAGGCCTTTTGAAAATCAAGGTATATATATCTATAGCTTTACTCTCATCATGGAGGTTGAGCATATCGTGGAAGAAGTCTAAGAGGTTTGTAAGCAGGAACGTTTGTTACGAAAGCCGTGTTGAGTATCTTTAACCCTCCTGGCCCGGGCAGGTCCTCCAAAGGACAGTGTGGGCTACCCGGGCGATCTGGCCGAAAAACGTCTAGGCCTAGGCTACCGTATTTTTGTTTAGTTTAACTGCTAGAAATTTCCCACGCATCTATAAACGTAGTGCGGTTTCCAATCTGTAGGCCGGGGCGTTGAATAGAGCTCTCTAAGTCAACTGGGTCAGTTGTGATGACGATTTCCGTGGAGCGAATTTTGCCGCGATGTTGACAATATCGGAGCTTTTCAGACACTAATTTCGTCTGACGTCACAACAATAACATTGATCTGACATCTCTTTATTGTTTTCGGAGGTGCGGTGACGCAACGATCGGCTTTGTTTACATGCGTCGGACGCACAGCGTTCAGACCAAGCTGAATAGGCTTTCAAGCTTACTATCTCCTGAAAGGACACCCGGGCTCCTGCCCTTCTTTCGTGGTGTCCTTTGGAGGACCTGCCCGGGCCAGGAGGGTTAAGTATGTTATGTTCCTCTAAGTGCTGTACGAGTCTGTCTCTTATGAGTGTTTCTGGCATTTTACATACAACTGAGGTTAAGCTAATTGGACGATAGTTACTAGGAAAGGATTTGGTGCCTTTTTTCGTTGTTACGTTGGCGAGCTTCCACTGATCAGGCATAGATCCAGACTGCAAGGATGTATTGAATAGCAATGTCAGTGGATTTGAGAGCTCATCCTTAGCTTTCTTTAGAACTCTGAGCGATTTATTTACCTTGAGTTTATCAAAACATCTCAACACTTCTCTCTCCGTAATAGTGATATTGCTTAGAACATCAGAAGTATCAATCTGAATCGGCGATGCTGTAGGGATATTATGAATGTCTTCTGCTGTCAACACTGATGCAAAGAAGGTATTGAGAGCGTTACTCATGTTTGCTTTATCTTTAGTGTAATCTCTTTTCTCATCTACTATCGGTCCAATCGTTGAAGTCACTACTTTCTTCTTCCTGTTGTAACTATAAATGTTTTCGGATATGTTTTACTTTGATTTGCAACATGTAATTCTAGCGTGTTTTTACTTAGTTTAAATAACTGTTTGACTTTGCGTCGTAGATCTACAAATATCACTTTATTTTCACGGGTATCAGATATTTCTAATCTATCATGAGCATTCTTTTTAGCAAGCAGACAATCCTCAATGTCTTTATTCCACCACTTAGGCCTATTACTATGTACTGTTCTTCGTGTTGTTAATGGTATACACTCATGTATTGCATTCGAGTAAGTGGAGGTGAACAATCTCCATCCTTGGTTTAGATCATCATTGTTAATCATTGAACTCCAGTCGATTTCCTTAAGTATTGCTCTAAGTTTACGGAAGCTTGCTCTCTTGAGAGTTGGGCTTTCTCTTTGCTGGTATTGAGTTCGTTGCTATTGAATTTTATATGGAAAGTGATTGTACAAATGTCACTATTACTGAATTCATCACCAACATTCAAATTATTAATTAATTATTATTTTGTTGCATTACAAGGTCAATAATGTTACTACCACGGGGATCAAACAAATTGATAGAGCAAACTTTCTTGCAAGTTCGCATAAGGGTCATGTCTGGAGTGTGAAGTAAGAGTAGCGCCCCACTTGGTCACGGGTAAATTAAAGTCGCCAAAAATTACAGTATCATGCGAGTTACTTACATTTGCAATTTGTTCGTAAATTTCTCGGTCAGTTTGCACTGATTGAACTGGAGGTCTGTATATTAATGCAAGTATTATTTGTTGTACCTTTATTATTATTTATTAACCCAAAAGATGTGTCGATGTTCACAATTTGGGGTTTTGATCAGGTTAAGACTTTCTTTGACAAAAAATTAAACGGCACATCCATTTCTATTAATTCGTTTTTTCTCAAACATTACATAACCGGGAAGTGAATATTCTGCTAAAAAGTCTTCTGTATTGAGCCAAGATTCTGTTATGCCAATTCCGTCATCATTTTCCGTAAACACTAGTTCCTCTAGATCTGAACATTTATTGTGTATGGTACGAGTGTTTGCATGGAAAACCTTCAAAGTTGCGGTTTTAGAACTCACTAAACGTTCTTTAATCACATTTTTCATTCTGGTCGGATCTACATATTTTACGTTCATGGCTGTCCTCGGTCCTCGGTCATTATCCCGGGGGTTTTTGGATTTGGATCTTGTTGATGGAGTTTTATCCAAATTCGTGGTTTTTGACGGATTAGCATTTAATTGCTTCGCAGGTCGCCGTTCTCGCTGTCTTCGGTCCTCCTTCCGGGTTGTCCTGTGTTGAGGCGATTTCTTCTCCGAAAATCCTTCACCGCATCGTTGATAAGTCACCCAATACATGCTGCTCCCACCTTGTTTAGATGAACTTCTTAGTCTGAAAACATATAGGCATCGTAATAAAAATTGTCCCAGGTGTCGACGAATCCCACGTTCTCCTTCCTGCAGAAGTTGGCTAGACAACGATTTGTGCTGGTGGCTATGTTGAAAAATCGGCTCTTTACACCGAGCCGGGGGACGCTTCCTGACACAATGATCTTTGATGACTTCTCCTTAAACGACTTGATCAGCTGCTGGTACTTTAGAAGCAAATATTTACACCAGGTTTGCTGTACATCGTTGGATCCAACGTGAATGACGTACATTGTATTAGCAGTGGCCTGCTTTAATACTTTGTCAACTGCAGCAACTACGTCGTCCACACCACCACCAGGGATTCAAAAAACACTTCCTGGTCTTAGGTACCCTGGCGCAAAACTGTGTGAGGCGATACCACCTTTTGATAGCGGAGAGAGAGAGAGAGAGAGAGAGAGAGAGAGAGAGAGAGAGAGAGAGAGAGAGAGAGAGAGAGAGAGAGAGAGCGAGAGCGAGCGAGATTAATCACTGTGGTAATAGTTTCGGCCATAGCTGTCTTTAATAATGTCATCAAAATGTAATTTACAATCACCAGTGTGCAGCAATTGACTGGCTTATGAGGTTCATTACCCATACCCTATAACCAATAACATGTTTGAATCATCAGGACAGTTCAATAATGTCATCAATAACTTTCATTTGCCTGATAATTCCAGACAATCAAATCTAGTTCATGTTCACCGAATCAGTCGCTAGTTAACTATACATAATATGTTCGAAAGCGAGGTTATTATATTTTACTGAAAAGTATTGCTTGCCCTGACATTTTGTGGGTGTAATATAAGCTCCGGTCTGAATAGATATATAATTGTATGTATGGTTATCAATTGGTATGGAATATTTGTTTCGGTTTTGAACACAACTACATAACTAATTATGTAATTGAACGGTGCCTATATTAAATGCAACATTATTGAACAATTTTACTAATACAATATGTCGGAGTAGACCACATTGAGTGGGAGTCGGTATCAAAATCTATGAAGGCATGAACATTGATTGAACTTTATATTTTTTCAGTATATAAACCTCATGTCACATTATCGTCTATCTCGCCGGCTGGGTTAGTTCATGATATTTGTGTGTGATTTTAACAGTGTCATTTTTTTTGTGCGTATAATTTTGCAACACGTCATCGAGTAGCAAAAATTGAGAGTACAACATTAAATAATGTATTGAATTTATCTATTTTTTATTGATTTGCTTTCATTCATTAGTAATCATGATTCATCAAAGGCCAAAGATGTAAGTGTATTTTGTGAGGCCCGATAACCAGAGAAGGGGAGGCTCTTTGATGTCAACAATGCATAACCTAGTTTGTCATTTGAGTTTTACTCGCAATAATGAACTTTACTGAAAGAAACTTGTGAATAGAAATACATCAGTATGCGCAAATAACGAAGAACAGAGGAATCATGTATGTTTGTTTGTCAATCCATACATTTTGCTATCCTGTCCGGCAATTTATTCTGTTAATAGAGACATATCGATACAGTGAGCATAGGGAGCATAACATGTATCATTCTTTTATGCAACACTCAACACCAGCTATATATCCAAGTGTAGTGTGACTATACAGGTACACACTCAACCGCTGAGCCAATCAGCGCTCAGTGTTGACACAAGGATCCCAACCTATCTGCCAACATTCCAGGAGGAATGACCCAACCACAAGCCAAAATAGCCAGCCTCCGAGAGAAGAGAAGACCGAAGAAGAAGAAGAGGATACAAGCACAGACAGAAAAAGAAACACTACAATCTATCATCACAAATCAACGTCTTCTATTGTGTCAAGAAACAACGCAGTCTACCATATTAAAACAACACCCTCTACCGATACCCACAGGAACTACAAGGCCACTCATCAAGGATGACCTGATTCCGGGCCAATCACCTGGGCCTCTTCCGGGCCAATCACTAGTTCAGAGATACAGAATAGAGGTGTATCCAACCCAAGGACCCGATTTGAACTACAACGAAGAAGAGTTTATGCAAATTCCTCATCAACATCCGATGTTTTACTACAACAGATGGGATCATAATAACCCTCTCTACAGTGCGGAAGGCCAAGAATGTCAACAATAACAGATCAACAGAGAGTAAAAAAAGTTTTGCATACACCAGTGATAATAAAGAAAAGTCCGAATTAATGCAAAACAATTATCATGCAACCATGCAAGCTTTCTAAAAATATGAGTTTAATATTAAGAACTAATGAATAACATTCCCCATGTATCACTATTTGTATTGTATTTTTTAGTCAATTATTAACTTCACCATAATTCGATGACCAGAATCCAAATTCTCCTAATATTCCAATTAACCCAGATCCAATTTAAAAACTGAATATCCTCTCACTGAAATTTAGGATTGTTAGGCAAACATTGTCGAACCCGTCTATAAGCCAAAGGCAAACTAGAATGTGGATCCAATGTCAGAGTCGCTACTGTTAGGGTTAAGGCAATCGTCCCTATATTCAGCCACCTCATAACACTAGAAAGTGCCCGTTCTAGTAAGTGTTGAGTACCTAGAAGTGTATATTCTAGTAAGGTGTAGGTGAGCTAGAAGTGAAAATTCTAGATGTGTAGGAGATGCTCTAGAAGTAAAAAGCTCTAAAATAGTAGCTAAGCACTAGAAGTGAAAGTTCTAAATGCATAGAAAATAATAGAAGTGGTTATTCCATATTTGTGTGAAAACGCTGTTTCTCTCTGATAAATAAGAGAAGCTTAAAAACGCACAAGAAAACCACAGACCAGGTCTCTCTAAAGGATCATAAAACAAGGTATCATAAAACAAAGTATTCTAAGCATAAAATGTTCAATAACAAAACGTCCAAATCTGAACCGTTATAAAGATATTGAAGGTTTAAGTTAGTGTCCTCCCCCACATCACTGTAATGGACTGTCCCATGTCAAATAATTTCTAACTGATCCAAAGTGAGCTAATATGTCTATAATCATTTTGCAACTAACAGAATTATAGTATCTTTATAATAGCATGGTAAAATAAGTGCAGACAGATGGAGGTGTGGTAGGCACTAGGACAGCTAGGCCAGCCTTATCCCTGCTCAGGCAAGGTTCCAGAAGTGTGACGAAAGTAGCAATGTGGCCCCATATGGTTACCGGCACTTTAACCCTTATTTAGCGGCGAGCAACATAAACGGCTCTCACCCGAAAACTAATTGATGGATTATAAATTTCTTGTTTCTAATAGAAACTACAATTAATACTTAATTATTATGTTCAGAGCAAATTACACTACTTTAAATATTAAGTCTTTGAAAAAAAAAAAAAGTAGTGAAAAAAAGGGTCAAAACAAGTACATACATTACATAAGCTGGATTAATTTGGTTGCAGGGCTGTGGAGGGGATGGCTGAGGGTCTTGGGTGACATCAAGGCAGAACTCTGGGGCTAAAAAAAAGTTTGATACAAAGGGGAAATTTGTAGTACACATTTGGGATTATGGACCCCATATGGTGACCGGACAGGTTGGTACAGGAAAGGGGAGGAGAGAGAGCGGCGGCTCACACCCTCTCCCAGTCGTAGGTCGATGCAGACTGACTGCTCGTCGTCGTAACTTCTTGCCATCGGCCTCCGGCTGTGCAACATTCACGATAAACGTGTTTTACGCATGCGCGCTGACCCCATATGGAACAAATATGCCTGAGCAGGGTGGGGAAATACTGAAGAAAATACAATTTTCAACATGCAATATCTCAAAACCGGTCGAGATTTGAAATATTTCTTATAGAAGAGTTTAGACTTAGAATACTTTGTTCTATCATTTCCCAAAGTCATGCCCTTTCCTCCTAGGACACTCTCTATATATATATACTGTATATATATACTGTATATATATATACTATATAATATACTGTATATATATATATATATATATATATATATATATATGTGTGTGTGTGTACTGTACAGTTAACCTCGTGCCATCTTAGTGATTTTATGTATGAAAATAATGTGATATATCTTTTAACAAGAAGGCATGAAAGAGAGAAAAGGAAATTCAATGAAAACTAAGTACATCGACCCGAATGTCTACTTTTTCATAACAAATATTTACCATTGTGTTTCGTGAGATGTGATTTTGGCAATAGAACTACTCACAACCCCCCCCCCCCCCCCAACCCCCAATCCCAGACCTAAACTCCCAGAACACACCAATACGTTACTAAAGTACTCAACATGTCGCGGGATGAACAATATATTTATTATGTGTTTTACACCAACCAACTTCACATCTAAACTCAATTAATGAAATCAACAAATACATGTGGCACTCCGAGGACTCGAACCCAGGATACTCACATCGAAATTCCACGCACTATGCATTACGCTACCAAGACAGTTATAACAAATCGATTACATTTACGTTTATCACCTGGACCCTGAACATAATTTAAGTTCATCGTAAATCGACCATGCAGACTCACGAAATGGGACGGAACTCATGTAGGAGGCTGTACACCCACTGAGGCCGTCTGTGTGTACGTATACATGTGTGTGTACGAGCATAGTACACACATACACAACAGCCATATATGTAGGGTACGATACATTCACCCTCTACCAGGAACAAGTCCAGTAGAGCAGTTTTAATGGGGGGATAGGCGTATTTATTTGTTCATTTACATATATTTATATCATGTGGTTAGTTCCTCCTTAGACCTCCATCAAGCTTAATCCCCCCCCCCCCGACCTTCCTTCAAGATTAATGTGTACATTTTTCGATAGAAAAATTTCCCGGGCCAGGAAACAATTGACGCCTAAATTACACGATAAGTCTTAAAGGTGGGGGCTCATGGGTTGAGGTAAACATGGAATGATAATCGCCAAGCTGTACATAATTATCTTGCAAAATGCAATGGCACTGACATAATTATTAACAATGGTATAACTGATTTTGTGGATCGTCTATACCGGGCCTGTGACGTCACACCAGTATAAGTCCACCATCCAGTCGAGGATAAGGATACTGGTGTGACGTCACTATGACGTCACAGGCCCGGTATAGACGATCCGCAAAATCCTGCGGACATTGCATTTTACAAGATAATTATATGCAGGTTGGCAATTATTTGTCCATGTTTACCTCAACCCATGAGCCCCCACCTTTAATATTGACAAAGAAATGGGTCGAAAGGTCTTGGAATCGCCAAACTAATGGGCCGAACGTCATAGAGTCTGAAAACTAAAGGGGCTAAACATGAGGAAGAGGGGGGGGGGGGGGAGGGGGCAGAAAAATGCCCCCATCTCCCCTTAATGCCATGAATCCAGTAGTAATAGTAAGGGATTTTTGGTTGAAGGAGGAGGGTAGTAGTATGACGGCGGGCCCAGCTCACCCCGGGACCTTTATGTACACTTCCTAAACTTTCACTAAATATTGATGAATGGTATATTATTGACCAGTTTTTTTCTTTCTTTCTTTCTTTCTTTCTCACTCACACTTTCTCGCTCTCTCTCTCTCTCTCTCTCTCTCTCTCTATATATATATATATATATATATATATATATATATATATCGTTCTCTCTCTCCCTCTATCTTTCTCTCTCACTATCTCTCCATCTTTCTCTCACTATCTCTCTCTATCTTTCTCTCACACTCTCTCTCTTTCTCTCTCACTCTAGCTCACTCTCATTATATCATTAAAGTGTGCAATTCGCAACAAAATCAGATAGATAGCATCAGTGAATCTTTAATATTGTCGTGACTGAAGTGATGAGGGCCGGAAGGAAGCCAATGTGTACAGTCGCGCTAATAAGTGGTGTCTCGGCACCAAGTATGTTTGTATCAATAATTGGTATCAGAAATATTTACACGATTTCTTCTTTTTGAGTGAGATATACAATCATGTTCCTACACTTACCCACCCTATTCAACATCTGACAGACATTAATACAGCACTGAGCGAGCCAAACTTAAAGACAGCTGGGACACGACTTATTAGCGCGACCGTACACCAAAGAAGCACCTAAGGAAAGACTACTGCCATGTAAATATTAGGTGTTCAAATAAAGATAATATGTTACGTATAAGTAATGAGCTGTGTACAGTCGCGCTAATAAGTCATGTCCCAGCTGTCATTACGTTTGGCTTGCTCTGTGCTGTATTAATGTCTGTCAGATGTTGGATAGGGTGGGTAAGTGTATGAACATGTGTGTATATTTCACTCGACATGAAGAAATAAAGCTTAGATATTGCTGATGCCTATAATTATTGATCAAAAATTACTTGGCGCCGAGACATCACTTATTAGCGCGACTGTACCTACTTTAATTAATGCACATAACATAAACGATTGAAAAGGATTATCATGTGTAACATTTGTGTTACAGTAGAACACAAATATTTAGTGTAGGAGAGAACCCATTAGGTGATTAGGGGCCCTTAGGGTGGCACCGAGGTGTGGGGAAAGGGGCACCATGGTTGAGCCCTCGGGGAGAGGGAGCAGAGTGTGTTACGGGTAGCCTACAGGTAGATTGA